>WBMW01000614.1:406267-654092 GCA_013396635.1 Penelope pileata
GCCCACCGAGGAGCACGGCACGACGTCAGCAACAAAAAAAATAATCAGAAATCACGAACTGGAATAGAAACCGAAATAAAAGGAGATTTCTTTTCCCCTGGCAAGAATAAGATGCTTTTTAAAAATAATTTAAAAATTAAATAATTTTAAAATAATAAAATTAAAAAATCACTCCAAGCACCGTTGCCATCTGCTCGTGCCCCTCAAGCCCGCTCCCAGGTGACCCCCGCCCCGGCCGCTCAGGTGCGCGCCGGGTTCCGCCCCACCAGCGGCGGCACCGGGTCCCCAAAGCGGCCCGACCGCCGCCCGCCCACCTGCGCTCTCCNGCAGCGCCGGGGGTGTTCGCCTGGGTCGGTGCCTGTAGGGAGCACGGGGTGCCTCGCTGCTCTGGCAGCGAAACGAACGCGTCGTCGTGGCACGTTCGAAATAATGTGTGTGCTCAGGAACATGCTGGAAGGCCGGTGCTTGTCGGCTCTCCGGCAGCCGGAGGTAAATGCACAGTGATAAGCGTTAGGGAAATGTATCGTGATCAAAACTGCAGCAAAACTCGGGGCTGTGCGTGCTGTCGCGGCTCCTGCCCCAAGGGGAGAGCGGCCTGGCCTGCACTAACAGCTCCTTTGTCCTCTGGCTTTCGCCCGATGTACTTGGATTTTGGAAATGAGTGCTATATTTAAATGATTGGGTTTACGTCCTTTTTTGATCATGTTTTTAATCACTGTGATGCTGATATTATGAGATCCGGCACTCCAGCCGAGAGCACTGGAAGGAGATCAGTGCTTTGATGCACTCATACCAACCCAGATTTTCAAGTTTGTAATATAAAAATCTGTGGCATTTTCTTCTTTTCAGAGCAATACCTTCCACTGTGGCTACGACAATCTCTACCCTACCCAAACATTCTGCTTAAATTCTATATTTTAAGACCAAAACTTTCCAAAGCCAGCCAAAAATCCACGCACAGGCACTGCTATCACGCTCTAGTCTGGTGATATTAAGAAGTGAACTACAAAAATAAAACCTTGCCCTTGTCTGGTCCTTTGCAGAATGAAGGGTGGTTTCGGTTCCTCTCCGCGTGTCTCGCAAGTGAGGCACCAGACCGTCCCCATGCTTCGTGAGTAGTAACCCAGCCGTCCGCATGTAGTCAAAGCAGCAAATGGAACGTGCGTTTTTCACAGCTACCCAGAAAGGTTATCTGAAAGAAGTTCAGATGATTTAATTTCACAAAATCACTCAACGTTCTAGCTGTGCAGATGTGCTTAGTGCAAAAAGATCAAAATCAAGCAAAGCTTTTGCTAAAAAAGTGCAAATAATCCCGTGGAGATGAGGATAGCCATTGATACGGGCGTTTAGTAAAAGCATTTTGACTCTGCTTCAACCACGCAAATGCTCTTATCTAAAGGGGATCTGTAAGAAAGAAGGGGACAGACTCTTTAGCAAGGTCTGTGTTGATAAGACAAGGAGAAATGGTTTCGAACTAAAAGAGAAGAGATTTAGACTGGATATAAGGAAAAAGTGTTTTACAGTAGGGATAGTGAAGAACTGGAACAGGTTGCCCAGAAATGTGGTGGAAGCCCCATCGTTGGAGACACTTAGGGTCAGGCTGGGGGCTCTGAGCACCCTGATCAGAGGTGTCCCTGTGCATTGCAGGGGAGTTGGGGTACATGATCTTCAAAAGTCCCTTCCAACTCAAACTATTCTGTGATTCTATGAGTCTGTGATTCCCTGCCTCTCATTCCAGAAATGTTCCCATCCAGCAGCACGCTCTTACAATAATTCACTGTGAGCATTTGAAATTTGGTTTCCATAACTCTGCCTACAAAGACTGTTGTTAAACATCCAGCACAAGCTTTTACATCTGATAAGTAATAATGAATACGTTAACTTTAGATGGGGTGTTTATCCTCCCACTCCTTGAAATTATAATACATGAGATATACTAAAAATGACAGGTTTTTCTCTTTTCCCTCCACAACTAAATTTTGATTAAATGTAACCATAGATTAGAAGGGTTCCTGGCCAGTAAATAGTGCTCTGAAACTCCGTAGTTACCTACGTGAGGTCTGTCAGAGCCTTCAAGGACTGGCTTGTTGTGCTGCATCTCTTCAAACAGTACATCAGCAGCAGAGACAGCGCTGACATGCCACTGGTCTAAAAAAGCCAAGCCATTTTCCACTAAACCCTCCATAAATACACTGTTCTGTCTGCAGGTGTCTTTCCTATAACTGTTACAAATGTATTAAATTCTAGAAGAAAGCTCTAGTCTTTTTCACTGAAGCATGTCCGCTGCATGGGTTGTTTCTTTAGAAAAAGAAGTCATCACTCCTGTCAAGTCTCAGATGAAGCTGCTCTTAAAGCCAGCCCACCAGAGGAAAATGCTCCCTTTTTTCTGATTTTCGAAACAAGAAAACAAGCATTTGGTCACCTCACAATGGAGATTAATCAGGTTCTATCATATTTGTCCAGAGGTTGTGAGATGCAGAAACTCGGATCATCCATGCACCGAATCTCCTTTCTTTATCCCCTCCTTCTCTTACCTAGCCGCCTCCCAAACAACTCTGACGATTTTATTTCAGCAACTCAGATTTGGAAAAATAAATCCCATTGTTACCAGAATTCAGAGACAAACTGAAAGCCAAGTGAAATATTGTTCTCCCAAATCTGACAGGAAAACTTATAGAATGGAAACACCCAGAAGATAAAAGCCACTTTTTTTTTATAATATGCTCCAAAAAGCATCACTTGTCACCTTCCCCTTGCTCCCAGAACATGCACAGCAACTGCTGCGTTGCTGTAGCACTGGAAATTTCCTTTTTTCCAGATGATGAGCTGTGACTCAGTACTCCTACTGATACACCTCAACAAACCATCCATTTATTTTATGTGGTGCTAAATCATCTCTCTCGAGAACTAGAACCTATTAAACACCCTCTCATGTCTGCGGGTCTCATCTACCTCACCACGTCCTACCCAGCCCACCTCCTGTCTGAGACCAGATCGTGCAAAAGCTTTTCTGCCCTGCTGTTCCTCTAGATGATGTGTGTCCAACCTTTTGGCTTGCCTGGGCCACACTGAGTGAAGAGGAATTGTCTTGGACTGCATATAAAATATCTAATATAGTTTACATATGTAAGTAACAAAATCTATTTTTTTATATTTTTTATTAAAATGTAAAAGAGAACAACAAAACCATAAATCTAGTGGGATATTTGACCTTGTTTTTGTGACACTAATGCATCAATATGGTTCGATGGAAGTGGCTGCAATTCTCAGTGAGTTCTCAAGGTGTTCGTCAGAGATTTTTGATGAAATTTTACTCTTCCTGTACTTCATCCTTGCCAATAGTTGTTCACAAATGTACGTACTGCCAAAAAGCGATGACGTGAGTAAGGCATGATTGTGAAGCGAGGGATACTTTTCTCTGGTAAGACAGGGCTTATAAAAGTCTAGTAGAGAGACACGATCAAATTTTTGAGTTAAATATCTGATTGTAACTCTATACATTCAATTTGAGAATTTGCAGGTAATATATTCATGCTGACTGAAAATGGAGTCACAAATATACCAAAAACTTGATGATTTTTTCAGTAATCTTGAGACCTGTTCTCAAATTCCTTCATCAAAATGGGAATCAACACGAGCTGCATGTTTTTACTGTTCACAGGACTGTGTTTAGCCAATGTATCAAAATGCATAAAATTATTCTCATAACTTGAGTTAGCATTGCACTGCGCCCTCCCCTTGCCCTGGTTTCAGCTCAGACAGTGCCAATTTTGAGCTGATGTGTGGTTATTGCTGAGTGATGGGTGGACATCTGAGGCAGGGCCAGAGTGCTTGGTGGGGAAGAGCCATTGCCAAGATGGCACGGTAGCAGGAGGTGGGCCGCAGAGTGGGCTGTGCCAGGCTGCATGCACTTGGACATGCCTGCTCTAGACCAGCTCCTGATTTCAGCTGCTGCCCAAGTATGTTTAGATCTTGCAACAACCATGGGCAGTGCAAGTCACCTTACATGCCGCTTTCTCCTCTGCCCAGCCTGTTCTGCTTCTTGGTGAAACAAGTCTGAGTGGTTGGCACTGTGCTCTTTCCCTTTGTGTTGAAGTTGTTTCTAGAAAATAATTCTGGAAAAAGAATGAATTTTTATGCAAAATCCCTTGGAAGAGTTAGTGAGGTGGTGAAGTAACTTTTGGTCCATTTAGCATCAAAGAAGTGACTTCAGTCTGTACAATGGAAACCAGAATTTGGGATTACAAAGCCAACAGCGGGTTGAGGAAGAATAGCAGCATGGGCTCTTTGGTATTCACAGATAACACACACAAGGCAAAGTCAGGATAGCACATGACGATTACAAGCAGTAGTAAGGAGTTAAAACACCTTCATTAGTACATTTATCAGCAAAATGTTTTTTCATGGGAAAGCCGTTACATTTATTGCCCATAGTAGCTTCAGAAATGCCATCTAAAACATTTAACATGCAAGAATATTATGCTAATGAGAAATCTGTCTTAAATAGCCCTTATGAACTAACTACACAGTGCAAAATGGATCACAGGCAGCTAAAATGCTGTCCTAATTTCAAGCATTCCTCTGACTTCAATTTGCTATATGCAGTGAAAAATCAACACAGTGCTATAAGAGTACTTAAATATTTTGAACATCTGTGAAAGCTCTGCAGAACAGCAGAAGTGGAGATCGAGTTCCTTGACATGCAAAGGATTCAGCAAAGTGAGGGAAATTAGCTAGCTGTGGGAAGGAACCACAGCGTGGAGGTAGTGGGAGAAGTGCGGCCAGACCTCTGCAAAGGATAGACAGTCACACACGCTATGCCTAAGCAAATGACACTACAAAAGCTGTGTTTCCAGCTAGGGCTAGAAAGCTCAGAATAAGGCAGCTGATCAGCTCCCCTAGAACAAGTTCTCCCTCAAAGAATTTGCTTTTTGTGAAATCACTGGGAGTGCATACCAGTTCCTTGCAACAACAACCAATATGTTCACATTTCATCTTTCCTTTCAAGTTAAATTATCATCCTTCTATCAATAGGATCCCAAAAACCTTTTTTCTCCTTCTTTGAAAAACGATACCTGAGACTTATATTTAGCCATAAAATATTTTAAAAACTTGGACAACATTTTAAGAGACTTGGCATGAGTAAAATTGGCTGTTTCAATTTAATGTTGTTATAATCTTTCCAAATTCATTGTTTTGGAGATGTAAAGTCTCCAGTTATCAATTCAAGAATAAGGGAGGGATTTTTCCTTCATACCACTTTATTCATTACTGACTATTTCTCTTCTCTTCACAACAAATATGATCACACTAGTAAACATCCATCTCAAGCAAAGTAGGGCTAGAGTGTCAGTTCCATGGAAACGCACTCATTTAGTGAAACTATTCTACTTCATCTGCTGTCCTTTAAAAATGTTTCCTTTGCAGTACGTGGAATAGGTTCATGATCAGTGCAACTGGTAAATTAAACACGTAATAGAATCAGTATTATTGCTTAGGACTGTCTTCACCCTTAGGTCTGCTTGAGCCTTCACCGTGCTCTTCTTTCATCGAATTTCAGCAGTTCTGAAGTCACTTTTTTTGCACAGAAAAATATGTAGGTTTGCTGGAGCCATCTCCAAGAAGAAGACAAAAAGCAATACACTTACATAGAAATTCCAATACAGGTTTTCAAAGAACTGTATTTTTCATTTCAAGTACTCGGTTCCAGCAAACAAGGGAATTATTAGGTTTTACCCACTTTATAGCTGATTGTAGCTAATGATGGGTATACAGATTAGATATCCATGACCACATAACTGCCTAGGAACTATGTCTGTTTTTATCCACATCAACTCTTGAAGTCATTTTTCTCTCTGCATTCATTAATCTGTTTTCTAATGCAACCATTTTCCTAGACCAGACCTACTTTGAGACATCATTGCTTATTAAAAGCTGTGGCAATAAAACTGTATTTCTAAGAACTGCTGTGCAAATCAATATAAGTTCTTAATTGGTTAACCAAATAGCTGCCACACTAATGAGTCATTGCAATTCTCTGTAAACATCTCTTTGTCCCTGGTTATGCTTCTTTTGCGACTCCATAGCCAGATGGAAGAGAAGTTGCAGGGCCCCTCTTTCTGCTCTCTGCAGTCATTACAACTTATAACACTGCAATTCATGCACTGATTGTCTTCCAACAGTTTGGAAGTCTTTGTAAGTCTTTAGAACATTTTGTTAGCATGTACTTTTGATAAGTCTGCAGCTAGCTTTCCATGCAATACATACATGTATAAACTGAGTATTTTATAGTTCAATGAATAGGATAACCACATGGTTAACTGCTGAAAGAAGCATTGTAAAACTTCTTCGAGGGAAAGTCTTATAGAAATTGCAGATTTCAAATAAGCAAATGACAAACTTACTTATGGGTCAATCTGATATAAGTAAAACCCCGTGTCTTTTGGTGATAGAGCTCTGAACTTGCAGATTATGAAAGTCGGTAACTCCAGTGCAGTGATCTTACTCGTTGTGTGAGTACCAAACACTTATCACCATTTAATAGACATTTTCTGAGAGATGAGAATCTGATGCTCCTAAGCGATAAGAGTAAATATCAAACACTGAGCCAAGATCATCTGATAGAACTCTTAACAGCTGGGATGGCAGCTCAAGTGATAAAATACAACCTCCTCACTGGCAATTGCTTTGGTTAGTGGAAACTGTTTTATCAAATATATGGTATTATGCACACACACAAAAAAAAGCCCTGATATTGCTTTTTATAGTTTCATACTGGACAACTGGCCACCGTTTGAGGCAACAATATAGCTCTGAATTGTCTTTTCCTCTCTAGCAATACAGCTTCATCCTGGGCTTTAGATTTTAATTTAGCCCTTTCAAGAGGGAAGCGCCAGCCACAAAGTTCGAATTATGACTTGAGTCACAACTTTGCCGGCGTCTGCTGAATGGTCGTACCGGTGCTTTTGGTTTGGGATCCTCTTCAGACTTCCTCTTTCCTATCTGCAGTCAGCACAGGGCAATGAGAGAGGTGGTATCTTCTGTTTTGCTTCTGGTCAGGTCAGGCCAGGGTTGCACTCCATTTCCTTACTTGCCTGTGAGGGCTGCATCAACGATGAAAATCAGCACAGCTGTGGAAAAAGTACACGCTAATCCTACCTGAATGGAAGTTGGGCTTCAGATTAAAGAGTGACCCTTTCCTAATCATGTATTTTTTCTTTATTTCTCCCTGCTGAAGGATTATATTTAAAATATATTAATTAGTGGGTATAAAGTGACTCATTTTATCTCTACATCTAATACAGAGTTGAAATTATTTTTCCACCTACATTTACTTATGGACACATATGCCCCAATTACTTCACAAATGCACAAAAATATCAAGATAAATAAAATTCCCTACATGTTCAAAACCCTTTCCCAACATTTCCACATGCTGAGTTTTCATTTGTTAGTAACAATGACTGATTTTTAAACAAGCTACAGTAGGAGATGGAAAAATTTATTGCCAATTATAAAATGAATGAATGACTCCTGAAAACAGGTTGGCCAAGTTACAAGGCACTAGCTGGTAATTACTTTATCAAATAAGAAAATCAATCAAAAAAAAAAAAATCGCAACAACAACAACGAAAACACCAGGAAGAGAAATAACTTGCAATTGTTCTTGGAAATCGCATGTCTTAAAAGTAAAATCTTCAGGTTCTGTTCTTCTGCTGAGATTAATTTTCATAAAGGTCAAATCAATACCATCAAGGTCAGAAAATGAAAGCTGGACAAAAAATGCCATCACCATTTCTGTTCTATATAGTTTCTATGGATCATCTATTTATTGTTTCAACTGGCATAGGAAAAGTAAGACTGTGAATGCCATAGGAATGCCTAGCAATCTGCTTAGTGCCCTTACAAAATAGGATGCCACTCCTTGTTGGTCCTGAGATATTGCTTCAATGAGCAGTGTTAATAATAACTAAGAATATACAAAAATGGCCCATCAAGCTGGCAACTGGTAAATGGTTATTTTGCATCAATATTTTCTGTTCCAAGTGTTAAAAATAATTTGGGAAGAGTTTGGGTATCTTCTGCTGTTGGGGAAACGAGCAAAAGTGAGGTACTAGCAGAGAAGAGGGATAAGGAATTTCAAGGCAGGGGATGTCAGAAATCCGACTTGGTGGGACTACTGGAAGAAATGAGAAGGTACATTGCTGCCAGCAGCTCCATTTCAGCTGCTCAAAGGCCACTGCCTGCAGAAGCTGACTGTCTGCCTCACTCCCTGTGAATTATTGTATTGAAGTTCTCCGGCGATCCTTACAGTGTTCACTTGGTGATCCCATATTTTGCTTCTAAAATTGTTCGGGTTTTCTTCTTTCTTAAATTTTCCATTCTCTTTTAATTTAACAGAAAAGCCAAGGGAAACAGCATTACTGCCTCATTGTCTCCTTCCTACGATATCTTTCAAAAATTGCTTGGACGAGAGGGAAAATGTATATGTATTTAACATATAAGAAGATTATAAAAAGCACTAACAACTTCAGCACAGGGAATTTTCAGGGAAATGAATGACTAGCTGAGGTTAATGGCCCCGAGCTTCACATTGGCCCATCAACTCTCCCAGTCAGTCATTAATTCCCAGGAAATACCTTGTGCCTTGATTGTTATTGCTTTAATACGTTAAATTCAAGTTAAAGGCTTGACTTAATGTTTAGCCACTATAAAGTAAAACACAAGGAAATGTTCCCACTGGACATATTTACTGTCAAATATATTATTATTTACCTTATTTTCTATAGGTATTTAAATAGAGGAATTGAACCTGTTTACCCATTTGCTTTGTCTTTACTGATGGTAGTAGCACACAGGAAATCCTCTATACAACTTTGTAATTTATTAAACATTTCATTAAATAGATATGATCTGAGTTCATATATGGCTGAATGTGCAAAATATAGACATTGCTGTACTTAATGGGTGAAGTGAAGAAATTAAAAATTGATCAGAACTAGTACTGTGTATCCAATTAGTATCATACAAGTTTCATTATTGCAAAGAAAAAGACACTGTGACTATTTACAGGCTCCATCAGAAAGTGAAAAATCAATAGCTGTTTTGGCCCTAAACCAACTGAAAGGTGGAAATCTGATGATATCAGTTGTTCTTGTGAAATTTCTGCTGCAGTGACTTCACTTACAGAGAAAAAACACTGTTCACAGGATTGTTTTCTGCTATGTTCTGATAAACCTAAGTTGGATTTGAAAGCAAAATCCACCTAGATTTAGAGTGAATTCTTGCCTAAAAGCATGGCTTCGTCTTTCTGTTCTCTGCAGGGCAGAAGTAAAATAGGGGGAAAAAAAAGTTCAGATCAGAAAACGAATAAAAAGCTTACTTTCTTCAACATTACACTCAAAGTGTTGGTGTTTATATTTCATCCAATGGCCAAATAATCATCTATTTTTTCTACTATGGAAAGTAGTTGCACATTGGCTGAAAAATGAGTTTCTGAAACTTACCTTAAAATTTCATAGACAAACTTAATTTCTTGTGCTGCTTCATCAAAGCTGACAGAGTTATGACAGGGGTAAATCTGACTTACTGTAACATAACTGTGTACTAAAGTGAGGTTTGATTTGATGTGTACATAAAAGCACATTGGAATCACTACTAGATATCTGCATTAAGTTTTCAGAGGTCTGGCAAGTGTCGAACAGACACTGTCATGCATTGTTCAAGACAGTATACACTCAAAAGTCCTTGGAATGTGAGATGATGCTAAGTCAGGCTAAAATACAAGAGAAAAAATGCTTATAAAAGGACTCAGACAACTTAGTCTATATTTTGACTGATGCTCTCCTGATGGGTGACTTTGTATAAGTCCCCTAAACTATGCATCAGTTTTGCCAGACTGTTAAATGAGAAAAATACTCAATGAGGGGGGGGGGAAGAAAACTCTACTGTGACTTTGAATATGATCTTCCAGGCTGGCAGTTGTGCCAGTACAAAGCTTGTAGAGCAATTTTGAGCTAAAATCAATTCCTCATTATCTAGGAACAGGGGATGGGACGATTTATGCACTGGGTACATACAGGCATTGGAAGCACAGTACAAATACTTATGGTGTTTCTGTGTATCTGGCTTTGAGCTGGAGCCAAGGAGGCTATGTAGAACCCAAGTGATTAATGTGGAGCCACTGGCCATCTCTTCACCCAGTAATACACCATCTGAATTACACACCTGACATAAATGACTCCAGTGATAATCTTCTCCCCACACAGGGTAAAACTGCTTTAAGTTCTCCCTTCTTGTAACCAGTGTTTCTTGCCTTTTCCTGATGAAGCTTTTGTGATGTGCTGGGTAGTTCATCGGGGCATTTATATGACTGGTGTCAGCTGTGCCTCTTTACACAGTTGGCTTTGGATGTGCCACTTGCTCCTTTCTCCATTGGCTCTTCTTCCATCCCCTAGAGTGCCATCCTTATTGCAGCCTTTGCTTGTCTAGGGGACACGATCATGGACGTGCATCACACCATGGTATGAGACAGAGCAGAGTGGTGGCTATGGGCCACCAGCAGGAGACAAACATTGCTGGCTGTGTGTTTGTCATGACCAGGACTCCACAACCTCCCTGGGCAGGCCATTCCAGTGCCTGACCACTCTTTCAGAGAAAAAGTTTTTCCTCATATTCAGTCTGAACCTCCCCTGGCGCAACTTGTGGCCATTCCCTCTCGTCCTGTCAGTAGTTATCAGGGAGAAGAGGCCGAACCCCTCCTCAATAAAACCTCCCTTCAAGAAGTTGTAGAGTGCGATGAGGTCTCCCCTGAGCCTCCTCTTCTCCAGACTGAACAATCCCAGCTCCCTCAGCCGCTCCTCGTAAGACTTGTGCTCCAGACTCCTCACCAGTTTTGTTGCCCTTTTCTGGACATGTTCCAGGGCCTCAATGTCTTTCTTGTAGTGAGGGGCCCAAAACTGAACACAATACTCAAGGTGCAGCCTCACCAGAGCTGCGTACAGGGGGATGATCACCTCCCTTCTCCTGCTGGTTACACTATTTCTGATACGGGCCAGGATGCCATTGGCCTTCTTGGCTACCTGGGCACACTGTCGGCTCATATTCATCTGAGCATCAACCACCACCCTCAGATCCTTTTACTCTATACAGTCTTCTAGCCATTCTGCCCCAAGCCTATAGCGTTGCATGGGGTTATTGTGGCCAAAGTGCAGGACCAAGCACTTGGCCTTGTTGACCCTCATCTCATTGGCCTCAGCCCAGCTATCCAGCCTATCCAGATCCCTCTGAAGGGCCTCCCTACCCTCAGGCAGATCAACACTACCTCCCAACTTGGTGTCATCTGCAAACTCACTGAGGGTACACTCAATCCCCTCATCTAGGTCATCAATAAAGATATTAAACAAGATGGGCCCCAGTACTGACCCCTGGGGGACACCACTGGTAATAGGACGCCAGCTGGACTTAACTCCATTAACCACTACCTGCTAGGCACGGCCCTCTAGCCAGTTCTTTACCCAGAAGAGTGTACCTGTCCAGGCCATGGGCTGCCAGTTTCCCCAGGAGAAAGTTCCCCAGGAGAAGTTCATGTCCATATAAATAAAGTGGCCAGGCTACAAATTTGGTAGACAGTAACTTGTATCCATGTGAAGCATAATTTCAAATTTCAAGCAAAGAAGGTTTGGGAATAGGGTATGCAGGACAAGCATGGAGGAGAAGTTTAAAGTGAGTGCGGGGAGAAGTTGGCAGCAGGGGGATCTGGATCTCATTTGAAGAAACACAGAGAACACAATGGTTTGTCACAGCTCTCAGCACGTGAAAATTTTGGAATTTGTTTTGAGTGTGAAAAAGCGGGCCTGTGAACTAAATCATCATTTCCATCCTATTGGATACTCTGCCTTTTGTGGTGATGGAAGCAACCTTTCAAATGTTAGCTGAACAGTAGCCCAGCATGAGGAATTGTGCCCAAGTCTTCAGACAGCCTGAAGTGAGAGCTCTCTCAGTGGTTGTAAGCCAATCTCATTCATCTCAGTAGGATGTTCCGACTGAAGGCCAATGATGGTAATTGAAATGTCAACATTAGCTTTTTAATTGCACAACAAACAAATACCATTTATCTCTGTAGTTATTCTACATTTAGAAACAGAAAGTGCTCCATCTACTCTGGTAGGTAGATGCAGTGTCAACCAGTTGCTAGAACTGTTCCAGATCTTCACCTCAAAACTGTGTCTGAATCAAATCATTGTATGGTTTGTATAAAAAATCCTCACTTTTACTCTACATACCACCAACTCAAACTTTTCATAGCTGCTAAAATTGCTTGCCATCCCCTCAGCCAGCTGCAAAAGTATTAACATGATGTAATACTTTTCAATAATTAGTTATTATTTATTAAAATGATGTAAGAAATTTTAATAATTCATTCTATAATAATTTCCTTTATAATAATTTCTACAATATATTGAATTTTTCTTCAGTGCAAATAATGGTGTCACACCAGAAATTGAAAAACAGAGGGTACTCTGAGATAGGTTGCATTGAATGTAATAAAAAGTATTAACGACAATAAACAGCACTGTTGTTCTCTGAAGGCATGGGATTGCAACGGGGCCAATGAAAAAAATTGTGTGCCTCACATAATTCTCTAGTTTCTCTTAACCTCAGCCATGGATAACATGGCAACTCATCTCTGTGTGCCCACCTAACAGGCAGGGACTCTGTAAGAATGCCAGCGCCACGTGGTTCAAACCTACTTTGACAGAGTATCTTGAACAAAAAGTTTGTCTTCTAGGATACATTAAATGAAAAAAAAATTAAAAATGATGCTCTCTCTGGGTGCCTAATACTCTCTTTGTTGTTTGGCCTCCTAAGTTGCTTCTTCCATCTGAAACTTCTTCACACTGTGCTGCATTTTGGCAAAATGCCAGTCTGACAGCAGAACGTAGCCCACAGTGCCTGCATGTGGGGGGCCCACTGCCCTGGTGAAATTTAGTGTCATCCACAATCTTTTTTCATATGTTCATATTTACACTGAGACAGCCTTCATGCTCTGAGCTCTATTTAATCTCATTGGGTTTGTCCCTCTACACAGTATAGTCTCCTTTTTACTCAGATCTCCCCTAAATTCACATCCATTGTGTATTGTGGATGCAGTCCCCTGACACACTGGACTCTCTCACAGCTGTAGAAATCACTGTTGAATTGTTCTTTATAAAATGTGAGGATGTCAGCTGGTCATTTGAACAGGAAAAACTATCTAATGGGCTCATTTGTTGCTGTCTGGTGCATGGGAGATGCAGGAGACTTCTGTGGGGCAGCTGGGTAGCACCAAGAGTTGGTAGGCTGAGAATGAAAAACTCTGACTGCTTCCTTCTCTGATTAAATGTCAACTCTGGCCTTACAACTGTATAAATCATAACACATGAATTTGAGGCTAATTATAATTTTCCATTAATAAGTCATGCATACACTTTGTACAGAAAAAAAGTTAGTGTTTTAGCACTAGAAATGATTGGCCAATGAAAAAGTGGCTGAGGGTTTCCAGCTTCAGGATTTGTGCCTTTTTAAAATAAATATTCCAGTTTCACAGCACTTGCAACACAGCCTGCTAGCATGCAACTTCATGTATGAATCACTGATGCTGAAACTTTTCTACCTGGAATCTCTGATCCAGTTCTACTCAAAGTCCATAAAATGCTTATACAACCACTACCTGCCTTACAATAGCGTTTCCTTTCCTAGAAAAGAGATCATGCTTTGAGACATTTGTCTCAATTAATTTGCTTGTCAGTTAACCATTTTTTCCCAGTCTAAGATAATTATGTACCATTTAAAAACAAATTTACAGAAAATAAGTCCTATAAAATTGTTTGCAATCAATTTAAATAATTAGCCATAGCTATTGTGACGTATTAGACTGATAGTATCTGCAGATGATATCATTTTATCACTTGTTGATCATGGTTCAAAACATAGGTAAAATCCCATGAAATTGCAATGCAACATAAAGAGTATAAAATTATACTATTACAACTGAAATAGGGGAGAGTGCTGAGATTTTACTGCCTGAATTTATTGCTAGGAAAAATATCAGCCAGAAACTATAGTTGGGAGACTTTTGGGAGATATTGCTTACTGTCAGTTATTCTAGGTAACACAAGGACGAAGCAGAGAGATTAGCCTGATATAAATGTGGGAGAATATGATGATAGAGAAACTTCCTGTAATTCCCAGAGAGAACAACATTTGTGATCCAATATGAAGAGCTGCATTACATTCCACTGAATGAACCATCCCATGAGAGATGATGGGCTCTGATACCTATGCAGTTTACTAGATGCCATCTTAGTATTTTGTACAGCCATCTTTATATTTTCATTTATACATTATCTCTATCTATGAAAATAAACATTTGACTAAAAAAATAAGCTAAAGGCTGTAATGGAAGTTTGCACATTATTACAAGCAGCAAATATAATTTCTCATTCTTTGCATCCCTAAATTGGTTTCTGGTCTGTCTACTTGTCTAGAGAAGTGCAACTATGTTGCTTGATAGAATGCGTATTTTCATGCACATGTTAATCAAAAGGGAATTCTGATTAGTCTTTCCATATTTTTAAATCTTCACAGACTGGATACAAATTGTAACTTTTAAGTTCCTTCAAGTGCCATATCAGTGTCACATTCTGATACCTATAACCTAATACACATCATGATGTTGCTGAGGATGCAGCAATTTTTATCACTGTATGTAGTATTGGAATTTCTCAGGGTGTCCCAAATTTTAGGGTACTTAAGTGTTTGTCTTCTAAGAGATCATTTCCAAATGTTTGCTGCTTTTAAACATTTTCCTTTCAAAATTTGCCTTTCTGAATTTGCTCATGGATGCCTTTTATTTTGTTTTAATGAGAGCAAAAGTTGTCCAGTGCATTCTCTCAATGTCATGTGGGAAAGCTCTGGTAAATCTTGCCGTCAGGTCAAGTATAAGCTACCACTGATCATAATTTCCTACCTTCTCCAAAGCACCATGCACAAATTGGTTTATTATGACCAGAGAACTGTGTACAGAGATGAGTGTTAACTTTAATGCATTGGTGTGATTGGAGTGATGGTGGCAAGGTTGGAGTATCGCAAAGTTTGTGCCAGGTGAGTCTCAGAACCAATACAAGGCTGAAAGTGACAGCTTCCTGGATTACATCGTTACTGGTGACGAGACATGGTGTCACCACCATGAGCTGGAGTAAAAATGGCAGTCCATGGAGTGGCGACATGTGAGTTCCCCATCAAAGAAAAAGTTGAAGATACAGCTGTCAGTGGGTAAAGTGATGTGCACCATCTTTTGGGATAGGAAAGGGGTGATCCATCTGAATTTCCTGGAATCTGGGAAAACCATCAACTCTGACTGCTACATTGTGATCCTGGCTAAGCTGAAGGCTGGAACTGCCAGAATCAGGCCAGAGAAGAAGACAACCTTTCTCCTGTAACACGATAACACCAGTTTGAAGACCATGGAACACATTCCCAATCTTGGTTGGACTGTGCTACCACACCCACCATATAGTCTGGATTTGGTGCCTTCTGACTTTCGTCAGATGGGGCTGATGAACAATGGACTGCGTGGGCAACATTTTCCTAGCAATGATGCTGTCATAGCAGCTGTGAAGCAGTGGGTCACCTCCACTGATGCAGATTAAGCAAAGCATGCAGGTTCTTGTTCATCACTAGCAAAAATGCACAGCTACTGGTGGTGGCTGTGTTGAAAAATAGTGTTTTGTAGCTGAGAATTTGCTCTATCAAATAGTGTTAATGTGTTCTTTGTATCTGTTGTAGTTTCCGTGCAAATAAATAGGAGGCATTACTTTCAGAGCAACCTATGTGTAATGAAGGTGTGTGTATACTTATCTGTTCATGTGTATGCATATATATATGTGTATACATCTAATTACACCCATACATTATTTGAATTTGCATGGCCAAGCATTAAATAACAGGCTCGCTCTCTTGTGATGAAGCTATTTTTTGACATTTCCTAGCTCAGGATGATATAAACTTCACACGGCTGTTGAACCGAAGAATGTAGCAGTAGTGTCAAGTCCATGTCATGCATACATCATGGGATTTCACATGCTGCACATTCAGCAAGAATGGCTCACTCTATGCTACACACAGAAAAAATCTAAGTGTGACTGTACTGAAGCAGTAATTTAAAAATCTTTGTGTGTCCAAAATTTACTTCTTTTTGAAGTCAGTCCAACCAAGTATAGTCTCATGGTCATATGCCTCTCTCAATTAATTTCCTCTTTGATAGAGTCATGAAACCGGGCTGAAAATGAGATATTCTGTGGTTTAAGAGCAAGTTCAAAATTTCGGCTGTGCACTGTCAGAGCCATGTTTTCAATCAAGGATTTCTGAATTGTGAGGAAGGGCCAGCTCCCACATGGCCCTGCCTGTGTGACCTCCAGGGACAGCCAAATCCTGCCCAGGAGCACGGCCAACACTAGGCCCTGGTGTGGGGCAGTGCCAGGCTCGGGTGAGCCAGGCCTGATATGGGCCACGAGCCTCCTGTTGCTCTCCCCATCAACCAAGACTGCAGGTGACACATATTTACAAACAGCGGCGTTAACCACGCTCTGCAACTATTTAAACTGTGTTTTAAAAGCATGTGGGCTGGCCCCCTCTTCACCGCAAGTGTTATAAATAACTGTCTTCCTGGCTGCCCTGTTTACAAACTGAACTCCTTCCACCACCTCTGCCACCCCCACCCGCTCCCTTCACAGGCACATGCTACTTCTCCCAGGACTTCAAAGTTCATTTCTCAAACACTTTTGGGGTGTGGGAGAGAGGAAAGAGGAAAAAGCGCATTCACATAGGTCAAAAGTGTCAATGCAAACCAAATCCTTTCTTGTTGTGTGCTGGGTCACGCAGGAACTAAGCCTCAACCTGTTTTGAAAGTGACTCAGAATTTTAGCACTGAGATTCTCTGCAAAGATTAAAAAGCTTGAACTTCAGATATCCTAGAGGACTTTGCAGGTGACACTGAAGTGGACTGAAATCCACTTCAATGTTGTACATGGGTGGACAATGCCTGTCGACATTTTACTTCTCTGTTCCACTGGTGCTCATTTAAACTCTTACTCTAAGGCTTTAGGCTCTTGCTTGAAGGCCAGCTGATGACTGACCTTTTGAAAATCCCTATTCTGTACTAATGATCCTAGGAGCAACATGTTGGAGAGTACAATATTCCTCAATTTAAATGCAAAAGCCTTATTGCATAGTGCATACAAAAACGTAAAATACCTCATAGCAGGTGCTTTCTTCTAATAAGGAATTTCAAGTGACCCATCGTAAGCACATAGCAAACTTCACTAATGGCAAGGAGGTATTTCTGCCTCCTGCTGTGGAGTCTCCCAAATGCTGGTTTGTTTTTTCCCTGTATGAAGCATCTGATGTCACTTTTTTGTGTGGGTGGAAAATGCTGTACAAAGGTTAATCAAGTTCTTTCATCCTTGCTCATAAAAGCACACTCGTATTGCATTTCCAGTAACTAAGTGCATTGCTATAACAGGTTGGGGATTTACTTCATGCCATGTGTTCTCTCTCTTCTTCTTAATCCTGCCCAAATTATTGCTTAATCTGAATGTTCCTTTGGTCTGAGCTCAAAGATAGCACAACCAACACCTGCAGCCATCTGCAAGTAGGCTTCATAGCACAGTACCAAGGAATCTGTATCTACTTTGCATGCTACAGAAAGCAGCTTTTGAGAAATTAGTGTAAAGTCTTACATCTCATAAAACAGTGTTTCTTCAGCCAAGTGCATAAACAGAGATCCTTTACCGCATATGCATGTGCATTTGAGTATGGGAAAAATCCCACTGACAGTAGTTTAATACTAAGCAACTAATGATGGGTTCTGTTAGATGGAGGTCTATAAAAGCTGGAATCAAGTGGCTAGAATGCAGCAGAACTGTCAAAAAGCCTGTGATTTTTTTTTTTTCCTAGAAACATGCATAGCAGTTTGGGATGGCTGAGATACAATGGCTAGGAAAAAGTCACACTCGTAGGTATGGCTGAAGGTTGAGGAGCAATACACAAGTTATTTCTGGCTAGCTAGCTCACATACCGCAGGAAGGTAGGTGTATCAGCACAGAGATCATCACAGCTACCTATCTGGAGTCTGCAAGCTAGGAGGGCTCACAGCCTCCCACACTGCCTGCTGCTGCCAGCTTTACCTGAGCTAACAAGTTCAAAGGCAGTTCAGATGTGCGTGCACGAGCTCCAGCAACAGCACTGTACTAATAGCTGGAGCACAGCACAGAGGCATGAAATGAAGAGTAAAAACAACCAACCTCAGTGGCCTGGGTCAGGATGTCTTCTGTGTTCTAAGCAGTGCTGCTGATGGGAATGAACCCAAGAAAGGGCTAAGTGGTTAAGTAGGAGCACCTGCAGAATACGCACACACAAACGTACACGTGTATGAAGTGTTGGCCAAAACTGAGGAAAAACATGAGGGGGACTCTGACAAAGCCAGGTGAAGGGGAGCACAGCACATGCTGATAAATAAAAAGTAAACAACATCAGCAGGAGTGCCTGGAAAATCGCAGACACTTTTCTGACTTCTAAACTGTGACACTTTGAAAAATGGTTGGATGACTCCAGGTGACAGGTCTGCAGAAAAGCTTCAGTAGACTGTCATCAAAACAAAAAAAAGGCAAACAATATATCATGAGGCATTAGAAAAAGGGTGGAAAATATGTTATAAATAGCATAATGCAATAGGTAAATTAATATTACTCTGTTAACTGGGATGCTGCATTCAGTTTTGGTCAATGCTTTTATAGGAGATAATACAGTGAAAGAGGGGATTGAGATAAAAAATAATTAAAATAAGTAGAGGAGTGAACAATTTTCTATAGGAAAAGATAAAAAGGATTAGGTCCATTTAATTTAAAGACAAAATAAGATGGAATATATTAGAGGTTGCAATATGATGACTCCAATACAAATGAAATAGCCTACGCTCCTATTCAACGTTTCTTTCATTCAGAAAGTGGAAACATTACACAATAAAAATCTGCAAGGAGTGATAAAAGACTGTTTTTTTCACACAACACAAATAAAAAATTATTCTCTGGAACTCTATTCTAGTAGGATTAAAATGGACCAAACTCTTGTAAAGAAGATTAGAATTTGCAAATCCACTAAGTTCAAGAAATAATTATCAAAAAGTTATACGTACCTTCTTTAGATGAAACAGACCATGGTCTTATATGCTAAATCCAGCATACAGAAAGAAGTAAGGGAGGAAGAGTGGCATGAAAATTGTTTTTCGATACCTGAAGGCATTACAAGTTCAAATATGATATCTGATGCCCTGCTGACAGTAAATGCAAGAGTCACAAGTTCTTCATGGAGGTAAGATTCATCCTTTTCCAATGGCAAAGCTTCTGGTGCTATCCTTGCATTGCTGCAAGCTGTTGAACTTTACATTCTGCATGTTTGCTTGCAGAGAACCTGCTGAGGATGCAGGAGTGAATCTCATCTGCCCAATGCCTCAGGCCAGAATAACAGAGGGGAGAGGAAATTCCATTTCTGGTGGGAAGAGGAGAAAACATTTTCTCTACAAATGATCTAAAATAATAATACTGAGCTATTTGTTACTGTTTGTAAAAACTGAACAAGTCCCAGTGGGAACAGACTTGCAGGCAGAAAGTTGAGGAAAGACTTCAGAGCTAATTAATTTATTACATAAATCCGTGGCTTATCAAATGATTATCATTCCATATAAATGTCGTGAGGAAAAAAGGAACATGATAGCTTTCAGGAGCATCAACCGTCATCTTTTTGGGAAAGAAGGACCCATGTAATATCAGATATCCAGGAACAAGTGACTCATGACATGCAGCATTTATTGGGCAGGTTTTTCCAAAAACAGAAGATCCTCCTTCACCCTACCTTAAAAAGAGATCAAAACAAAACAAAAAAATCCCCAAACCCACAAACATTACAATGAGAGAGCAAAAATATATTAAAGAAAAAATGCTGGTCTTTGTAACCCAGTTCCTCCTACATGCATTTCCCACAAACTGCCAACATCCCACAGGAATCTACCCACGTTATACATCACAGCACAATGCTCCCGACAAAGGCATCTCAGCCCATGATGTTTCAGGCAGCCTTTCAAACCGCCTTCAGTGTACCTAGGTTCACCAGCTCTGTAATTAGGTGTTAAGTTTAAGCAATCCAAGGATTTATGCAGGGAGATACTTCTTCGTTTTTTTCAGCATGATTTATGCCTGCATGGCCTACCTGGAATGAAGAAAGGTTCACCCTATGGAGAAAAGAATGCTTTCCATATCACTAGTAGGCTCCAGTTCAGCGAAGCACTTAAACATACGTTCAGGTTCATCCTTGTTTAGAATAACAATTAAACAAGCAGGGAGAACTCGAAGTTCCTCTCAGCTCCACAGAACTAAAGCATGCATGTAAGTGCTCTCCTAAACAGGCTTTAGTTTGCAAACAACATCAATAATAGTGTTAATAATCATCATCATAACAACATCTGCTCTGTTTGGTTTTACATAACAACACCAGACTTCAAAAGTGAACTATGATAAATTATAATCCTAGGTCTTGCCATAAGCAAAGCAGAAAAGTTAACATTGTGAATAACACTGATCCTTGTCAACACAGTTTTCTTTGGTACATGCCAGAGTGTTGCAATGTTAAAACGACCATTCAAAATGCTGCTTTGATGTGTGATTAACTCTGAGCAAATGAATATTCGTGCTGATCCAGAGAACAGATGACTCCATCATGTATTTCATTTTATTCTCCAGCATGAGAGGTAGGACAAAAAAAAGGTGGAAAAATGTCATTCTAGGAGATCACGAGAATTTTAACAGAGGAAAGACAGAATATGACAAAATGTAAGACAAAAGTATTGGGTCATGCAAGCAGCCAGTTCTACAGAAGTCTGCAAAGCGTGTTTTCAGATGTTTTGCTAATCATTAGTCTGGTAAGTGTTGAAAGAAGTGCTTCTAATGATTCTTTTCGCATTTGCCCAGAATGGGAATAAAAACAAATTTGGCAATCGATTCTTGACGTCTCAGCACCTATCATACTTAGTGTAACTGACTAATCTAAACATGTATCTCTGTTTTCACCACACATTCTTTAATTGCCACAAAAACTGATTTACATTGTTATCTCTTAGGTATAGTAGATGACTTTCTGCGGTCCCTTCCAACTTTCAGATGAACTTCAGATACACTATAAGCCAGACAAGACATTGTAGGTCTAAAGCTTCCAAAGCATTATCAAGACTGATGTTCTGATATTCCATTTATTTTATCTGTCTCCTTGTTTACTTCAATGAACAGTCTAGGGAAAAAAAAAAAGTATGAGCAATAGCGTGCAAGCTTTGGTAGTGTTCAAGTACAGCTACTACACTTCTGTATCTGTAGGTGACTACTCAACAGCGCTGTGATGAAAAACAATAGCTAATGATTGCTGTAGAAGCATATTTTCCAGGTAGTTGTTCTTCAATATCTAATATAATTCACAATTTCTTGTACTTCAAAAAAAAAAGCGACTTTTGATTACTGGTTAATTTTCTAAAGCAACTTGGTTGTCAGAGTTGCATCTGAAAATGAAAACTTTTTGCATATAATATATATGAGTATATATATAAATACAGATACATGCATTTTAAAATATGTAGAGGTATCTTAATTATGTTTTGTTGGTGTTTTTTTTTGTTTGTTTGTTTGGGTTTTTTTGCCAGGAAACATCCAAAATGAGAAAAGAGCAGATTTGGTGGGCAAAAGGCTCACGTATCTCAACTGGTACATGGCACAGTTTTTCCATTTGATCTTTACTGTGACCTTATGTAAACCACGTACTTTCAGGAAATGTTCTGATCTTTCTAGTCACTGATTGTGAATCAAAATTTTGAAAGAGACTTTCAAGCATATTACCAGTTTCTCATTCCATGGAAATGCAGGGGAGGAAGGAAAGAGAAAAAGCACTCTTATCTCACTAAAACATTCAACACTGATATTAATGATACATACTATTATCTATTGATTTTTTAACATTTATGTGTATGTTAATATCAATGTAAACCAAATAGAAAAAAAATCGTACAATTGGGAAATCTTTGATGTCTGAGTCATTACTGAAAGCAATTCTGTATTATCTTGAAATCTGACAGGTTGCAGTGGAATCATGAACAGTGAATGTGCTTGGGGCAAACTTCTACTTTGTCTTCCTGTAGCTCCACAACATACTTGGCATTGAGGGTTCCCATTCACTGGCTCCTCTGAATTTGCCAGCTCTGTTATTGCATCCACTGCTGTTCCTGCTCAGCAGGAACATAGAGCTCCTCTTCCCACTGAACCACGGGTCTGCAGGCAGCAATAGGGAGCACCCCTTTTGCAGGATGTAAGAAAGCGAAAGGCAGGAAGAGGAAGTGCTCAGACCTTGCTTCCGTTTCTCTTCTGTGGAAGTCAGTCCAGACTGTTTGAACTTTTCTGCTTTACCTTAGAGTGGGCACAGTTCATAGAAGCCAGGAGGGGAAGAGAGAGTTTTGGTAAAAGAAAGGGGGGGAGGGTTTGACCTGTTTGTGTTTGTTTGCTTTTTGTAAAACTCATGGGGACATAGAAAAGCCAACATAAGTTGTAATTACTCGTCATATCTGCAGTTATTAGGAAGAGCTGTTCCTAGTTTCAGTCCTAATTATGGTGCTAGTAATTTCCAATTCTTTTTTAACACACTATGAGAGATTGCACAAAATCTGCCCATGAAAGCAAGCAATGACCATAAAGGTGTAAAATGAGATAATTACTGTCTTAAATAAAGGGAAAAAATGCTGTTATCAATTCCCACAATGGTAATTAAAACTTACATCTGATGGCCATAAATTCAGCATGTACTTAAGAACAGAAGCAAGTTTGTTCATTGCTAGTCCTAATTTACATTTCCACAACAGTGCTGAGACAAAAACAAAAACCAAAAAAACAGTGACTAAATGGAAAAGTCTCTATAGTCTGGAGGTAAAACATGCTTAAGATCTAAATTCCCATTGCTGCAATACAACGTCCACTAATACTGATCAGCTCTTTGTTTTTGTTCACCAAAGATACAGAGGCAATGACAGTCATGGTCAAGAGTCTGCTGAAAGGCTCTCCAAGCCCACATGTCTCTCGCTGCATCTATGGAGTGAGAGTGATGGACTCTGTGGCTCTCTCGTGTGGCTTCTGTTGAAAAACTCCACTGGGAAACATGCATAGAAAAGCTGCCTCCATTTGTCAGATGGACAAAATAATACCGTCAACAAAGTCATTCACGGAAAATGAAGGAAGGGAGACGACCACCAGAGCAGCGCTGTAGGGTAATGAGGTTCTCATCTGCAGCAGGTACAGTGTCTCTCCTTGGTTAACGCTGACAAAACTCTGAGCCTTCATTTTCTCACTTCATCTTGAGAAGGTGCCTTTGGAGGCTTCTCCCTGTTACTTCTTTGAGGTTTTGCAGCCTCCAGGAAGGCTGCAGCCCTTGGAGTCTGGGCTGAGCTGTCCAGTGTCACACCCACATGACAGTAGCCAGTGCCCAGATCCCTGCAGGGCTCCCAGACCTGTCATGCTTGCACTAAAGGAAGGAACTCAGGGGCTGGGGCACAGAGGAGATCAAGGTAAAAGGAGGGAAGAGAGCAATCACGAGAAATGAACATTGGGTGATCACACCTTGATGTATTTATTTATGTTTCTTTTTATAAATTCTGCAAGGCCACGCTCTTAATCCCAAAGACTCTGAAATATGCAACAGAACAGTTATTTTCCTCAGACTGGATATATTCACCAGCCACAATTCATTACTTGGAAACTCCTTCACAATTAAGCCTTTATTATAACTTTTCAAGATTAATAGGAGATAAATTTAAACCAGTTTCCTTCCTGGTTTTGCCAGTAGAAAAGCAAGTGCTGTATGTCCTGAGAGACACATGATTTGTTGCAAATAATTTAACAAGGGGGTTCTCGCAAAAATATGCTCCCTTAATCTGTAATAAGCTCCTTGTCCCAGGGGTCTGTGTTTGTGCGCGCTCCTCAAGAGAACAAGTGAGAGTGGGCAATGTGGTTGTGTTTTCTTAGTTTGATTTTTCCCCCTTTTAATCAAAGCCTATTAAAATTAATTCATCATAAAACAAAAGCAGTATCTTTTCCTTTAATATCATTAACTCAATAAGAAAACAAATGGCTCAACAGAACATTAGTAGCAATCAAAGGACAAATAATCTATAGTTAATCAAAATAAACGCAACAGATGACACAAATCTGCTTTCACTTACAGTAAATGAGTGTACATAGATATCTACATGGATAAATAAACTTCTCAGAAGCTTCTTCTGTGGAAGACTCATAAAACTTGGAAATGCCAAATAGATATTGTTATGTCCCACTGTGCAGTTGCTCATAAACTTCATGTACATTTACTGTAAAAGTAACATCGCTACAGATTATTACTCACTATGTGTAAGCCAAATATTTCTTTGAAGCAATCGCATGAGGAATACATTTGTAATATTTTAAATAGATAAACGTAACAGATCTTAGATATAGTTAAACTAAGCCATTTGTCACTGTATTTGTGAAACGTACTGCTACCGTACCAGCTGTACTTTTCTCACAGTAAACAAATGCCAGCCATGCTGGACCCTTTTTTACACGTTCTTTTTCTTCACTGTTGCAGCCTATCAAGCACCTGCAGACTGAAGTTTTTCTTCAAATAAAGACACTTAGAAATCAGGTTCCTTGGCATTTCCAGAAGTTTAAAGTGTTTTTAAGTGCAATTTGTAATACCTTTTGCATTCGATAAAACCTCCTGTAATTTTAATGAAGAAAGGTGAGTTCTCATGACATGAGACATATTCCATGTGAAGAATAAAAATTTTGCAACATGTGGCATATTATCTATTTAGAATGGCTTGATATTATAAAGAGGGTCACAAACTTGTTTCCGTTGAATAGAATATTATTCTGTAAGTCACTGTGAATCAAAGGGTCTCCAAAGCTCATAAAGTGCTGTACAAAAAGCTCAGAAAGAACAGACTATGGTCTGAAGAGCTGTGAGCATTAAATAACACGGTAAGATGGAGCCAGTCAAACACAGAAGATGTATATTTAGAGTGTTTAAAAAACTATCCATCTGGTTTAATTACTTATTAAAGACTTTTTAATGCTGCTTTGCAAGAGGTCTTTGTCTTACTGACAATTAGCTTGTCTATAAACTTTTTTTGCCCCTCAGGATGGATCACTGCAGTAAATCTGCACTGATGAGGGCATATTATCTCTCCCTGCATCTGACATCTCTACCATTTCATTTTTATAGGTTTTTCTTTAATTTGCACAACTATCAGCTGTTTTTATGCCTGTGAGAGTGTATGACAGAACTGAAAGGATGCATACTTACTGATATTCGACACGTCTCTATCATCCTGTTTTTACACTAGCATAAAACTGGTGTAATAGGGTGATAAATCAAGCCTGGGACAGTTAATTCTTTGTATCTCAAGAATCTCAAGAAGGCATCGTTACTCTCTGTTTTGGGTTGGGTTTTGTGGGTTGGTATTTTTTTTTTTTTTTTACTTCTAGTTACTGTCATAGTTGCTTTCACGGTTGATTTTTGCTTTTTAAATTAAACTTACCATTCTGGAAGCCTATGTGACATCCAGGTTACTGAAGGCCAAATTGTCTCAGTTAGGACGATATTTATTTGGGCAGAGTCCCTGTCAGACGTGTCTCATAGCTGTGGCTTACTAAATCCAAATGCTCACATTTGCTCATCACGTAGAAGAAAACAAAACTGAAATGGCATGTGTAACATAAGAAGTGGGTTTTTATAGGCCAAGTGCAGTAAGACAGTTCTGGCTTCTGGGATGCATGTGTGTGTGTACAGAAAGGGTACTTCCCATCATCTCTGGTTTTGACATTTGCCACAGCAGCACATCTAACTTTCTCAATGCTGTTCTGACAGCCAGACTGCCATCAGTTAAGACTGTTAAAGCTGCAATTTTGTGATAGCTGTCACATACATTTTGTTTTCAGCTGGCTTCGCATACTTAAAAATCAATCCACAACTCTTGCCATAAGGAGACTTCTGTTTCTTAAGAGACGAATGATGTGGACTAAAGTAAGCAGGAACAGAAACACCCTGAACACTTTGAGGCACCTCTCAAGGAGGTGATTTCACAGCCAGAGCTCGTGATTTCCTCTGGACATCTCAGGGGCTCAAAGGAGCTCAAGCCCAGTTGCATCCCATCCGCAGTGCTCCTGTGCTCCTGCCCTGCCCGCTCCCTTCCACCAGGATAAGTGGGCTCTTGCCTGCTTGTGCAGCAAGCCGGGGAAACACATTTCAGCCAATGCAGTTGACAACGAGCACTGTAAGGAAGCAATGAGCTTTCTACAAAGTCACCTCCTGCAGTTATCTCACTGCCTACGCAGCTGAGACCCAGCGCTGGTGCAAAGACAGGAGTGTGGGATGGGAGCGGGCAGGGCACCCGCACTGCCAACTCGGGTTGGTTTAACATGCCACCACACTTCATCTTCTGGTTATGGTTTCACATCCCACTGACTCTGGCCAAGGAAGAGGGAGGAGGTCCTGCTCCCCGTCCTCTCTCCTTCTCCAGCCAGACACTCCTACTCAGTCCTCAAGGGATGGCTGTAGCCCTGAGGCAAATCAATTTGAAGAATTGACCCAGTGAAAACCCAACGCTGCTTGTAAATAAATGCAAATAAAAGAGCAATTTGCTGCCAAATATGTCAACCTGTCAGCTAAGCCCACTCACCCTAAGGCCAAGATTGTCGATGCCAGTATGTGGAGGAAGAAGGGTACCTGCAGCTGGCAAGAGGGAACAAGGAACAGGAACAGGACCATCTTCTTCGGCTGCCGTTGGGTGGTGGTTTGACAGAGCTGCTTTGAATGTGAAGGCACCCTCTCCGTTCCTGTGAGTCCTCTGGTTTGGATGAAGCAGGGCTGAAAGGTGAGCAACAATTAGAGGTAAATTGTACAAGGGCTGCTCTGAAAGTACTGCCTCCAATTTTATTATGTTGGCCCACAATGTCAGAGGTGGGTGTTGGCTGTATAGCAGCAGAGGTTGAACCTTCCCACCAATGTTCCATTCCATTTTGTTGGTGTGTGGCAGATGGCAGCAGAGGAGCAGCCTGACACAATGGTGTCTGACATGGAAGTGCAGATGAAGCAAAGGGGTGGAACTGAATTCCTCCATGCAGAAAAAATGGCACCCATTGACATTCATCAACACTTGCTGAACATTTATGGAGACCGAACAAGAGATGTGAGCACAGTGAGGTGGTGGGTGGTGCATTTCAGTAGTGGTGACAGTGATGTGAAAGACAAGCCACGTTCTGGATGGCCATGCACAGCTGTCAGACCATGAAATGAAGAACGTCTCAATCAGTTCATCCATGTGAATCAGCTAGTGGTGGTGACTATGTTGAAAAATAGCGTTTTGTAGCTGAGAATTTTCTCCATCAAATGGTGATGGTGTTATTGTGCTCTTTGTATCTGTTGGAAATAAATGGGAGGCATTATTTTCAGAGTGACCTATGTAGCTCCTGCAGGTTCATTCACCAGGGCTGGTCCTGGCCAAGTCCCCTCCAGGAAGCCCCTGCAGAAGTAATCTGTGAGCTCAGGAGAGTAATCTGTGAGCACAGGCAGAAACCTCCAAGCCCACAAGACTATATACTCACTTCCCTCCAAACAGGTAGGACAACAGAAATGAAGAAGGAGCAATAATGGTTCTCAGTGGTCTATATGGTTTTGCGTCCTTACTACCATTGAACTTTAGATGCCTGTTTTTTTAAAATGTTCTTTTGCTTAAGTGTTTACATTAAAAAACAAAGGATAACTATTTAAATAATATGATCCATGTTTCTTTACTACACAGTTGTGATGTTTGCCTTCCACTTTCCCCATGACAATTTGTATGATTTGTTTTGACAAACCACTAGCCATAGTAACTACAGACATAGATCTTTGGCAGGAAAATCCACTACATATTTTAAAGCTGTCTTATACTAGATATGTACATTTTCAGTCCAGTGCGAAGTAGAGAGAAATCCCCCAATGATTTCCTAAATGGAAAGGGTCTAGATAAGATAAGGAAAAAAAAAAATGCATTTCTGAGACTTTCATACTAAAAACAAAATTAAACTTAAAAACAAAATTAAACTTAAAAAAAAAACCTTCTAAAATATTCCTCAGAGAGATTATGTTCTGCTATCATGAACTTTTACCAGGCCTTACTGAGTTCTGTTCATTTCTAATTTTTCACATAACCAGTCTCGTGTTCACTAGTTTCCATTGGGCTGTATTTGCACAGTCAGCTACTGCCTTTTCTTGTTACAAAATTCAGAAAGATTCTTCTTTAAGCAATCTTTCTGGTTGTGAACATATTCTGGAATTATTAAGTCTGCTATTAATTAAACTACAAATTCCAATATTGCTTTGCACGTGCAACATGTCAATTCAGCATGAGGTTCAATTCTCTAATAAAATGCTGAAAAGTCCATGTGTGTGTGTGCTCAGGGACGAATCAGCAGTTGGTCATAAATTGATAAAATCAGGGAAGTAAAAATTGTAGTATATTTGTTTCAGCTTTATGAAAATCTTAGGTGTCAACAATCCTACCACAGATGCCTACAGCCTGTCAGTATAGTTTACCTCAGTTGACTCAACACTTTAACCTGTAAAAAGCTCATCACTTGTCCTACATGCTGATAAATATTATCTGTGCAAATTATTATTGATGTATAAGGCATTGCTAGATTAATAATTAACATTGTTTATCTGTAGAAGGAATGAGCGTTTGAAGTTGTCTGTGATATGTATCGCACAACATTGTAAGAAATGGAAAACAAAGCTCACACTGAAAAAAGTACAGTGGAAAGGATTCATTTCCCTACACAGGCACGATAATGGTACTTCAGACTTCTGGAAAACTCTTAAATGCTGGACACTCAAACAGCTGCATGTATTCAAGATTTATTATCCGACATTAGCATGAGGACAGAATGAGAGTATTAAGTGAGAAGCTCAGTGAAACTTGCAGGACATAGTATCAGCTTATTTGCTTTGTTTTAAATTGCTGCTCAGTTCCACAAACAGACAAGACCTGTGCTTTACTTCACGTCCTGCTGGATTGTTTAGGGCGAGTCATTTAATCTCCTTGTGTCCTCATTTTCTCCTGGAGACAAAACACTGATCTGTGTGTTAAAGGATACTGAGATGTAGTATTGAAACTATTAAGTATTTGATCATCCCTTCTTGGTCATCACTGCTCTATGCCTCAGGACAAGCCAGAAGAGAAACCACACATAAACATTGTTGTCCAGCTTCCTATGACCCTGCTTAGGAAAAAAGTGCTGTTAATTAAAAGATGTTGCTCATTCACACACCAAAAACCAGAGGTGAAATTCTAGTTTCATTAAATATGATATGGTTTTTGCCATCAACCTCAGTGGAGCTGGGTGCAATTTCTCTTCAATAGGATTCTACACGCCACCTCATTTTGAACTACATTTACCATGTATTTCACTAAAATATAAACTTGTAAGGGAAAAAATCTCCTCTGGATGGATGTCACACACAAAGAAGGCTATGAGAAACAGCCCTTTTTTTCAGAAAGGTGAAGGATGGAAGTCTGGCTTAAAATTTACAGTAGAAGTTAAACAACAACCTAAATTGTGGACATTCTTATGACTCTAAAATATGTATCTTTGTTCTACGCCTGGATTTCCAGTGACGTATCAGATTTTTAAAATGTTACTCAAAAAGAACAAGCAGTTTATTGCTTTTCCCTGTTTCTCTTTTTCTCAAGCTCCACAGTCAAATGATCAAGAAAAGTCGTTTGTACAAGGCGGGGTAGATATGTTAACATGCACACTGATTTTATGGTGGCATAGAATGAACATAGCAATGAAGAACACTCTTAAACTTGCATTTATTTACATAGTAGCTATGGCATTTGGGTGACTGAAGAGAATTGATTAGCAAGAAGGCTATTAAACAGCAGTCCTATAGCAGGCACTGCACTGGGGTATTATAGGTTTATTTCACTAATTGGTGCCCTCCTGGAGTCTTTATGTGTCAATTCTGAAAAAATTAAGAAGCATTCTGAATTGTGTTTAGAATAAAACCAGAACAATACTTTTCCCTGCACAGAAATCCCATAGCTGAGCTCTTTCAGAAAAAAAAAAAAAAAAAAAAAAAAAAAAAAAAAAAAAAAAAAAAGATTAGCATTTTCCAGCCAAATTATTCTTCAACATATGAATTCTTGCTTGCAGCACTACATATCATCACTGAACTGCTTTAGCAAACCCCAGATAGTGTGGCACGCTGAACACCTGACCTGTATCTGCCATGGTAAGTGTGATGTTCACCAGGACCACCTGGGACATGGCAGCTGTGTGCCCTGCAGAGAGCACAGCCCCATCACAGCCTCAGGAACCAGCTGGCAGCACCTCTGCATGTGGGCAGGCAGACACAGTTTCCACCCTATGAGGACAGCAGTGGAGAGATTTATTATATTGTCATCTCTGCAGACATCCAGCATAGGCACCTGCAAGTTTGCATGGGAGTGTGCTGAGGGCTCCCCAGTACCTGCTGAGTATCGGGGACCTTTTGCTAACTGTTGTATAGGGAGGTTTCAATGGGGAATCACTGAATCACAGAATTCTAGGGGTTGGAAGGGACCTCGAGAGATCATCGAGTCCAACCCCCCTGCCAAAGCAGGTAGGTGGCTTCAGCAAGGTCTTCCTTACATTCTGAAGAACACTTTATCATAGATAGGCAGAAATAAAGTTCTCGTCTCTGTGGTTTTGATAAGAACCTGCAGTAAGGAGACACACGCTGAACCCTGAAGAACAGAGTTCCTATTAACACAATGGGCAAATGGACTGCCTGCTCCAGCCAGCTCCTGGAGGCTCAGTGAGAGCCACTAGAGGGCTCACAAAGTATTTAAAGGGTTAGTACATGTTGTACATAACAATATTCTCATTTTACTTTCTGTTCCTCTATTTGTATGCTCAATGTATTTCAGAACTCAGCCTGCTGAAGCGTGCCCATACTTTAAATTCAGCTTCATGGACTCTCATGGGCTTACTTCTTTACGGGGACACCACCATGCTCTGACCTCTCCTGTGTAAACAGGCCTCCCACGTAAAATTGTTGTGGCCTGATCATGCTGCTCAGTACCCAGTTGTAGTGCTAACCAGAGGCAGCATTCAACAAAACAGGGGCTGCCATCACTGCTTCCAGGGGAGCAAATAAGTTTGGTGCGTGAGGTGTAGCAGTATCAGTTATATCAGTGTCTCAGGTGTATCAGTGCATCAGTATGAGGTACCACAGTGCATCACGTTTATCAGTGCTTCATAAAGAAAAGAAAAAGAAACCATGACCTTCTTTCCCCCCATCTTCCTCTATAGAAACAAACGAACAAAGGCTTTAGTAGAGCTAACTGGAAGGGAGGAAGACATGATCCTGATATTGTACCCTGTTCCTAATTATGGAATTCATATAGGTTTTGGGACAACAGGCTCTTAGGCAAATGAAGACTTTAGTAAATTGCTCTTGGGGTCAAGAAGGTTTGTAATCCCTACAATAAGACATAAAAGCTATATGTGGCACTTGAGCAGAACTGGTAAATAATACTATCTACCCCTAAATCATGCTTCCTCCTGAGGATCAAGATTAACCCCTGTCAATGGAGGAGAAAACAAGATTAGCACGACAGGTTTTCTTTTTCCTCTCTCACCATTCATTAGCCCTGAAGACCTTGTTATAATATTCTGTGTTGAGAGTGGAAATGTTGTAATATATAGCTCCAAACTAAAAAAAATGTGAAGGCAATAATCATGAGAGTATTTCAATATGAACTAAAATGGACTTCCTTCTTTTTTCTACTCATTTTTCCCTTTCCTCCCTAAAAGAGGCTGCCAAGGGAGTTATTGTGATTACTCTGCATGTTTTGCAGATGGTTGGCTGCTACACGGGGTTCTCGGGAGAGGTCAACATCCTATAGCATCCAGCTTGGATGCTGCCCTCTACACCAGCTGAGCTGTGGAAGTCCTTAGTCAGCAAAGGATTTGCTGACATGCCTAATTAAAGTTTCTGGGACAAGTCGCCTCCTTAAAACTCAGACTGAAGCACTTCCTTGAATTGGGAGTTGATTCTGCTCTCCTTTAAACCCAATGGAAATACTCCTCTTGCCAGGAATGGAAGTTGAATGGGACTTAACATTTTTCCTTGCGTTTGTATGTGCATACATATGTACACACACACACACACCTAAAAGCTGTTGAGGTGTTTGGAAGCTATGTTCAAGGTTGCTCTCAGGAGTCTCAGCTAAATTTTGTAATTTTCCTTCTCAGGAATACTAGAGATTAGGGATGTTTGGCTGTACCATGCCAACAGTGTGAGGACAAGAAGATTTCCTGCCTTCTGGCTTTGCCATATGACATGCAAACAGGCAGTTAGGACAGCCTTTAGTCACAGGCTGATAAGTACAGGGAAGTTGTGCATTTGTTTAATTCATAGTCTTTTGGCAAATAAACAATGAATCCGCTTTTCTGGAACAACTGTGCAGTAATGTGGAAGAGAAGAAGGAGCAATACTGTAAAATTCGCTTTTAGGGTCCCTTGCTTTCCACATATATGCCCACAACATAGACAGACTCTCTGGGATTGGACTGATTAAGGATCAAAATAGGTATAGCAACTGCCCCAAACACTCTGTTTGGTTAGGATATCACCTGCACTCTTGTTTTTAAAGAATGAGGAAGATATAACAAATCAGAAGGGTAGAGAATCGGTTGCTGCAGGTTGTCTCAGGGCCAGCCAGAACACGTAACTGGTAGGAAGATCGTAGACGTGGGTCAGGAACAAGCATTGCTAAGGAAGACTGCTCCTGCCCAGGCACAAGTGCTGGGGTAGCATCAACTCCAGCTGCCCAGAGCTTGGGGAAGCTCCCTAGAGAGAGACAAACAGCACTCTGCCTTTCGAGGTCTACAGAAAACCAGAGCATGGCTCCACCTGCCCCCATGTATTCCATAAGAAAATTCCTGAAAATCCTTCTTCATTACAGCACTATCTCCCTTCAGGACAAAATGTATTTCCCTGACAAATCTGTGTCACAGGGACAAGTGCACAGTGGTGAATTCGTTGACTAAATAGGCTGAGATTTGCAAAGCTACCTTGAGTAAGAACTGGATTTTCACATCCTTCAAGTACTTTGAGACTCTGCCCTCATTATCAGAACTGTACCCACAAAGACTGTCTCTGTAAATGTAGCATTTTACAAGTTTGGGTTTCAGATTTATTGTTTAAAATTATTTTGAAACTAATGATCTGTAACACAGATGTATCAGCTCATCTACGTCAGCAAGTGGTAGTTTTTATGGTTAAAATCTTTTTGTATGAATCTTTGGTTTCTAAAATGCAAATTACATATTTATACTAGAAATTGAGGGATCCACTACAGCTTATGTTGGAGTGGTTTTTTCTTTCATTTTACATATTTTTCTCAAAGTTGCATTCTACTATTTAAGTATGATGAAGTTAGAATAAACTAACAAACAAAAGCAAAGGAATCGTAAGCTAAGATTGATGATATGTTCTTCACTCATGCTGCTGTGCCTAATTATTACAAGACTACCAACCAGCTCATGATAATTGCACATTGCAAATAGATCTGTGGGGGAAAAGAAAATCATTGTTTTGGGTTCATATTACTTTCACTGAACTTTACTGGCTTGTTTGATTAATATCTTCTTATAATGTTTTGAGCTCAGATCCTGCAAACTCAAATACAAATCTCCTGATGGAATCAGGAAGAACAAGGCTACTTTCCCCTCCAGATTCTCATCTAAAGCACAATGACAATCTTATTCCACTTCTTACCATGAAAACAGTTATTGCTTCATGTCATGAGCCACTGTTGGCCAACCTGGTTGTTTCCAGAAGTGACACAAGTCAGTCTTGTTTCTGTTGGTAGATAGCATGTGAGAAGAGGACGGGGCTCTGAAGGGTGAGGTGCATTACACCCAGTGACCGCAGGTTTCTGTCTGTCTCTTTTTTTGTTGTTTCCTAGATTTCAAAAGCAGACATCTTTCCATTCTCTTACTGGATATGAGTATAGTTTCAGTCCCAAAGCAGCGGTATCTAGAGAGGATTTCAATCATTTTTACTCTCTCATTTTACATGCTTTGTCCTTAACCCAATTTAGATGGTCAAAACACTTTGGGCCAGCAATTTTCATTTGCTCAGTATGTACACAGTTCCTAGCACTGCAGGGTCTCACCCTAATAGAAAACATTAAGTGCTTCTCTGATATAAATGTTAAATAATTGATCACAAATCCCCAAACCACACAATGCAATGTAATCTCTTCTCCCTGATTTCGTTACACTATTATTTATATCAGCATACGGTATTGATATGAGAAATTTGTAACGAAGTCCCAGAGATGCTTTGATTCAATGTGGTTACAGGGACTATCATTGCAAGTGGCAACAAATAGCTCTAATGGATTTTCTAGTACCTTGTTTTCATTGTCTGTAATAGACTCTAATCTGCCCTGGTCGGAACTGTAGGATGCCCGCATGTTCTGCCCCCAGACTTTAACAAATCTATATTTTATGATCCTACAGTAAAAAGTAATTGCAGGGTTTATGTTGTCTGTGTACTGCTCCAACTGAAAGCCATCCATTTAGAGATTTTTGGAAATCTGAGGTGTTTCAGTTGCAAATGCATGAGCTGAGACGGGCCCTGGTCACACAGCGGGCTGGTTACCAGCCTCTATTTAATGAGGGCGCATTCCAGAGACCTACCTTGCTTTTCCTTTTCAGTAACATCAAAATAGAAAAATTTTGGAAGAGCCAGGATTTAAGCTGAAAGGATCCTGCTCCTTTTTAACTCCTTTTATCAATTCAGAGGAAGCCCAGAAACTTGTAGGCCAGCTCAGAAGATGCTGACTGCTGGAGCAACGACCAAGAGCAGTGTGCAAGTGCAGCTGCTCACCTCCTTCTGAAATCAAACCCTTCAGCTGCAGCTCACAGTTGACAAAAATCAAGAATCGATCTTGACTCACAGGCTGACCTCAAATTAGCTTTCAGAAGCTGTGCAACAGATCTTGACAATCTCACTGTAGGTAAGCAGGAACTAAGGCAATCAGAGAAAAACAAAATCAGATTTTTTGTGTGTGTTGAATGATGGAGTAATTATACTGTCTACCTCAAATGCTAGTGCTCTGCCAAACATTCATACCTACACAACTCTCCGCAGGACTGCCTTCTGCCACCATGGTAACAGCCAGCCCTGCAGCAAGAATTTGGCCCAGGGAGCAGGAGAAGGTAGCTGGGGGATTGGGCTTTTTAAAGGCACAAATGCTCTCTAAATGCCAGGTCTACCATTTGCACCTCTTAAGACCAAACATAACTCAGTCTGAATGTTAACAATGTCTCTTTTTACTGTATGTGAAAAATGCAATAATCCTACCATTATCAGAATAATTAATCTTGCTTGACACTCCAGGCAAAAAATCCAATACGCTGGATTCCACAGACATGACAGTACTTTGTAATATTTTGTTATCTTTCCAATGCATAATTAATAAGGAGAGTAGGGAATCCAGGAGAATCAGCCAGCATTAAAATAAGCGGAAAACAGAAAGGTATATAACTGGAGTTAAGCTGAATGAGTCTCAGCCATTTCAAGGACAGCATCAATTGAAAGGGAAGTCCCCAACTGGAAGACCAACAAGATCCAGTTGCAGTTGGCCATGACCCATCTGTCACTTGCTAAATTATGTGAAACATTTTTTTGTCCTAATACGAATTTCATGCTCTTATTGATGAGTAATTATGAAGTGCTATTGTTTGCATTGTACAGTCCTTGACTGGACAGCTGCTGATGGGGAGGAAAGGACCATTAGTCTAGACCCTTAGCATCTTTGGAATTCCCAAAAGCCATTCAGCATGGAAACCTGTGCTTTGGTAAAAAGAGAAGAAGGTATGCTTAAGTCTCATGGGTGGACAGGTAGAGAATCCCTGTACTACTCTTGTTTTTTAATTTTAGAATAGTACCCCAAAATTACAGACTTTCGTTGTCCAAAATAATGAACATTCTAACTCTAACTAGTAAACGTGAATCAAACTGCTAACTCCAAACAGATTATTTATTAACATACGAATAATTACCTTCCACACAAAATGTATGCATTATCTTCTTACGTCCTTTTTTCCCCAGGTTAATACTCATTCTGACACTACACAGATGACTGTACAAAATTTGTCGCAAGCCTAGTTAAGCTTGCTACTTGGAAAATAAGCAGAATTGTTCTGCTTGGAGCCACTACAGGGTCCAGTGGGGCCTTCCTCTCTGCTGCAGTCTTCTCTTGGCCTGAAAATCACCAAGCTGATGTGGTTCAGATCTCTCTTCAGTGGAGCAGTCACCAGCTCACATATTGTTAAATGACAGCACATCTTTTATTCCTCTTTTTAAAAAGTACTGCATTGCTAAAGGAAAAGCTGCTAAATTACATCTTCGTTTTGCAACATTGCTAGCTGAATGTGCCATAGTGCAGTTCTGTATCGTTTCAAATTGCTCATGGGGAATCAGTGTGCTGGTACATAGACCTGTTAGGGGACTTTTGGGGATTAGCTTCTAAATATCATGAAGAAACATGTGAACTCATCCTGATGGGGAAGAATATTTTGCTCCTACAGAATATGCAGCTGGAACACAGAGTGAACAATACAAAATGCAGCTCCAGAAAGCAAACGTATGTGAATATGTGTTCATATGAGGACCAGATTACATTCAGTCTTCTGTGCATATAGCTGAGATGAGGAAAAAAAATGATGCCTTGTCTGTCAGGCCTTTTCATTAGGTTGTGCTGTAAATAGCAAAGGAAGACTGACCGAAGTGTCATAAACCAACATGGGGCCTGGAGATGGGGAGAGGGACCAAAGGGCTGCTGGGCCAGGTGTCCCCAGGCAGCTGCATGTGCCCCTGACCAAGCTGTAGGGCTGCAGGTACAGAGCAGCAAGGCTCCCCAGGCACATATGGCCCCCCTTCCATGGTGTACAGACCCTGGCACTAGAAGAAGTGGAGAAAAGTGTTTGGTGTTTTGTGCTCAAGTGGGAAAGATGCAAAAAAGAGCTTCATACTTTTCTAAGGGACTTGCAAGGTGGATATTGTACCTTCTAATTCTCCATTTAAAAGCATTATTACTACCAGTATGATTTGTTTCCAGCAGAGCCTACCACTGTGGTAGCCATGTACCAGTCATGGGAGGAGGGCACTCCTGACCAAGCTCTTGCTTGCCTGTCTTGCACAAATGGGCAGATCTCTTGGCTTCTGAGAAACTACTTAGGGAACTATGGGGAGAAGAATTTGGCCAGGTAGTGAACCAGGGAAAAAGCAATCCCTGGGGACAAATACTCAGTTGTGGTACCTTGGCATGGCCTCACAGACTTAGGCTGAGCAGGAGGATCTGGTCCCATGAAGGAAGATAAGAGGATGACTGTAAAGGAGAAGGCAATAATCACAGGGGAAAAAAAATGTTTATTGGAAAACTCTTTGTGTTCTCAGACCAATATGAAAGGGTGTTATGCTATACAGAGATGTAAGTGGCATACTTGAGTACTTGCTTTTGCTTGCTAATCAAAACACTAATTCATTATTTTTGTTTTTCTCATTAAAGGCTGATGATTGTATGCAATGCTTTACCCAGTTTTGGGTGCCACTGATATTAGCAGCTCATACAACTGTATCTCACACAGACACCCCAGTCCAGGTATTACCAGGAAGAAATGTGCCCAGATCACTCCTACAGAAAACAGACAGAGGTTCTCAAGAGCTTGCAGATGTCCTGTGGTTTTCAAAATACATGGTGTGAGAGACGAGGCCATTCCCCTATGTTCTTTTGTTTCTTCAAGTCTCTCTACCCCAGTCATTTTTGTAATTTCCATTTCTCATCCCTAATTCTCATCCATCATTCTCTTTCTGAGCTCTACTCAGATTTTATTGTTTGGATTAAATGCATTTGAAGTCCAAGCTGTTGCCGAGCAGCCTTTTAATGATAAAGTTAGCCTTACAGCTCAGAAAAGGCACTCCTACTTCCCTCTCCGAACCACACTAGCTGCAGCTTTTGTTGCATTGGCTCTTGAGCCTGATGTGTCCCTTTCTCAAGGCTACAGACTCACTATACATGCAGAGGACGCTACACGGCTCACAGCTGGAGCACTGCAGCCAAGGTTCACGCATGCCACTGCAGTGGACCTCTGCTCTTCCTTCTGAGAAAGCAAGGGGTTGCTTAATTGCATTTAAGCAAATGATATGGTGTCTTTCCAGCCATTCTGTTCCTGCATGGGAGCAGTTACCGAAGCAGTGGTCTCTTGTGTTATGAGGCAAGACTAACTTCCACTCGTAAAGGACTAGTAAAAAGGGTTGAATTAGCCTTTCATGCTTCCTCATGGACTCTGCCGTGCTCCTCCCAATGGCTGTACTCCACCTGTAATGAACAACCCCTTTTTGCTCAGAAGTTTTCCATCTGTAGGCTATTGCAGTGGCCTTGCTTGTCCCTGTGGGTTTTCAGACTACTTTTTATTTGTTAATTTCCTCTCATTTCTTATTGTGGATTGTTTTATCCAAATGCCTTTCTCATGCCTATTTTTCCCAATTGCACCTTTCCTGTTCCCCACCCTTCCTTTTCAACACAGATTTTGGGAAGGAGATGCAGGAAAGGAAAGGATAGCAGTTGCTATTATGCCTTTCCTTTTTTTTTTTTTTTTTTTTTTTTTTTTTTTTTTTTTTTTTTTTTTTTTTTTTTTTTTTTTTTTGACTATCTCTATTCCTTGTTTTTCCCTTGGCTCTGAGAAGGATACAAAATTTCTCAGGCCCAGTAAAATACATTCTCCACCTATATATTTTCTGCACTATGTGATATTTACTTGCAAAGTATACTTCCTATTCATCTCAGACTGAAGATTCAAACATTACTTGCTTTCCAAATCCTACACTCCCACAAATTACAGTGATCTCGCAATGTAAATACTAATAGCTGCGTAAAACAAAATTAGAGGAAGTCAGTACCCTTATATCGGGGTAGCTCAGTGCAGCAGGGCTGAAATGGACCGTTTTTAATGACATTTTTTTCTTAGTGCTGATTTGAGCAATGAAACCTTTTGCGTTGCTGAAGTTTGGCAAAGGAAATCAGTGACAATAGGGACAATATGATACTTCCTGGTCAGCTACCACCTTCTTCTTGCACAGATAACTGAACTTTCCAAATATGAGTGGACTCAGCAGGTATGGAAGTCAATGGAAACCTGTCAGCTGACATTAATGCTCAGACCCTTAATTACTTCCTTCTAAGCTAAGACAAAAATAACAAATTCCAAAACTTGTATAGCAGGTCAGAGGACGTTAGGCAAATGGCAGGATCTTTAAAAGAGTTCTCACAATCTCTGTGATACCCAGTCGCCCAACCTGTCTTCTCCACCAGGAAATGTAATGTCCCCTCAGCCCTGCTGCCTCTCTCACTGAAGATGGCCCCTAAGTCTTAATGGAGTTTTCATGAAAATATACAAAGCAGAACCACTGCTGCCTTTCAAAGCTTCCCAAAAATCAAATGCATTTTGCAGCCACAAGGTCTACCAAACGTGTCACTGGCTAGACATACCTGATGACTAGAAATCATCATATTTTCTCTAGAGGAAGATTTTGTCAACAATGAGAGATGAACAGAACTCCCAAATGGCATATACTCAGCAAAAGTTGGGAGACTGAAGAGAAGATTTGCATGGACTCTGCCTGTTCGCTTGGCACATCACTGTGCTCCCAGGACAGTGTGTGTTTTTAGTGCTTTCAAGACATACTGTTCAAGTCATCCACAGAGCCAGAGAACCAAAGGTCCTGAAGCTTTAGCTCTAACTGAGCGTAAGTTCTGCAGCAGAGAGCTTGGATAGTACTGAAACCTTTACTTTAATGGAGCCTCTTTGGGTGGTGGTGTGACTTCCCATGGGAGTGGGGCTGCGTTCTGAAAGTCCTCTTGAGAACAGCAGACTTCTTGGATGGTCCAACTGGTCTGTGGCTTAAGACACTCCCTTTCCCATCACAGGGCAGCCTGCAGAAGTGTGCTGCCAGGGAAGGTCAGATGTGGGAGCACAAGCACCCATCCACAGCAATGGATCTTGACCTTAGCGGCAAGGATCATGGGAAGTTCAGATTTTCTAGTACCCTTGTTCAATCATTCTGAAACGGTTTTTCAACTGGTTCACAACTTCGAAACTTTTGCTTCTGTTTGACTCATAAATGCAATGTAAGGTTTATGGTTTTGGCTTTTTGAAATAGCTTTTTGCAAACTATTTTATCCTGTGGTTTTAGCTGTGACAGTTTCTCACTAGACCAACCACTGATGGCTAAAATATTACTGTGTTTTTCTGCACTCCTTTTGTTGTCTCTATTGGTTGGTATTTCTCATTGTCCTGTTCAATTTGGAACAGGACTACCCTTCAGCTTATTTGTGTACAGGGCTAGACACAATAGGACCCTGTTTCATAATTGTGTTGAGGTAATGCCCAAGGCTCTCAGCAAGAAATAATAATAAATGACATGACACAACTGTGCTGAGTCACACCTTTTTAAAGCCCAGATCTTTTTGAGGGACACAAGAGCATAGATAAAAACAGACACTGGCAGCAAAGAGACCCTTCTGAAAACAGCTCCTGGTAACTCATTCAAGTGAGTGGCCACAAAGAACAATGGCACAGCTGTTAGATAAATGGAATGCTTACAACTGCACACAGAAAACCTAAAAATTTCAGCAGCAAAACCATTAGCCTTTACTACATGAGTGGTACAGGACCTGCTGTTTCAGTAATGCTCTGCTGGGTCACATAAAACCTGTAGAGAAAATACAGCAAGGTCTGGCATCCATCCATTACTCCATCTGTCTGGGGGCAGCTGGGAAACTACCCTGATCAGTCCTCAGACTCGGAGATTCTCTAATGCTGTAGCCAGTGCCAGTGTATGAGAACTGTTACACGACCAACGTGTTCATAAGCTTCAGTTTGCAACAATAACCTTGTATCATCTTTCATTAACAGTTAAAATAAAAACTCTGATTTTTACAGCTATTTCATTCAGTTCTCATAGGCTACGGTCTCCTGAAATACCAAAATCACAGATCATCTTCACCACTTCTGAATCATCTCTTCTGCTTGTGATCATATTTCAGCTCAGTCCTTTTTACCACAAATTTCAAAACTATCACATTCCAGTTTTCCATCTGATGGCATCAGTAACCCACAGTTCCATGCAGGACAACACAAAGCATATTCTGAACAATACACATTGTACATTAAGATCACATCAGTGCAGGCAAATCAGAACGTAGTCAAAGATGTCACAAGCCTGGAACTAGTGCTTTTTTCCTAGGGCTTTGGTTTCGGTAGTGTATTGGTTTTTGTGAAGTTTTTTTTTTTTTTTTTTTTTGTTTTTTTTTTTTTTTTTTTTTTTTTAAGGCCCAGGGTTTTCCGCTAATTTTTTATTAATTAAAAAAAAAAAAAAAAAAAAAAAAAAAAAAAACCTAGGAATGAAGGAATTATATGAGGTCCTTCCACTAACTTAGTTTCCATGATCTAATATTCCCCCTGTGTTCCAGCACTCTTCTGCTCTCTGTTGATGAGGTCAGGGCTGAGGAAATCTGTTAGGAGGTGGTTTCACTTCAAGGGCAAGGCAAACTGGAGACCACTTAGTTCCCAAGACAAGGCTTACTCAGTTTGATATGTCTGTAGGCAAGCCAGAAATTAACAAGAACACTGAGGAAATCAACTCTCCTTGGTTATAGATCATCAGTAGTATTCTAGACAAAGTTGAAAAGAGTTCATAACAAACTGCCTCAGTAACTTGTATTGTAACCTTTTAGTGTAGTCACTGTAGACCTCGTTTGTGGCAGTATCTTGAAACAGCAATCAATACTTGCCAAGGGTACGCTTTCCCTCCTGTTTATTCTATTATCCAGCCAGTGGCCACAGCAATCATTTAAGGTCAATGATGCACTGATATGGTGCTAATGATGAGTGTCTACTGTATGGCTAAGAAGGATCCAGACCATTCCATGCTGGGTAATACAGAACAAAATGTACCCAAATAGCCATCATTATAGCATCTGAACAAATTTTGCATAAAATGAACAGTAACAGGAAAGTCTCCTGTGGACTTCCTCCTCTCTCATCCTACAAATAAAAATGTTACCAAGATATTGAAAAGAAATGAGCCATCTATCAAGTGAACTGAGCTTGTAGGGACAAAAGAAGAGAGGTAAGCATTTAAATTATGTGGGGATTAGGGTTTTGTGGCAGCAAGGTAAAAAGAAACAGTTGATTTTGTGAGATTGACACCCAGTATTCCCTCCTCCTGTTTTTGTGTTGGTCTACATTTTATGTTTGCCAAGAAAATCAAAATTTAAGATGTAAGATTTTATGTCTATATATGATGAAGGAAGCAAGGCAAACCAATCCGTCCGTCCAGCGGCTGATACTTAACCTCCTTTCTTGCTTAGAATTGTTTCTGTCTGCTTCTCCTGCACTTCCAAGAAACCATAAACTGTGTCATCCCCAGGAAACACAACAAATCTTAAATTGCAGAAACAGAAAGGCTTATAGAGCATTTGGGAAATGTTCTGAACAACACTGCCCATCTCCTGCAGCAAAAAATTGCAGCAAAGACAGGCGCAGTACTGGTGGAAACTACTGGCAAAGCGATATTGCAAAATGCATGTGACTGTAGAACTACATATGGCCGTTTCTCTGACTAGAGGAGCTGAACATAAGAGCACACTGCGAAAAGCACCACAGTGTTCTAATATTACTGAGCAGCAGCAAGAACAGGGTTTATGCAGCAAGAGGAAAATGAATATATTTCGTCTGAAATAATGAAGCTAAGTTAAATATACGTTCACTGCTGTTGGGTTACTGCCTGATATTAAAGAGGAATACTATCCTTGTGTCCAAAAGAAGTTCAATTTTTTTTTCCAGAACCTTCCTCACAGAGACCTCAAAAGAACTTTAAAAGAAAAATAATGTCCACATAATGAATGATGGAAGATGCTGGACTGAGCAGATGTTGAGAAACATCAGTTCCACCCTGCTTTTTCCCTTGCTTGACATGAACCAGGAACGAGGTGATTGAGCTGCATGCCTCTGGTTCAGGTCACCTCCCAGGCCAACCCAGGCCAAGGGCAAAGCCATGCATGGGATCCCAAAGAAGGGATTCCTTCTTTGTCTCCATGTCATGCCTCCTGATGGAAAACGGTGCAAATCCTCTCTCCCAGACTCCTTAAGGCGGGTGCAGCCCATGCAGCCAGCAGAAGACAAACCCGAATTCTGCTGTTGCACAGAACCATCTCATTCTTGCAGCCACTGCAGCCTGAGACACGTGAATGTTGTCTGTGTGATTTCCTCCAGCTTATCATCTGATCTCTAGCCCACAGTCAAACTGAACAGCAAGGGTTACAAGTGAGGGAACGAAACGTGCTTTTGTTCTGCCTTTGCACCCCTCCTTCTTCCTACCCCACAGCCCCATCCCTCCCCTGAATCAATCCAAAGTTACAGAAGTAGAATCACAAGTTAGAGAGTAAAAAATAGGGAACATGGAAAAAGCCTGTCATAAAATGGGGTTACTCATACCATCATGAGGAAGCAGGATGATTATACACGCTTTACACAGAACGATAGAAACAATAGGATTACTCACACAATCTCGAACTCTAATGAGGCGCTCAGTTACACTCCCACAGCAACCTGGAGAAAGAATGAGAGTAAAATCTGCTGTTATCCTAATAAGGACTTTGCGAAAGAGCTGCAGTTGACATGTCCTACTTACTTATCACATGCCACAAGGCTGCTAGGGAGTGCTGGCTTGAGTTTCTATGTGTGCTCTCCAACCCAATGGAGAGGGGGAGTGAGAATATATATGGTGATTATTCCAGCCGCCTTCAGCTTCAGTATCATCCTTAATGTAATTGATTCTGGACAAAAAACGTTGGAATAAAATCAACAGAGACAGCTCACAGGTAGTTATACTCAATATTTGAAGAACACACCTTACATATTATTTTAAATTACCGGTGACGCACTGCCAACAAGCCATTCAAATAAAGATAGAGGAACAGGACCAATCTCCTTAAACGCACTTCTTCAACAGCGCCTCTTGAAAAGAGCAAGTGCTGGACTGACTTCAAGTGTTTGTGACTGTGAAGGAGGCATCTGCAAATGGTACCAATGAAAGGAACCATGCTGTCTGAAATTATACGTCTGCAAAATTTTGCAAGACCTATTTTTGTAAATAGATTTTGTATTACATGGCAGATTTCCCTCCTGGATGGACTTGCTTGTGTGAAATTTAGAAAGCAGCTGGGAGCCTCCCAGACACAATTCATGTCATTCAATTACAGAGGTTTCAGCGAGCTGAAGAGTCCTCTCCTCTTCCAGCTGGCATGCAGGATCCCCAGGCAGCTGCACTGCTGATGAATCAGCAAGGTGAGATGGATCTGTCCTCATTTTCTCAGGAGCTGAGCTTCCTTCTCAACCACTTTTACACTCCTGTTTGAGCCTTCAGGTAAGCACAGCGCTGAAGTACCTGCTCAAACTCTCCCTCTCCAGGACAAGAAATTAAGTTTGTTCTTAACAGCTTTCCAGAACAGAGATGATTTTTCCCACCTGAGATACACCTCATGGGTAACTCCAAGATTTTGAAGTCTGTAATCCTTGATTTTGTGTGAGATTGAAATAAGTTAAAATCAGTGGTTCACTTCAGGCTTACAAAAATGCTTCCCTGCAACTTCACACTTCCTATTCTAATGCAAAAAAAAAAATATGAAAACTAAAATATAAGCATTGAAATAAAACATACAAAGTGAACACAATGCATCTCAACTATAATAATTGTATATTACATGTATTGTATATTATACACGTTATAATACTATGTATTATATAATTATATGCATCATAAAATCTTTCATGAAATATCATTGAAGTTGTTCTGTCGAAATTATCAATTTATGTTGAATCAGCAATTTCTAATCAGAAGTGTTCATCCTTTTCAAGACGTTTTATGCCCTTCACATCCATTCCTTCTCAGCTGAAAAGCTTTCCTAATGCTTTCACCATGATAACATATTTGTAGCATTTCTATTTAAAATTTCCTTCACTTATATTGAAAAAAATATCATGTATCTTAATTTTTTTCCTGCTCCTTGCCATTCAAGCCTCAACATCATCATAAGAAAGCTGATTTTCATCTTCTTGGAGCACTTCAGTGTGAACAATCTCAAGGAAAAATATGCAGAAGACTCCTCAGTTTGTTTTCCCCTCCCTTCAGTTCTTGAGCTCTCCAAACACGTAAGTGGAGCACAGAGATCGACCCAAATTTTTTGCAGCCCTTTGGTGTTTCTGGTTATTATCATGCCTTATGTTACAATACAGCCTGAAAAGCAGTGTTTAATTGATCAAACAAGAAAAACAAATGCTTCCCCAAGGCAAAAATTCCATGAGCTTTTTGGATGTTTTCTATGAACTTAACAAGCACTTCTGTCAGTATTTGGAATCCTGAGACCCTGTTTTTTGAATGGACTGCAGTAAAGAAGAGACAGCTTGAATAGGATTTTACAACAATTTCGACATGTGAAGGTCAATTCAGACTGAAATATTACTTGTTTTATAACATTATTCATAAGAAATGAAGTTTGTAAGATTTTATTCTCAAAATAAAATAAATTCTGTTATAGTAGTAGAGCCACAATAACATGAGAAGAGTATAGTTACCTGCTGAACTTACAGAAAAGAGTGATAGACCATGTTACTGTAACCTTATTTTTAATGTATTTCCACTTCACATGGCCCTGCAATCAAATTCCATACATGTAGAAATATTAAGTGCAGCTTCATGGACTTTTAGGAGCACAGTGCAGCTGCAGGGCTGTAATCCACAAATGATCCAAATGCAGGAAAGGAAAAGGGTTCTTTTTGTAGTACCAACATCATTTAATGACTTCATGCTGACATAGTTTAGGGGAATATAAGACTGTTGAGAAGACGACTAATACTTGTTCTTCCTGATCAAATGAAAAACATGAAACCAGCATTTCCACTGCCTCAAAATAAGAAAACAACAACAGCATCAACAACAAAAAACCTCTTCCACTTTCCCACTTTTTGCAATAGCAAAATCACTGGCAAGCTGGAACTCAGATCCTGAAGTCATTGAATTCTTGAGGGTGTCTTAGTACTGTCCTTAGGATCAATGAATCAAAGACATACCAGTGGCTCATGCACAAGTTCCCCAGATTTTTCCTTGCTCTTCCCCCCTTAGGGGGAGCATTCCAGGAAGGATGTTGTTCTTTACACAGAAACATGATACAGTAAACCTGGAAGGAAGAGACACCTGACTAGGACAAGTTTTGGTTACCCAAGAGCTGATGTTTTTCCCATCATATCTGAGATGCATAAGTGCTCTGGTATGCAGGACTATCTGAAAGCTAAATGCTTAATACACCTAGTCAAAATATAAGGCTTGAGATTTTAATTTGATTGTTTACGTTACTAAAAAATTACAGAGAATTTAGTTCCAAACTCAGTTCATTGTGGAAGTTAGATCATATTCAGATCACATTCAGAAAATAAAGAAGAAATAGTAATCTGTGTTGCCCAATCTTCATGGTACCAGGCAGAGTTAATCTTAACAAATTAAGTGATATTGAGCCCCTATTTCCCTTGAGTAACCCAAACCTGTTGTGAACGACCCCAAGGTAACAATCTCCAGTACAACCAGAGCACAAGCCTTTCAGCCCTTCCCTGTGTGTAGTATTTGTCTAAATTGCAGGCTGAGAAAATACCTTAACTTCTTGGTCTGTAGATAAATATCTACTGGAAGATCTGATAAACCAGATGAGTTTTCATTTTGGAGATATTACTGAGCATGTTTCCTTAGAAGATGATCTACTTAGTCAACATTCCTTTAGAATGCCTGGGTTTAAAGCCACAGGCCTAAAAGCTGCATTACCTTCGCTGACTGCACTGTGAACTTCTCAAATACAACTAGGTAACAGGTTTTTCAACACTGCTCATTTTTGACAGAAAGGTAGAAAATCTACTCATCTGAGTTTTGGTTTTGAACAAAAACAAAATTTTAGGTCAAGTTTTGCCCTCAACCTTATTCACACATAACAGAGACTGTGCTTTTACAGGGGTTCACTTTGGAGGAGCAAATGGTCTTCAGAAATCTGAACAGAATTCAGGGGGAGAAAGACTACTCACAATAAAGCCAAGAAGATATTCATTCGTAACTCTTAACCCATGAACTCGTACTTAACAAACTGGAACATACACAAAAGCAATTCTGAGTGGTTGTTTCCTATTATTGGCCACTAACAAGAAAGTAGTAACACTATCAAAATGCTATTTGATTTTCCATGAAAGATTGGTATATTCGGAAAAAATATTTCCAGTTAATTCGGAATAAGGCTAATCATAGAATCACAGAATCGTATCACTTACCACAGATATTCAAAAGTGCAAAGTGTTTTAAGTATTCACAGAACCCTTAGAGTTATACAAATTTTAGTTCAAATGATTGTGTATCAGAAACGTCAAAGCCAGAAGTGTTTTGCTCATAATTTTCCTGTTTAAAAACACAAGACAATCTGAATGAAAACAATCCTATGCAATCTGCATGACCAATTATATAACTTGAACTGGCACAGGGAGGCAAACAAATGAAAAACAGAAAGTAAAAGCTAATAATTTGAACCAAATGTAATAATGATGGAATAATTAACCCTAATTAATACCAACAATACCGTTACCAAGAGACTCTTCTGTTCTCTCTGTAATGGATTGTAAATTCTAGGTTTTGATTAGTAATGGGATTGTCTCACATAATTTGGAATGCTTAAAAGATGAGTATTCCTGGCTTCAGAGCTTTTTTATATGGAAATAAGAAACCTTTGCAAAATTCACAATCTGATCCAAACTTGAATTCAGCTCACAGCTTCCAGAGTCCATATGCGTTCAGATCTACAGCTCAAGCTTTCAGCTGTGATTTATATGCAACCAGAAAATAAGCAAGTGAAAAGATGTTCTCTAAACTGGCTGTGTTAGGTTTCCCAACTCCGTTTGCAGGCTTTTAGAGGTAAATCTACTTCATTAACATAGCAAATCTTTTCAAAAGGATTTTCAAAGGATAAAAAAAAGAGAGTGTTGCTGTATCATGGGCAGGATGTTGAACAAAGATATTTTAGTGGTGGTAATGGTATACATCTCTCACCAGATCTATTTAGTAGTTATGCTTAGGTAGCAATAAAAATGAAGGATGGATGATTATTGATTATGGGACAAAGCCCAGACTGATGTCTGAATGGTTAGTAATCTGAACTACGTAGACTGTTGGACGCTCATCTGTGGTGCACAGGACAGGCTATGAGTTTAATGGAAGAAGTTATTACAAACAACATCTATTCTGCTTTATCTCAGCTGAACAAATGCAGCCACCACAGTAAACCGGTATTAGGTTCCAATTGAAACTGCTGCTACAATCAGCAACAGTAAATACTGCAAATTAATTGAGGTATCTTTCAAAGAGTTCTTAGTTTGCACAGTTCCATGTCATTTGGCATTGTCAATAAAATTTGACACACACACAGGAAAAAGTTAACATTCACTCTCAAACCTTATTTTAATAGAAAGTAATTGTCATTGAATCTACCTTCCATTCTCTCCTAAATGTTCTCTGTATTGTTTTTAGTGTTAGTTTTTCAGGAAGATTTTAAGTTTTGCTGCCATCGGAATCAAGTATACTCACTACCTATATTTGAGAAGTACCTTGCTTAGTTTTGCTATATCATTCACTATACAAATTGATTCCAAGGCATTTATTTGTTTACATAACTAAAATCTGTATGTATCAGTTGGCACAAGGGATTTCTTGGATCTGTGCCCAGATTCTGACCAGGGCCTCCCCTACTTTTCTGCAATTCCATTAACACCACAAGAGACACATTAAGGAGAAATAGATACTTCTCCAGCAACGTAGAAACTTTACTGCATCTCTTAAATAATACCTATTTGTTTTTACACAATTTAAGCTGTATACTTGTCAGAGCGTAGCCCACAAAAATTATTATGTATGTTAAGAGAAACAGTCCTGGTGTTGTCGTCTCTGAAATCTGAAGTGTCTGGAAAAATCTCTCTTTATCTCTCACATTTTTAGCAGAACATTAAGTACACAGAAGAGCTTTCAAAGCTCAGCAAAATAGCTTGTTTATCAATAATGCAGACTTCTTAGGATCATGGAGAAAGTTAGAGGTGTTTAGTTAACTACAGTGTTATGAATAAGCACTCAGAAGATGAAAGCATAAGTGTAGTCCCCATATAATAGTGCTACTGGCTTAAGACTGGATATTCAACCAAAGCATTTTACTTGCTAAGGGACAAAATCTTTGGGAAATCATGTCTAAAAACACTTCAATCTCATCCAACAGCAACACACAGATAAATAATGCCTCTGAGTCATAAAAAGTGAATCTGAACACCAGAGCTGGCTACATGTTCCTTCCTCCACTCATGCCTTAGTTGTGCAATCAATAATAAAGCATTTAAATCAATAATTTTGAAGTTGTGAGCTCAAAGTCAACACTAACAGAGGAGATTTTGCAGGCTGTGCAGTGCCAGGGCTGTGTTTTCATAAAGGTTGTGTCTTGCCTTGAGTGCATTGATCTATAGATCAGCACATCTGAAGAGAAAATCCACAGGATTTTCCCATGAAACAATATCCCTTTCCTACTCCTTCGGACTCAATCTGCTTTCTCTCCTTGTAGAGGGGATGAGCTTGCTCAAGGAAGAAAACCTTCAAACCTCAGAAAAGTACTTTAATCTAGAAATCAGAGAGAGCGGAGCTCTCAGAGCTTCTCCAGCACAGCTCTCTCACTTTTCCCTTTCCTAAAAATGTTTCCAGACACAAAGTGTTGAAACAGCTCACAAATACATGCAGTTGTGGGGGAGTGTATAGACAGAGCCAGCTGAGGAGAGGGTGAAGCAAAGGACCAGGAGGGTTGGTCCTTGCCTCAGCAGCATCACTTGGCAGCATGCAGACAACCCGGGTGCTGCCAGGGCAGCGGCTGCAGCCCCCACGCAGCCTTTGCACCAGCCCTGATCAGAGCGAGGAGCTCTTCTATCAAGTACGACGTGAGTCAGACTGCTGCTGCTGATGGAAATCGTTTTTTTTACAGCAACGGGATGGGAATTGCTAGAGCAATTAAAATAATTTGTTGTTTCATAATACAAGCCATACCAAGAATGACTGTGAGCTGCATTTTAGTCTCAGGTACTGAAAAACAAACAAACAATCAATCAGAAAAAGTAGGTTCTAATTTCACAAAGGATTTTTAGTAAAAAAAATATATATTTAATGCTCTTAAATCTTAGATGCTGCTGTGCCTGGCAAACGCCTGGTTCGTATTCTTGTTAGGGAGAAGCAGCCCTTGCTGGGTTAGGTGGTGGCTGCAGGTTGACCCATCCTGCCCACCTGAGGTTTCACCTCTTGTTGAAAGCTGTGAAGCCACAGGCAGCACATGTATACCTGAAGGATGAGAGAAGAGGTGAAATATGAATCTGTCACCCACTCATCCTTACCAAGGCAGTTTCTTGGCAGTGTGCTCTCAGACCTGTGATGGGACACACAAGAGACATGCTTTGGCAGTTCAGGGTGGGCCTGACATCCATTTCGTGGCTTGTCCACAGGCTTCACAAGTAAACACAAGATTTGCAGTAATGATGTCTCAGTTAGGGCTTGACTGGACCAGCAAGGGGAGATTTGTTTTGTTCATTTTTTTGAATTTTCTGACTGCATGTCTGCTGTCTTTGCATGGCAGAGCCATAGTCCAAATAGATTGGAATGGTGAAAGAAGTAACTGTCAAGTCCAGAAATAACGTTAAGACACTGATATGACCCATCACAAACAATATTTCTCAAGACCCAAATGTTTACAAGGAACTTTCCAAGCAATTTGTGGGGAAGGAATAATAATCTTTCTTTTTCCCTCTCACACACAAATCTACAGTTCCACAGAGTAATTCTGAAGAGTCGCATTAAATAATGTATGAGCTGCTCATGGATGTTTTGTAGCAGGAAAAAGTGGAATCTACAGAGTTAAATACTTCACTGCAAGTTGTTTGTTCAGTCCTTTTGTTTGTTATCTGTTTAGAGAAGTAAATTAATCTTCCAAAGGACCCTCCCATGCACCTGGGGTTATATAAGGAAAAATATGATAACCATTGGGATGGAGGGGCATAGCAGATCCTTGCAGATTACAAAACCGAACCACTCTTTTCCACCTGCAATTCTGAGTAAACATAAGCTTTTGTTGCGGTAGTCTTAAAGCAAATGATAACGATAGGGTAAATGATAACTGCTGGGTCCAGTCTTGTTCAATGTCTTCATCAACGACCTTGATGAGGGGATAGTGTCCACCCTCAGCAAGTTTGCTGATGACACGAAGCTGGGGGGAGTGGCTGACACGCCAGAAGGCTGTGCTGCCATTCAGCAAGACCTGGACAGGCTGGAGAGATGGGCAGAGAGGAACCTGATGAGGTTCAACAAAAGCAAGTGTAGAGTCTTGCACCTGGGGAGGAATAACCGCATGTACCAGTACAGGCTGGGGGATGACCTGCTGGAGAGGAGCTCTACAGAGAGGGACCTGGGGGTCCTGGTAGATGACAGGTTGGCCATGAGCCAGCAGTGTGCCCTGGTGGCTAAGAAGGCCAATGGGATCCTAGGGTGCATTAAAAAGAGTATTGCCAGCAGGTCGAGGGAGGTGATCCTCCCCCTCTACTCTGCCCTGGTCAGGCCTCAGCTGGAGTACTGTATCCAGTTCTGGGCTCCCCTGTATAAGAAAGACAGGGACCTCCTGGAAAGAGTCCAGCGGAGGGCCACAAAGATGATAAAGGGCCTGGAGCATCTCCCCTATGAGGAGAGGCTCAGTAAGCTGGGTCTGTTCAGCCTGGAGAAAAGAAGGCTGAGAGGGGACCTGATCCATGTTTATCTTAGCTGCGGGAGGCAAATGGAGGTGGGGAACCTCTTTTCGGTGGTCAGTGGGGACAGGACAAGGGGCAATGGCCGTAAGCTGGAGCACAGGAAGTTCCGCACCAACATGCGGAAGAACTTCTTCACAGTGCGGGTGACGGAGCACTGGAACAGGCTGCCCAGGGAGGTTGTGGAGTCTCCTTCCCTGGAGATATTCAAGACCCGCCTGGACGCCTACCTGTGCAACCTGCTGTAGGGAACCTGCTCTGGCAGGGGGGTTGGACTCGATGATCTCTTGAGGTCCCTTCCAACCCCTGCAATTCTGTGATTCTGTGATTCTGTGATAGACAGAATTGCTGACAATTAACATTAATCAGTTGCAGTGGATTGAGATGGATTTTCCATCACTAGAAATATTTACATCACAATTGGGTATTTTTTTTTTGCAAAAGACTGTCATTCCAGCACAAATTAATTCGAAGAAGTCTTAAGAGTCACGTTACTACAGGAAATCTGAACAGGTTATCACAACGGCCCTTTGCTATGACTAGTTGTACCATTGAGGCTTCATGGGGCAAGACTACCCAACTGTGGCTGCAACATCAGAAGTGGAAGTGGTCTGTGCCTAAAGAGTTTTTCAACAAATAAGGCTTAGATAAGAAACAAAAGAGGGATACAGAAAAACAGGTCAAACTGAAATACACAATAACACCAGGGCATATTTCTGAATCTGTAAATACATTTCATAGAGTCAGAGTGACAGAATATCCTGAGTTGAAAGCAACCCAGAAGCATCAGGGAGTCCAGCTCCTGGCTCCAATCAGGACTACTCAATATTCAAGCCCTGCGTCTGAGAGCATTGTCCAAACGCTCCTTAAAGTCCGGCAGCTTGGTGTCATGACCACTGCCCTGGGCAGCCTGTTCCAGTGCCCAGCCACTCTCTGGGGAAGAACCTTTTCCTAACCCCACCTGACCCTCCCCTGACACAGCTCCATGCTGTTCCCTCGGGCCCTGTCGCTGTCACCAGAGAGCAGAGCTCAGCGTTGCCCCTCCGCTCCCCTCGTGAGGAAGCTGTAGGCCGCCATGAGGCCTCCCTTCAGGTGCAGAATTTGGTACTTGCTTTCGTTGACCTTCACATGGTTGGTGGTTTTCCAGCCCTCTAGTTTGTCAAGATCTCTCTGCCAGGCCCTCTACTCTTGAGGGAGTCAAGACACCCTAATCCTCTGAAGGCTCAACACAGATTCGAATATCATACGAATCAATATATCAGTAACATCTTCCTAGTGTTTTCTTCCTGGAAAAAAAACGACTTAATTGAGACAACGCAAAACAATTACATATAAAAATTTCCAATTAATATATATTGAAAGGTAAATCTGGTGAAGGTTTCTTTCACTTTAATCTTTCTATATCAACTGGACTTTCCAGGTATCAGCAGAAGAAAAAGAACCAAAGCAGCCTGACACCAGAGCTGTGTTAGACCCAACAGTCTAGGCAGGACTAGTTCTGAACAAGAAGACTTACAACAAATATCTATGGCAAAATAGTGCACATAAATGTTAGTGGTGGCATTGTACTGGCTAGAATAGAGTCCTGCAAGATACAACACTGAAGACCTGTCTCTTCAGTCTCGTTAAGGAATCCATGTCATTCCTGACCTCTGTGCAATGACTATCATACTTGCATGTCTCATACCTCATTAATTTAATTAAAACTATAAGAAACCTTGCAAATACAATGTATCTATGAATCCTCAGAATACAGTTTATATTTATTCTAAAGAATATAAAATTAAATTAGATGTTAGTTTATGCCTTCAGATGTATATTGTGAAGCAGGACTTCAATTTAACCACCAAAATGTTAGATATAACTGAATTAAAAAATGAAATGGTTTAAATGAAACATATCCTCCAGTGTTATTCTTTATTTATAAATTATTATGCAACATTGAATCTCTAAAACTTGTTTTAATTGATTAATATTGCATAAGATCTGTATTAAATCTCTTTTCTAGAGATGATCTGCATTTTAAAATGGACTGAAACTCCATAATGCAGTCTTATTTATAATAAATATTTAAGCAAACATATATCTTAGGAATTAGATACCATTAGTGGTAATGGAAAGGACACAGCTTATGAAATGTATTTGGAAATCTCTTTCATATATGTTAAGAACATGACACAGAAGAAAAATGGTGATGATTTCCAGCATAAAGCATTGCAGCTTGATTTTCCAGTATTTTAGGGAGAAGTTAAGATTGCTATTGTTTTCAGTTTGTCATTTCAGAGACCTGCAGGAGCCATGTCACACCTGCTACCCTGCAACAGGGCAATTCCACACAGATTCCCTCAGACCTAGCATCCAGCTCCCCACCTGCTGAAATGCCACTGGAAACATGTGTTGCCACATCTGTGAGTCTGGCAGGTGGATCTCTCATACACAAGAGCGTGCATTTCCTCAGCTCTGGGTGCAGACTGAGGTTTACCTATTTGACAGTGTGGATGTGTTTAGGAAGTTAACTTGGTAAAAGACATATTTGTAGCTTATGTTCCAGGCTCAGAAAGCACTTGGGGATGATCTTATTCCTCACTTTACTTCCTGTTGCAGATCTCTCTGGGTTTCTAAATGCTGTTGGAACCTTATGCCCTTTTGTAGCTCTCAAAGTACAAATTCTTTTGAAAATAAAAAAGACAATTAACAAATTGCAAAAGAAATATGCCATCATGAGGAATGTGATTCTACATGTACATTAGAGAAAAAGGAACAGAAATCTGATCTTCACTGTGGTCACTTAAGTTAATAACACTATTTCCATATATAGCATTAATTACTTGCTTTGTATAGTTACTGGATTAGTGCCTACAACAAAAGGAAAGATTTAAATTGGAAGGGGTGAAGGGAAGAAAGAATAATAGAGAGAAAAAATGAGAGAGCAAAAGAAACACTATTTTTCCTCAAATATCTTCTGCTTTCCTTCATTTTTCTTCTTTTTCTTTCCCTTCTTTTTATCTAGGTTTTCCTATCACAAATCTAATCCACGATTTTATTAACTCCTATCTTTAAACTTGGAATTTTCTACTTTGTCCCGCCAATTGCAACAGAAGGAAAAAAAAAAAAGGAGGCAGCTCTACTAAGAAAAAATGACTGTGAAAGAGACGTCCACTCACTGAACAAAAGCGCCACTTGTTTTTTACAAGGACATTTGACTTTTTTCGGAGAGCAGCGTACTGCTTCATTTGATGTGCCAGAGGAGTGCTATCACAGCTGAAGGAGTGAGCTCAGACCTCTGCTCAGTCTTGTAGTCTTGTGACTCAGTAAGCGATCCATCAGTGGGGCTTCACAGGGTCACATTTGCTGCTGACTCAGCGTAGGGCATTGAAGGCACTGCCATCACATGGAGTACCTGAGGGCATAGTATGACCCAGAGGAGGTGCTGGAGTGGGTACAGCTCCTGCTGGCAAGGGGTAAGGAGGGGCAGAGGAAAGCTGAACAATCTCTGAGTCACATCGCAGGACATGAGACAGTGTGATCTCACCAGGCATGTGATCCCTTTTCTCCGTGGGAGAGGGAGGTAGACCATGGACATCAACATCAGCCATCGGCTGCTGCTCTAATTTAATCTGTGTTCATGGCTTGTGATGATGGACAGGCTACAAAAATCTCAACTTCCTTTCAAGGCAATGATAACACTGAAAGGGCTGACAGTCAGCCACACTGTATTTTAACAGGAAAACCAAAGCTCTTTATACAGAAACCATTGAAGTCATAAACGTGAAACTCCACATTACTGTTTTTACAGTCACCTAAAGTTAAAGCTTTTTGTAAGGGGGCATTTTATGGCTCCTGGACTTCAGTCTGTTTAGTTTATCCCCAAAAAGGTAAAAAGTGATCCAAGCATGGTCTGTAAATGCCTCTGATAGCAGAGGGCTTTTTAAACTAGTGGGAAAGGGTAGAGCAGGATTCAACATCTGGTAACTATGCTAATAACTACATGCAAGAGAATGGCAAGCATTCCTAGCAGTGAGGATATCTAACCAAATTAATTGCTTAAGGGTACACTGGATACTTTCTCAGGTGAAGCCTTGAAAGTGAACCTGCACACCCTACTAACATAAGTTAGAAGCCAGCTGATAAAAATCTATGGCTTTTGTCAAACAGGATGATCAAAAATGGTCCTTGCTGGCATTAAAACTATATGCCTAGCATTCAATTTCAGTGGCATAAAGGGAGTATTTAATTTGGAAATTCTTCAATGAAATCTCTTTTACTCTCTCTCTCTTTTAAAACGTGCCTGTTCATGAAGAAACCTGATACGACCATAGTGTACAAATGTTTAGTGTTCACAAGGTGTAAATTCCTATTCTTTTGTTCTCCATAACAGTTACAAATTGTTAAGACTCCAAAATTTTTAACAGAATAATCGAGTCAGAACAAAAAAAAATTAGAAAGAATAATCCGACAAGAGTTGTGAAAACTTATAATGTTGCACAAAAATAACTCAGGTCAATAGTGAAGTGTCCATTCTACCTGTCTTCTCAAAAGTAAACTCACTGACTTCTGAGGTCACGTGCAAATACCTCTGGTATGAATGTCAGACTCCCGTAAATGAGTTCCACAATTCTTGTGGAAATATCATTCCTGAGATATTTCAAACTCTTAGGAGTGTTCTGGTAGGTCCTGAAATTAAAACTGTTTTTATAGCATGACATTAGAAATAACCACATTTTCTTAATGTCAGAGATGCAGTGCAGAATATAACATATGACTTAATTTTTCTCCAAGTTGCCATGGCTGCTTCTGCCTCCACAACCAACAACACAGTGCCCTTTTAAATATTTTAGGTTTGTGTACTAGATGTTTTATACAATAGCCTCCCATATTTTAGAAGTGTCCAACATAGAGTCTCATTTATGAATTACATAGGTACTGGGGTAAATGACAAGGTAAATATCTAGGCTATATTACAGCAACCAACTGATATTCCTACATTGTTATGAGAGATTAATTAGGAAAACTAGTGTAATGAAGTTTTAGTCAGGATAATAAAAACCTCCGGTAAAGGTAGGATCCAGAGATCTGTGGATTGATAACCTGGGGTATATAAACAAAGTCTGCCTTGTCTCACTCTTGCCATCAGCCTCTTGCCATTCAAGATTCTGACATTTCTGGTAACGGCTAAAAATTGAAGTGACACTGCTTTGGACAGAATGACTTTGGATGAATGCCTGCAGTCTGGTTGCATTACAGGCTGTAATCCTCCACATGGCAAGGAATTACACAGGAGCCATTTTCACTTTTGTAAGCTGCTCTTCCTGAAGGTGTACAGCAAGCAGCTGATATATCCAAGCAGTATGCTTCAGTCAGCCCAAGACTATTCCTATTTGTACTACAAATTATGAAAACTGTACTCAGCATTCCTACCAGCAGCCCAGCACCATCCTGCAGAATTGAGTGCTAATTAGAATCATAGAATCCTTAGAGCTGGACAAGACTTTAAAGGTCATCTAGTCCAACTCCCCTGCAATGCACAGGGACACCTACAGCTTGATCAGGGTGTTCAGAGTCCCATCCAACCTGGCTTTGAATGTCTCTGGGGATGGGGGCTTCCACCATCTCTCTAGGCAACCTGTTCCAGTGCTTCACCACCCTTACTGTAAAACACTTTTTCACTATATCTAATCTAAATCTCCCCTCTTTTAGTTTGAAACCATTTCCCCTTATCTTATCACCACAAACCCTGCTAGAGAGTCTGTCCCCCTCTTTCGTGTAGCCCCCCTTTAGATGCTGATAGGCTGCTATCAGGTCTGCCCAGAGCCTTCTCTTCTCCAGGCTGAACAGCCCCAGTTCTCTCAGCCTGTCCTTGTAGGAGGGGTGTTCCATCCCTTGGGTCACTTTTGTGGCTCTCCTCTGGGCATGCCCCAACAGGTCCATGTCTCTCCTGTGCTGAGGACTCCACATCTGGATGCAGTGCTCCAGGTGAGGTCTCACCTGCGCAGAGCAGAGGGGCAGGATCACCTCCCTCACCTGCTGGCCATGCTGCTTTTGGTGCAGCCCAGGATATAGTTGGCTTTCTGGGCTGTGAGGGCACATTGCTGGCTCATGTCCAGCTGCCATCCACCAATACCCCTAAATCCTTTTTGGCAGGACTATTCTCTACCTTTTCATTCCCCAGCTTATATTGACTGTGGGGGTTGCTGCAGCTCAGGTGCAAGACCTTGCACTTGGCTTTGCTGAACCCCATGAGGTTCACAGGGACCCACTGCTCGAGCCTGTCAAGGTCTATCTGGATGACATCTCATCCCTCAGGTGTATTGATCATACCACACAGCTTGGTGTCATCTGCAAACTTGCTGAAGGTGCACTCAGTCCCACTGTCGATGTCATTGATGAAGATACTGAAGAGCATCAGTTCCAGTATAGACCCCTAAGGGACACCACTCCTCACTGATCTTCATCCAGACATTGTGCCTTTGTCCATCACTCTCTGGGTGTGATCCCACAACCAGTTCCTCATCCATCAAACAGTCCAGCCATCAAATCCATATCTTTCCAGTTTGGAGAGAAGGATGCTGTGGGGGACTGTGTCAAAGGCCTTACTGAAGTCCAGATAGATTACATCAGTGGCTCTTCCATTGTCCATTGATGCAGCTATGCTTCCATAGAAAACCACTTTGTTGTTAGACAGGACTTGCCCTTGGTTGTCTCATATCATATTCCTCTCTTCCACATGTTGTTGTATAGCTTCCAGAAGGATTTGTTTCATGATCTTCCCAAACACAGAGGTGAGGCTGACAGGTCGGTAGTTCCCTGGGTGATCCTTTCTACCCTTCTTAAAAATGGGTGAGATATTGCCTTTTTTCCAGTAACCAGAGACTTAACTTGACTGCCATGACTTTTCAAATATCATTGAGAGTGGCTTGGCAACTACATCGGCCAATTCCCTCACGACTCTGGGATGCATTTCACTGGGACCCATAGACTTGTGGATGGTTCAGGTTCCTCAGGTTGTCACAAACCTGATCATCACTTACAGCAGGAGGAACATTTCTTCTGCAGTCTCCGCCTTCTGACCCATCTGCTCAAGCCGTGTGTGAAGAGCAGTTGCCAGTGAAGACTGAGGCAGGAAAAAAAAAAAAAAAGCTATTATTATATGAAAATAATAGCTTTCCTATGAAGTAATACATTGACTCTCCTCCAAAATCTAGCTTGGAATGTAAAAGATTATGAATAGTGCCAAGAAAACTACTCCAGGGCAAAACAACCTCAAATTGTCAAGTTTAGACAGGAGCCTTACTATAAACAAACAAAAGTGTGATATTGTTTAAAATTGGTCTTTGAAATTGTCAGTGGGAGATCCATTCTTTTCATGAAATCCTCAAAACTTGAGGGAAAGTTTTGCCTTCATATTAGAAAGTTAACTTCCAAATCTTACCCAGAGAGCATTTCATGAAACGTTTTTATATATACTTTCTGTTGCACGGGTCTTGAAACAACCACTGCAAAGCTCTTTCCTGTATTTGCCACTTAAAGAGGTCCTCGAGGCTGAAGAGACTTGACCATAGGGAGCTCAAAACTTCATTCTATCTTTCACTGGATTTCCTTTAAATATACCATTATTCTGGCCACCATAGACAAGCTCTCACTTTGTGCAACAAACAATTTTAACACTGAGCGTGTGTTTTCCTCATGCTCTCTGTCTTCATAGCATTTACCACTCCAGTTCCTCTGGAAATACAAATTTTCCATCGGTAATCTTGTGTCTAACTGACTCAGACTGCTCCAGCTGTAGGCATTCGCAAAGACCAAACAAGTGAAATGATGATGCATTCTAGAAATTATATTCAGTTGCTTCTAAGATAATGCAGGCTTTAACTATTTTACCTTGTCCATAGATTACTTATTCATTTATCCAGCATAAACAGTAACTTCAATACAACTTCCTTAGCCTTTTCTCTTGCATGAAACAAACAATATTCTCAAGCCGGACTGGTTTAAAGTTAAGATCAAGAAATGCAAATCACAAAATCAATATATAAATCCTGCAGAGATTTGTATATTTTGTTTTGTGCATGAAGACTGCTCCATTGACATCAGCAAGGTTGCTTACATGTCAAGTGTGTTGTGCATGTTTTTGTAAGATAGGGAGACAGAAGTAATTTGATTTCCAAAGTTGGTTAATGCAAGTAACTCTCACTGAGTCAAACATTTCTGTCTTTTAGCATCTCTGGCCATCAAACTGTTTATCTAGGCGCCAATCTGAAAATTTGAAAGTTCTGACCAAAAAAACTTAAGACAATTTTAATTTAAAGGTAGGATTTCCCATGAACAATATAAAACATGCTGCTATGCTAACCCAGAAAAGCATCACTCTGCTCTGGGGATGCAGCTATGCGCCCTTGCTTTAACTCTCTTTGTTTAGTATAAATTAGAAATTAGTGAAGGGAATTATCTCCCACTTCATAGTAATCCTTCATCTGAGAGCTACTTCCTGCTGTGAGTGAACTCAGTCAGAGTTCAGTAACACCAACTGACTGCCGACTTTTCCAAAGAAGAAAACGTAGTCATTCTCTAAATTACCCCATTCAGTCAGATGCACTGTCTCATTGGAAATACAGTAACTTAACACTAAGAATTTATTACTACACCTCCACATTTACCTCTGATGTGATACAGTCAAAGAGACAACGATTTCCTGTAATTGTCTGTCTTGGTTAGAACCACTGGGAAAGGGAATCATTGCTCCTTATATACATCATGATTTGCCTTGAAAGTGAATATGATCTTATATCTGTGTGCGTGTGTGTATGTAAACTACATAATCATCAGGACAAGGAGTTCAGGCCCTCAGATGATATAATCCATGAGTAGTTCGTTGAACACGATAAAACTACAATTTTAAATGAGAGTTTTCTGTTTCAAAAAAAAAAAAAAAAAAAAAAGGAAAAAATTTACCCCAAAGTCCCTTTCATCAGTATGATATGGAGCACTTTATACGCAGAAGTACACATGCTATCTGTTGCCTGCTCCTATAAGGAACTTTACCAAGGAAGAGACAAGGCCTATTTCCAACCCAGGATACAGAAGATGACCAAAACCCATTAGATTCCCTAGACACTCAGGGTATATGGCTAATTCTGATGTCAGATACCATACCAGGAGAAATACGTCACTTCTGTTGCTCAGGAAAATATAAAAAGAAAGATGGAAGCTACAGTCTGATGGCTGGAATGGAGCACTTTCATCATTACATTATTCTTTTGAAAGAACATTAACAGGTGATTTGGTTCACTGGGTATTTTATGTAACTATGAGATTTTCTAGGTGAAAAACCATCCTGTCTATCCTTAGTTAAAAATCAGTTAAGTAAAAACTTCCCATGCCATGGAAGCAGGACCTAAATGTCCCTTCTGTAAAAGCCCAAGTTTTCTGGCTTTTCTAGAAAATCTGTTTGAAGTGAATATCGTTTTATCAGCTTCATTGTATCATGAAAGTACAAAAAGTATCATGAAACAATCTCGTATCAACTCAATGTATTGCAAAGTAGATTATGGGAAAGTCTTTTAGTCTAAACACACCATTTTCTGATATCCATGTGCAAGATTCTTCTACTTCCTTTGTGATTTCAAGTGCAATATTTTTCTTTACGGATCTCCAAATATTTTCAGTTTTACACAAGTGTCCATGTGTATAGGTCACTTCAGAGCATACATGAACTTCCTTTACTTATTCACCTTTTCATGAACCCTAGAAATGCTCCTCCAACCATGAAGCAGTCATGGACAATGAGCTGAAAACCACAGCTCTGTAGGAAAGCGCCATATCTCAGGAAATCTTTAGTAAAAAGTGATAAAGGCAGAGAGATTTTTCAGGCATGAAAGTGAAGATTTTCCATATTCAACTTTTGTGGTTTAAGAAATTTACCTCCTTTATTATTATTTACATTAGATTAGCACCTACCTTCCAACAGGCACTGGCAGAGTCAAAGAGATGATGAATTTTCTTGTTCAATATGGAAGTAAATAAAAACACTGTCCTGAGCATTTCACCAACTGAAAACTGGACTTATCTCACCCTTATCTCAGCCATTCTCACCACCAGAACACAATTCATAAGAATCCTCCCTTGGGAGAGCAGCACAGATAAATGCAATGGGACTTCTAAAGGACAAGGAAAGAATCAGCATCTCTGGAGTCTTCATTTCCCTTTGAAAGACAGAAAGTATCATTTGTAGATAGCTGGTGTCTTCTGCTGATGATAGCAGAAATGGGAAGAGAAAAGGTAAATTATAATTCAACCCTCTGGACTTGCTTGCTAAGATTCATCCTAAAAGTACCTAAAACCTACAACTATGTATTTTTGAAGAACCTTTTCAAGGAGAGTTTAGAGGAAAGTGCAGTCTCTAAGCGACAGTCACCATGCTGTATTTACTGTCGGGGGTGTCTTTAAAAAAACAAAGTCTGTGGTATTTCCTTTGGTTGGTTGGTTTTTTTTTCACTTGTTTGTTTTCTATTGATCTTTTTGTAAGAATGACTACGAGATCACCAGCAAATAAGGAAATCCTAAATGGAATACTCTGGGTCACCAGTTCTTCTCATCTTAAAGAATTTGTACACAAATAAAACCAGGATGACCTTCAAAACACATTATTCAAAATTGTCTCCACATCTATTACTTTTCAAACTTTCTCATAGGCAGGCATTTTAGATGTTATCGTTAAAACACAGTAGTGGTTATAGAAGGGGCTATGTTAATAGGATGTCTATACCAAAGGTTGTGTTTAGCTAAAACTCAGACTGAGAAAGGAAGGAAAAAAAAATAAAGACTGCCCTAGTCCAGTCCTTGCTGCATCATTTTAGCGGTGACATAATATCACTGCCACACCCAGGAAGTCAGATGCTCCACTGAGACTATCCGAACACTCTGCTCTAGAGGTGGTTTCTGAGGGAACAACTGCTTTAATGGAAATTACCAACACCTCTCATACAGGACTGCTGTAATGAAATTTTGACCTTTTTTACTGGGGAGCTTCTATAGGCATACTTTCCTATGGAAAAAAAAACATATAGAGAGAGGGAGAAAGAGAAAAAGAGAGAGAGAGAGAGAGAGAGCCTATCAACTTGACTTCACTTTGCAAGAAAAAACAAAAATTTTTATAGGCTAAGTCCTTTATTGGCCATAACCATGACAAATATTTTTCAGAATATGCTTCTACAGAAAAAAAAAAAAGTTATCTTTGTTATTTTTATTGTTATGCCATGTTACTTTTTGCCATATTTCAAATTTCAATCTTGTCTGTTTATGACTATTTTGCAAGCCAAATGAAATTTTAAAAATAAGAATTAAAAAAAAAAAAAAAAAAAAAAAAAAAAAAAAAAAAAAAAAAAAAAAAAAAAAAAAAGGAGCAAAGACCATACTTCAAAAATGCTGTTTTGTAGGAAAGTTGGGAATGAAAAATTTGCAATTTCTGAATTTTCTGTGGAATTGAAATTCCAAGTTTGGACAAGCCTACCTGCTTCATCTGAGAAGGATAGACTGATGCTATCAGGGATCCCTGGTAAACTGAGTTGACTTTGAACTGATGACATAGTAATGAAGGTTTTAAATTCCTGAGCCATCCAACTGTCTATTAACAGCTCTTTAAATTTAATACATACATGCTGATACGGATCTGCTTATTGCTGCAGAAATTCTAAACATAAACATTATTATGAAATCTTATTTTAGCCACTAAGAAGGGTGGGAGATAGAAACATTAGACAGCTTTCCTTTGTCTCGTATTCCATATATGAGATTGGAGTTAGACATAACAGCCCTGTAACCTACTGTGGGAGAAAAATAAACCTTTTTAGGGCAAAATGACCAGCAATTATTCAAACAATTTAGACTCAATGGGCATAGAATAAGGTAGCTGAGAAAGAGGGAGGGAAAAGAAGCATCATAGCTGAGGAAAATAAAGTACAGAAAAGTGTAGTGAGAACACAGATGTGTGCTTTTGTCAAGAAACAGTTTCTTTCTCAGAAGGTTAATTAAGAGTATAATGTTTTTATAATGCATACTTCATACTATAGGAAAGAAGACAAACCCCTCCGACGACAAGCAATTTTGTACCATTAGGTGTTCCTCTCAGACTCTTTTTTCCTGCTCTGTCTGAAGCAGAGAACAATTACCTTGCCTATATGTCAAATACATGCCGGCTTTGCTGGTTTGTTTAGATCACTAAATGTGACTGCCTTTCCTCTTTCGGTTTTTGTCTCTGGACTGATTGTGCTCTGTAGCCCAATTTCCACTTGAGTCCACTCAGCAATAGGATGCTGAAACATGATTGTTTCCACTATTGGAGGCTGCCATTTTTTAATGCCACATGCTGCCTTAATGAGCTTCACCCTGAGCGTACGACTCAGCTGGCAGTGAAAAACAGGAAGCATTTTGGCACACATTTTCCCTTTGTGGGGTGAGAGAGGAAACAGACGCTAGCTCTGGCTCAACAGTGACACAATTAAAGTGGAAACAGAGTGCTGCCTTGCCCTCAGCGCAGTGTGGGGCCCAGCCAGGGTCACCCCTTCAGGTCGTCGAGACCCTCGGTTTAGAGTGGAAACCTACAAGAAATGTTCACATTGAAGCACACATGTACGTGGTCTCCAGGGGCCTGAGCCAGCCAAGAAGCCCCAGGAAACCGGCCTGCTGATCTCCGCACAGCCTGGGCTGAGATCTGGCTCTTCCCTGCAAGTGAGCAAGGATCCTTCCAACCAAGTGGCAGTAAAAATTTGTCAGGTGAGGACTGCTGCTACATTTGGTGCTTTGACAGTCTTTAAAAATCTACAGAACTTAAAAAATAGCGGCATCTATATTTACACTGAGCCACCTGTACCATGCTATTTACAAATGCAGATAATCTGGACTTGAAAAAGCAAGGTATCTTGTGGAGGTAACTCCTGCAAGCAGGCTCTTTTCAGCTGTTGGCAATTATAGAATTTAATTCTCCCAGCTGTCGAGGTACCTTCACCATACCCCTCTGGTAGGCAGCCTTACCTTCTAAGCAATGGCCGGAGCTCAGAGAGACAGAGGCTGTAATTTACAGCCTTGAGAGAAGCATGGGTGGCAGAGGAGGGGAGTGAAGGCAAAGGTGCCTACTCCAGCTTCCCTGGCTTTGTGAAGAAGCTTCTGGCAGATGTCTAGAGCTTGGATGAGGCTTCTCAGGCTTCTTAGAAACACAATAGCTGGCCAGCAGTCTTTTGACAGGAGATGTTCATTTGACAGAACGAAAACATTTTGGAGAAGTTGAATTATTTTGCTAATCTTTCTAACAACTGTTTTTCATTTTAGAAATTAGCTTAATAAAAATATCTTAAACACCACAGTCAAAGCAACGATGAGAAAGGAAAGTGCCTGAGTGCTCTTTTGTATTCTCATTTCTTCAGATTTTTCACCTTGCTAAGAGTTTCAAAGATTTGTTCCAATTTAGAAAATGGGGAAAGATTGGAACTTTACTAAGTTCTATAAGTAGAAGTTTTCTAAAATCAAATGCTTGTTACAGAGATCTAAGCCACATCTAGTGATGATCTGGTACATAAAATTTAACGCACCTATGAGAAGAAGAGGGGCTGACTGTCTTCTTGAGCAAATTAATCATTTGGGGAGGTATCTAGGAAGATGTTATTTAAGTGGACCACCAGACTTAAAAAGCTCCATTCTCTATACAATATCATAAAGAAGAAGAGATATGCCCCCACTGAGTGGCCTGTTGCTTTCTCTCACCATCTACACACAATCATATGCAGCCTGTTAGTAAACCATGCCCTTTCTCCAAACAGGAGATGTGTGTACATGTTCACAGGCTTCTCCAGCACTGACTGAGTATATGGATGAGAGAATGATCTTCTTCTGTGACCTACTCAATTAATTGATCAAAAAACATCACCTTCATCTGTCAGAGGTATCGTATCCCTTGGTCTGCCTGCCTCTGCAAAGGAGCGGTTCATGCTCTGAATTGGTGACTGCTGCACTCCAGGAATGGAAGCACCTGTATGTGACTTTTTCTGTCCATGCTGCTCCCAGTTGCCTGCTGCAGGCATCCTGGGAATGGCTGTCTTTTCTTCTTCTTAGCTTGCAACAAGCTGACATCTCTCCCGCTGTAGCTACTAAGCACCTAGATGGCTGCTGAGTATTTTTGAATGTTAGACTTTTTTTTCCACTTGGGATATTTTGTAATAGTAACAGATAAATAGAAGGAAAAAAAACTTTATTTTTTTGGTAAATAATGTTGAAACAACATGGGGCCTATGTAGTGAAAGAATAAAACATGATCCCACTCTACATCTTGGGATATTTTTTTTTAATACAAAGTGAGCAGAGATGCATGAGAGAGCATTTTAGCATGACAGCATTAATCTATGTTTCATTGTGTCTGTCAGAACAGGATTCATGAGGATAAAACCTGTGCTGAGCATAAGCACTCTTCTGAAACTGCAAAAATGATATTTCTGAAAGACAGCAAGTGAAATTTTTATCATCTTCATTAAAAGCCAAATCCTACAGTCTTTACCAAATAGAATTTCCGAGTTAGTGCTACAGGGACCTTTTAGAAAGATAACACAATGCAGACTGGTATTGGCATTCAGCGCAATAAGGATGTCATCTCTTTCTAGCACATAGATACGCTTTCTGTCATAACATTATGGACAGTGCTTAGTATCATTCAAACAACGAATTCTCCCATTTAGTGAGCAGAAACTACGTAAACAAGATATAATGGAACTTCCTGAGAGGCAGAGCTTCCTCTCTTTTTTTACTTTTAATTAAGTAATTAAAAAAAAGAACTACTGGGTAATGCTCATCATCTTCCACACATTGTACAGATCATCTCCTAAACGTTACAGAAAACTCTTCATCTCACCCACCACAACATCTACCACAATGGCCAGTCTTCATCTGCCCTACATGCAAGGACTGAATGCCTATTAAGAACAATTTGGTGATTGCCTAGCAATAAAGCTTGGTGAGTCCTAACAGAAGGCTCTTTTTACAAACCCAGATGAGGAAAGAACATTTCAGAGAACTAGTATAGGGCTCTGCTTTCCCTATTGTAAAAACTATCTCATTAAGAAGAAGTATTTACTGATATGAAATAAGACAAGTGGATGAACGGTGGAAAGATGGCAACTGATCACCTAAAATGGAAAATACGATCAACGTAGACAGTCTGTTCACATGTCGCTCACAGGTAGGAGTCCATACAAGCCAGTTTTGCAAGAGCTTGTAGTTCTGTTTTATGTGATTGAGTTTCAGCTTCAAATCTCATTGGCTTCTGCCCACAGACTTGTCATCTCTGGATACTCCAGCTAAAGCTAAGTATAGGCCTTTGGAGGTCTGTGGAAACACATGGAATACGAAAAATGGAAGAAGAAAACCTGGGAAGTAGAGGGAGCAGAAGTTAGAGCAGAAGAAGTAAAGAAAGGAAAAGAAATTTGAGTAAGAGAAATGTGAATGAAGAAGATTAGGAGAATAGAAGAGTCACAGGAAGAAAAATAGGAGGAGAGATAGGGAAATTTGATTTTAATTACTTTTATTGTAGTTCTTCATGCACAAAATTACAAAGTGAAAACAACATAAACAGCTCTCCTGCAGGCATACTGGGAAACAACCCATAAAGCAAGAAAACATTATAGAAGAGCTCATAGTAGTGACTTACTGCATTATTCACTATGTAATAATTGCCCAAAAGAAATTAATGAGTCTTTTTTCAATTAGTTTGGCAGATAACTGGAAAGACTTACAGGTTTCTTTGCTGTAGATTCTCTACCTAACAGGCAAAAGACAACCAAGACATTTAGAAGCTGGTTGTAAAAATACAAAGTTAGCTTTGATCCAATGAAGAGATGCACTCCTGCCCCAGAGCACAGCCCGTTATAGCACTGAAGATATGTTAATATAACAGGAGATAACCCCTGCTCATAGAACAGCAGAAAGAAGAAACAAACTGTACTAGAAAACTTAAGAAAAGATTTAGTAAGTTCAAACCCTGAATCCCAACAAATCCACATACAAATCCGGCCCAGCTTTCAGCTACTTAGATAGTACTAAGGGCAAGTACAACAGGAATAGTCAAATAATTCAGCTATGACAAGTTTTAACAGGGCAAAGTCATGCTGCCCAGAGGACTGCATTCTCTTTCTTGATAATTAAGGTGAACTGGGACCCAAATGCCACAATCTTTCCAAATCTTCCCATTTCCATTCCACATTAGGGCCCTGTATTCCTAAACTCTGAATTTTATCTTCTCTCTTGAAAGAAGGAAACTTCAGAAAACCCTTTGACCTGAAGGGCTGAATGGAGAGCACCTCCTCTTCAAAGTAGATTTCCTTATTTCCCCCTAGAGTTTGGATGATGATCACAAAGATTTTTCTTTTCATTTCCTTATTGCCTGTTTCTACCTTTAAACTTTGTAATTTAGAAATCCATGATTCTTCATCATCTCAGACCTCTACCTGCTGGATCTTCCCTGACAGCTGCTTCCAAGGTTGGGATCATTAACTGGACAATCAAGGAGAAAATCTAGATACATGTTAATAGGAGGATATTCTTTCTCCTTATAGCAGTGACAATGTATCTTAAAGTTCCTTGTCAAAATGTCCTTGGAATCTGCTGAGTGTTATCCTTGCCAAACACATTGTCACAAAACTTCTGCTTGTTTCTAACAAAAAGCCTCTGAATGAGTTTGTACGATTACAGGCTAAAATAGCAATTTTTAAAAAAAAATCAGCAAACCATCAGTACCCAGCAACAATAAAATTAATTATTAATTAAGCGCTTACACTCACAAAGGACATACATGTACACAGCTCTGTCTCTGTGTTTTGGTGTCCGGCACAGTGTGACTTGGCACCTGAGTCCTGAGCAGCTGGCACACCTGCAATATCAAGAGTGCAGTGCGTGTCACAGGAGGAGTTTTACAAGTCATCACACTGAGAGTGATTAATTGGTGCAGCATGCTGGCAAAGCTCAGAACAGCCCAGGACTGGTGTAGAGATTGGCACACCACATGTCTACTACACTACCAGTGGCCTCCTACGCTTGTTGAGCACACCTGCCCAACTGACCAGCCAAACACGACTGATGGATGATGCTTTCTGGAATGGGCTGTCTCTTCTTGTGTCCTTAACCTGCTACATGAATACTGTATTTCTCTCTTAAAACTGCCTTTCAGAGCTAAAGGGTGTCCATGGAAACCTTTCCTTACACTATCTATGCAGTCTGTTGCTACACTTTCACATCGGATTTGTTAACAGTGCTTATTCACTTGGAATAAAGCAGTAAACTTGTCTGGAGATGTCCTGAATTATTCATAGACAACATGTGCGAAGATAAGTCAGGGCATGAGATGTACCTCAGTGCTGAAGCCAACGTGGTATGTAACAGTGAATGATGCTTGTGTGGCTTTGTGGGAGAGCCGGCTCTCAACCACAGTGAGTGACTAGGAATTTGGTAACATTCATTAAGAGCTGCAAGCCAATTTTCCTCTGACAAGGGATGTCAGGGAAAGTTTTGACACAGTAGCTGTCTTTGCTGCACTTTCACAGTGAGTGCAGTGTTGAGGCCTGAAGCCATCTCCAGTTTTCTATTGGACTTTCAAAGGAACAGTTTTATGGGCACACAGAGATGAGTATATCTGATAGCTCTTAGCTAATTACTTCGTTATGCCTATCAATAAAGTAGTTAGATGATTAAATGTCATTGGCTGTAGCTGGAAAATGATACATAGATGTCGGATAAATTCGTCAGCTCTAGATTTGTTATCCAGCATCAGATTTGAGGTCAGTTTCCATGCAGTAAAGGTGTATTCACCATACAAATATTTGTGTCTTGTAAACAATTTCTGGTTTCCTCTGAAGTCTGGTACTGACAGAGATGGAAGTTAGGATATGTGAAGCATTAGTGGACCTGCACTGAAAGGGATGGATGCAGTTCTGATTGTATATCACTCTAATATAGCTCTAACGAGCTTGAGTTCTAGTCTGAATCTGCAGGACTAGAAATGGGCCCATGACTTATAAACCCATCACCCAACCAGATAGTCATGCCTTTCTAAAAACATGTACATCTATTACGCTGAGAATAATTAAAGGAATTTTCCCTCCCTCCTAGGAATACATGGCGTAGATGGCACAGAAGGCTAATATTAGCCTTCACAGTCTCCAAGGTATTGTCTATTGATGTCCCATCAGCACTGCAATGACAGACATTCCATGTTTGAACGCTGGAAATACGTTGTATGTTCATGGCAGCTAGGGACTCTTTCCTGTGCGACCTACTCTAGGGAACCTGCTTTAGCAGGAGGTTGGACTTGATCTCCACAGATCCCTCCCAACCCTCACAATTCCGTGATTCTGTCATTACATACTGAAATAATTTATATAAGCATTAGATGAGATGGTCAGTTAAGCTCTCATGTTCATCCTTCTACGAAACGGGGAATTTGTTTGGAAATCACAAAATCTTTGAGAGAAGAGAAACTAGGTTCTTACCCATCTATAATCATTGACAAACTTAGGGAGGCATCCTAACTGGAAGATTTTAGTCACAAAAAGCATGGTCCCACATTCCACTGCACAAGACAGCGGATTTAAAAAAAAAAAAAAAAAGAGAACTACTTTCCTAAACCACCATTCATTGTCCAATCTGACCACTGAGAAGAAACTTCTGTTTATAAATGACATGTTCCTATTTAAATGAACTCTGTGGTATCTTTATTTTAAAATCAGATTTAAAACAGTTAGCAATTTTTCCCTGAAGAAGCTTACTGTACTGTGCTATCACAGTTGGTGTCTGACTTTAAGCTGTCAATAATGTAGTACTGCAAGATGTTTTTAACTTGAATTATATATATATATCTTATATTTAAATGACTTCAGAATTGTGTATAAAGCCTTGTTTTTAAACACTTGTTCTCTTTCGGGAGATTGTGTACACGTGCACAGTTTGTTAGGAATCCAAGTGTTTTATGATTCTAGTACTCCTACGGAACATGACTAAATATTCAGCAATGCTTCAAATTAAGCTAGTGCCCCACCCCAGCAGATCAACTCTTCAAACAGCCTACATTCCTTTACCTGGGAGTGGAAGGAAATCATGAAAAAAAGTAAATAAAGGAGTGAGATGGAAAGCATTTTTGCTGTGCGATTATCCTGATTTTCAGCTTGCACTCCCTGAGAAACAAGAGGGAAGAGCAGTGCCTGAAGTGCCCCTTCATCTTAGTAGAGAAAAATTGCTTACAGATCAGCACTACTATTCATACTCACTTGACCAATTACCTGTTCTGGTCAGCCCATTGAATCCAGACAGAGATAGCAATGCTTTGTGTTTTAAAAGCACAGCAAATATGAATGAGATATCCCTCACTGCATTGCTTTTGCCAAGTTCATACTGGGGAGTGTAGCAGAGGGGAGCAAGAGTTTTCAGGGCATCATCTCTCCCATTGTACAGAAAAGAGCTCCTCACGCTCAACTGGTTTCCCCCAAACTACTCCATAAGATAGCACTGAGCTTGAGCTTCTGTCTCCCGGTTTAATTCTCACAGATAACCTACCTCTTTGGAGAAGGGGAGAGGAAGCATATTCAACACACACATGAATATTTGAGGGCAAGCTCATGAACGTGAACTGACCGTTATTGCGATGACCAGACCTTCCCTCCAAGCTATCCAGTGGGAACAGCAAAGTTTTGCAAGACTTTCCCTTTCTTCCCACTGTAATGATTTCATTACCACAAACCAGCCTGCTAGTAGATAAAATGATGAATCTGTCCCCATGCTGAGCAAAGCCTTCATGCAGGGTCCATATTTTGCCATTTAGTTAAGACAGAACTCATGTTTATCAGTCATATCCATAGGAATGTTTCCACTCTTCAGCAGAAATTTCTGCCTTCTGAAGAGGTGGTTTGTGTTCCGTATAGCCTCTGAATCACTCGTACATTCTGCTTTTTAGATTCTGACATGCAACTATGACACAGCTAATTACACCCTAGTAATATGAAAAGATAATATTTTTCTAGCAACAGTTTATAAGGCTGTGACCAACCAGTCTGAAGTGGTTAGCAATAGCACCTTCTCAAAGGGCTGCTGGTATTCCAGCTCCTCTCAGTCTTTTATTCCCAGTTTTTAAGCTTAAAGGAATGGAGCATGCTGCATGAAGACATTCCACTCCAGATGATACCACAGTGGGTGTTTCAGAAAAGAATAACTTTTTCTGACTCTAAGAAGCTCATCTTGGGTCTTGTGCCTTGTTCTCACAATGAGGCACCTTCAACAACATCTACGTATGTTAGTGATACCGTGAAATATGGCCACCCCTAAATCCTCTGCACCTCCAATAAGGGACACACGTGAATGAGGGAAACTCCATTGCACAGCATATGCTGCTACCTACTTAGACTTGACATTGATGGATGCATTCAAGTATTTACAAGCTGCCTGATGAGATGACTCAGAGAAAGTTTGAAAGAAACAGCACGGCTGACACCCCTGCTTGAAGGGGGAGGAAGTAGGAGGGAAAGATTGCCTTGAGATCAGAGTTTGTGGTTTTTTAAAATGCTGCTGCTTCACAAGCCCACTCTTTGTGCTGGAGTAATTATGTGGGTGTACTAGGAAAAAAAGCTAAGCAGCTTGAGAAAGGCCTGGCTGTGGGGAAACCCAAATTTAAAAAGCTGGAAGAAGTAGAGCAGCTCAGTAGCCCTGGAGGAGGATGAGCGTGCTGTCTCTGCAAGTGCCTTGAGCAGGTACTGGAACAGCCCTGGGACACTTTCAGGTGCAGGTCTGTGAGTGACAAGCTCACCTTCCCATCATCCTGCCTGTATGGCTGCTGGGGACATTGCCCAAGATGTGGCACTAAGTGAGATGTAAGTGGGCACATTTCTCCTGTAACTCGAAGGCTGCTTTGAGGACTCCCATAGCCATGGGAAAACGCAAACAGAGGTGGGGACTGGTGGGTCAAAAAAACCATCCAGATCTCTTCCTCTCTTCCTGAGAATACATGGCTGGGCCCTGGAGATGTGTCATGGTACTTACCAGCACTGAGCCCTCTCACTTGGAGGCAGGTTAGACTCATGGCGCTCGTGCTGGAGATGGTGTCTGTCATCACTGACTTTTTAAACGAGCAGAAAGTAGAAAGAAACTTGCATCCTGCCCCGTGAATTACCGCTTTCAAGCTGTTTGGCAGGAAATACCTGCATTGAGCTGGGAGGTGCTCCCATGAGCCATCACACTTAACTCTTCCCCCTCCATTTTCCTGGCAGCTTGTGTAGGGCACAGAAAAACAGTGTAGACAAAAGGCCAAAGAAGCTGGTCATATGGGAGTGGTGCTCCTCCACCTTTCCATATACCACGTGCCCATGTCATGGCACAGGGAGGGCAGATGCCTCTGCTAAGTCAGTGGTGCAAGGGAAGAACGTGGTTAAAACTTTGACTTCTTCCCTATTCTCAAGACAGTAATTGTTATACTGTGACCATCATGGAAAGGAAAGCAAGCTCGCTGGATGAAGGGCTGGAACAGCTAACTTCTCAGCATGGAGAAAGAAGAGGAAGAAGACAATTTCAGCTGCACAGTATGTACAATGCCCCTTCCCCAAGGGGAATTCTGTGACATACCTGTGTACAGAGATAAACCAAGGATCTGAACTATTTTTTGAACACGTTTTCACTCTTGAGATAAGCCTTTAGAGTGTATTCCAGTCAGCTCCAGAAGCAACCTGGGAATGTCTAGAGCATCTTCTGTGTGCAGCTCACACCATGGCATGCCCAGGCCAGCCAGACACCAGCTGTGGGGCCAGGGGAGAAGCGCTGCCGTGGAAGTGGGAGCTTGGCCTGGGTTATCCACTCCAGGACCTCCCCTGGAGCTGCAGCAGGGGCATACCCTAACTTGCAAAAGGAATGTGATGTATTAGAATTATTCTCCACCCAAGGAAACATCACATACTACTATTTATAGTGTTTCATATCCTCTAGGGGCTTGAATACTTCTGGGTGCTTCCTGTTCCTTCCAAACAGGAAAAAAAAAAAAAAAAAGAAAAAAGAAAAGAAAGAAAGAAAGAAGAAGATTGAGAAAGTACTGGAAAATCCTAAGATGGCTGTCTTGTTCTGAAGAAATGACAGTATTTCTCTCTTTAAAAAGGTGTTTTTTTTGTTTTTTTTTGTAGAAATCTCTAATTGCATTACAAGATATTTTATTTCCTTGAAATTTCATTTTTCTGTCAGGCTTCACTGAAAGGGATATTTTTCTTGTCAAATCATGTATAACTACACAAAAAAGGCACATTTTCCTGAAACGCTATGGTGGTGAAATTTCATTTGGAATGAAAGACATTATACAAATGTAGGTGTATTGTTGTTGTTGAAAATAATTTTATGTAACAAAAAATTGATGGACTTGCAGATCTTTTTTGGACAGGAGATGTAGTTACTGCTCATTTCTCAGTGCTCACAGAACTAGCTGCCCCTGATAATGGCAATGAGAGAACTTCAGTGGACTGCAGTGGGGACCCAATGTGGCCACCAGTACCTAAACTTAATTCCTCCTTTCTTTTAGGAATACAAAGAGCAATGCTCTGACTGGCAGAGAACAGCAAGGAAATTAGCTTAATTGCTAAAACAATAATGCTCAATACAAAGCATGACACATGAATAAAATCCAGAAGAAAGGAGCTTCTAGCTGAAAAAAATCTATACGAGGTTTTAAAATGTTCCTTTGCATGCATATATGGGGTGTTTTGTACAGTAACCATAAAAATGACATGGTTGTTTTATACCTTTCAAGTACAAGCAACCTGTTTTGACTTTGTAGCACTTGGTGAGTCATTAGAGAAACCGATCTTACTAAAAGCTTTGCCATTTCTCTTGTTCTTACTGTGATGGCAAAAAAAAAAAAAAAAAGAAAAAAAAAAGAAGAAAAAAAAAAAGCTTGAGCAAGATCTGTGCTGCAAAAACAAAGTAACACAAAGTAACATGCATGTTTGGTGCCTCCTGGTTCCAGTGGTGTGCCAGCTGGACAGAGGCTTGCTCTGCCTTTGCTACCACCCGGCCAGGCTCTGGCTCCAGCCATTCAAGCAGGGGCCCAATGATTTCACCAGGTGCTTTCACCCTAGTGCAATGGAGGCAAGATAGCATTCTTTTATTGCTTGTAAATCCACTGTCAACTGGTGCCGGCACATGGCCATCCTCTAGGCCCTGTCCCTGGCTGTCCTGGATACACTGAGCCCTTTCACTCTGTTGGGCGCTGCATCTGTTCCGGGTCCCTGAGGCCTGTCCTGCGAAGCTCAGCTCTTTGCTCCCTGGCCACTGCCTGGCTGATGCACAGCCACCGCCTGGCTGATGTCTGGCTCTGCAGCTGAGCTCTGCAGTGGGGACAGCTGGAGTGAGAGAGCAAAGGCACCAGGAAGACTTCTCCCAGAGTCTCTGATCAAGGGGGCTGGAGCTAGATGATTTTTGAGGTCCCTTCCAACCCAAGCCATTCTATGCTCACACCATTGCTCTCTCTAAGAATCAACCACCAGAAGTGAAAGCACTTTACAGGAAGAAAAGCAACAGCTAGCCTATAAATAAAGCATTACATTCCTTCTCCATGTCATGTTTCCCCCAAGAAATCAATCAATGTTTCTGCAACAAAGAGGTTATCAGCTCATGAGTGGGGAAGGAGGGGTCTGACATGAGCGTGAGGGGGTCACATTGCAGATGACACACTGTAGAAAGAAGCACTCCTCACATCCACCTCTCCCACAGGATGTGGCACCTCCTATCCAAAGACTGTGAGAGCCCCCTGCGTTATAGGATCATTTTATCTCTGCATCCAAACATCTGTGCATTTTATTTACTTATTTTTGAAGGCTGAATAAGCAGCTACGTGTGCAGAAAAGCACCAGGGTGTTCATTTGCTTTATTGTTCATACCTTCAGTCTTATTTTGCCTATGGTGTTTTCCCACTCTGTACCAATGGACTCTTTCACAGTGTTGGAAAGCTCGTCAATAAAAATAACTGCAATGAGAAAGGCACAGCTTGACTATCGTGCGGCACTTTCAAGTTATCTCTTGATAGCAAGTGGTCAGATGTCACTACTATAAAACTGCAGTATTCTGGGATAATGTATAACCTGAATAATAAATCCAGCATTGTATTCCTCGCCTTTCACATCAGATATGCAAAGACCCAGTGTGACTGCTTTTCCCTTCAGTTTAACTGGGGTTGGTCTGTCTGCTTAAGCGGAATGTTCTTCTGACTCCTACTCCTTTCTAAAACTAACCCGCTTCATCTGCTGCCTGAATAAAAAGCTTTGTGTTAGTCACGACATCTTCCTGCACTGTTTTATTCACAAAGTTTGACAGAAAAATACATGTTATGAAATGAACTTTTAATGCATGATGGAAATAGGTCTAAACCTGCCTGGGCAGCTGTCCTTCTGTGTAATTTAAGGCAGCATTATGATCTCTACTGCTTTTCCACACTACTCGAGATGTTGCCAGGCTTAGGCACCCACTGATCAGACCAAAGACCATCATGCTGGGTAGACCAAAGGCCTATCAAAGCCATCGGTTCACCTCTGGCAGTGGTCAACAGAAGAGAACAGATAAACAGAAGAGAACACTTAAACCACAGCAATTCTCCCCACACCACGTTCCCATGTCCCCACCTTCCCACAATCTGGTGCTTACAGCATTCTCAAGCCAGATGTTGCGCTCACAGTGTTAATGGCTCTGGAAGTGCTTTTCTTCTAGGATTTTCGTCATTTTCTGAAGCAATTCAGACTTTTCACCCCATCGCATTCTAATGAGTTAATCACATTCAGTGGTCATTTCTAGTAAATTAGTTAATCATACTTAATGATCACACAATAAAGCACTTTAATTTGTACCAAATCTTCTGTCTGATAACATTGGCGCAGGTTTCCCAGAGAGGCTGTAGGATCTGCATCCTTGGAGATATTCAAAAATGAGCAAGACAGAGCCCTGACCTAAGACAGCCCCACTTCAAGAGAGGGCTGGATTACCTCCAGAGGTCCCTTTCAACCTAAATTACTCTCTGTCTCTATGACTTCTCAGAGTGACCACCACCTTTTTTAGCACAAAATACTGAAACATTTATTTCTTTTCACTTCCATTCTATCCATTCACTGTGGCAGTGATGGTCCCATAAAGCACTGCAAACCAACACCCCCCTCTTCCCTTGCCAGGTCTCTCTTTTCCAGACTAGAGAGGATTATTCTATTTAGCCTCTCTCGGGAGAGGAGATGTTTCATACCTTTGTTCATCCTTACCACCCTTCTCTGAACCTTTTTTTTAATTCTACTTCATCTCTTCTGAAGCAGGGAGGATGCACCAGAACTATATGCAGGGTTTAAGAGGTCAGCAAACTAGGTACACTTCCTGCTACAGAAAAGTGGTATTTTTAGGCAGTTATCTAGATTTCTTTTAATAATTCCAGTCTGGTCAACTTCTTGAGAGCAAGTGAGCCATGAGCCAATGTTTTTTCCATAACGGCTCCCATTTCTCTTTCCTGAACTTGTTCTTGATTACAGTCTCGTCTTATAGCATCCTCACTCATCTCCTCTTCAGTCCTGCAGTACCCCATCAGCTGGGTTGACACTGGTGTTTGTGGGGCTGTATGGTAAGCCAAATGGTCTCAGCTACAGCTACCACCAAATCAGAAAACTGTAGCTTGGTGGGAAAGGCTTCAGCCTGACTGCTGGCCACCACAGCTGTATCTGCTGCCCTGCCCTCCTCTATATGGGGGGAAGGGGAAGTAGCAAGCAGTTTTCTTCCAAAGTGGTAGTCTTCTCACAGTGGTTCTGTGAAGGAGCAGAGAACATCTGAGGCCATGTAGGGGATGGAGTGCAACCGTAGAAGAAGAGCAGATGGTGGGACCACACTGCAGCGGTTGTTACATCAGCTCAGGCTGCCATGGGACTGCAGCTGTGTACATGCTTATCAGAGAGGAGCCTGTGGAAGCTCACAGCCTCAGGAAGGAAGCTGCTAATGAGCATCTTTCCTTCTTCCCTTTCTCACATGCAAAAGTACAATTCTTTTAATGATAACTGATAATAACTACAATATGCCATGATTACACCACGTTTTTTTCCCAGAAATTCCCAGTTGTCTTTACAGAAACGATGTCCTTACAAAGCTGTGCAAGATATATAGCATAGAAGGCTGTCTTACAGATAAATAAATTGGAATACAGGGAACTGAAACAATGGGATTGAGTTCACACAGCCCATTAGGAGCAGGCGAGAAACAGGACTTAAAAGTCTCAGACTTCATTAACGTCTTTAGCCACTAGAAAAACTGCTTATGCAGAAGGAAGAAGTCTTCCCTATAATACTGCTGGGGAGGATTAGTAAGAGAGAGGAGAAGCCTAATGCAGCTGTCTGAAGTAGATCCCTAATTTCTTTTCATATTTTCCAGGTATTGCATCAATAGCAGGGATGGTTGTCATATCTTGTAGTATCTGGAGCCTTTCTTACAGCTTCTCTTCCCTGAGTAAGATGTCTCAGGTCAGATCTCTCACATAAATCAAGAAATCAATCCGTGTTTGGGCCAGATGACTCTCCAAGCCTCTCCTCATCAGAAATCCAAGAAAAATAATCCTTGCTTTTCTAATAGTAAGGGGACATATTCCATCCAACCAAGTGTCTCTGTTCTCCAGCTATGACCCCTACTAGCAATATCTGTGGGCCTGAATCAGGAAAGCATTGCAACATGTCTACTCAGTTCAGAAAAGCACCTCAGTCAGGAACACTCACACTCACAGATCCCTTTTACTCAAAGAAAATTAGTATCATACTCACAAGACAATAAAAATAAAGTGTACCACTCTGTCAATAAAGAAGCGTAAGAGTAACATAATTGGTGGGATTTACATGTTTGTCTAAGGTTTTAAATAGTCCATACTTTTATACTGTATGACTTTGAAAACAGTATTTGTGTAATTAGAGACTGTACTGTCGTAAGGGAACAAAATTCAGACTGTGTGTGCAACATTAACATTGCTGTTTCCTGGGATTTCCTTAAAAAACCTTCTTAGCACACCCTTTTATAGATTTCTTTCCTTCTCTACTTTTCAATATTCTAAGGAACTTTATAAGTTAAAAAAAAAGGTGCAGAGAGCAGAAATGGAAAACTATTCTCCTAACAGCTATGGCAGTATGAATCCTATGCACTTCTGAACATCAGCAGGAGACAAGGCCTTTTTTTGAACACTCTGGGAGCTATAACCACACTACAAAGAGAAACATTTACTTCCGGCTTTTCAGAGCCTGATAATAATCAGGACTGCCATCAGGAACATAGACTGTCCTACCAAATGCTTTCCACCAGTAGATCCTAAATTGGATTAGGAAGAAAGGCAAGTTTGCTGGAGATACAAAGCTGAGCTGACCCACCAGAAAGCTGTGCTGCCCTTCAGTGAGACCTAGACAGGCTGGAGAGCTGGGTGGAGAGGAACCCTATGAGGACCGACAAGGATTAGTGTATGGCTTTACACCTGGGGAGGAATAACCACATGCATCAGTACAGGTTAGGGGCTGACCTGCTAGGAAGGAGCTCTTCAGAGGAGAAGGACCTAGGTGTCCTGGTGGACAACAGGTTGGCCGTGAGTCAGCAGTGTGCGCTGGTGGCCAAGATGACCAGTGGTATCATGGGGAGCATTAAAAAGAGTGTGGCCAGCAGGTCGAGAGAGTTTGTCCTCCCCATCTACTCTGGCCTGGAGTACTGTTTGCAGTTCTGGGCTTCTGAGTTCAAGAAAGACAGGCAAAGACAGATTAGGGGCATGGAGCATCTCTCTTATGAGGAAAGGTTAAGAGACATGACGCTGTTTAGACAGGAAAAGAGAAGACAGGGAAGGGATCTTATCGACTCATAAATATCTAAAGGGTGGGTGTCAAGAGGATGGGACCAGGCTCTTTACAGCTGTGCCCAGCAATAGGACAAGGGGCAACAGGCGCAAACTGCAACACAGGAAGTTCCATACGAACATGAGAAGAAGCTTCTTTACTTTGAGGGTTACAGTGCACTGGAACAGGCTGCTCAAAGAGGTTGTGGAGTCTCCTTCTCTGGAGATATTCAAGACCCTCTCTGGATCCTTTCCTGCGTAACCTACTGAGGGAACCTGCTTTACAGAGGGGTTGGACTCAATCTTCAGAGGTCCCTTCCAACCCCTACGGTTCTGTGATTATTGTTTCCGCCTCACACACGCAGCAGGGGGGACTGGTTTGCCAAGGAATTGAAGGGAGATCTCTTGAGGAGAGAGCTAAGGAACAGTGAAGTCATGGAAAAGCACAATGGCCACCTAAATCCCAACCTAAAGCATGACCGTACCCTGGATAATGCTGCCTCCTATGGAGTATTCCATCACTGGAAGGCACCTTCCCACCCAGTTAAAGCACTCTATTTCAGTTAGAAAAGAATAAATTAAAGAATAAGATGGAAGCCCTTCACATTCCTGATCAACATTTTTTTCTACTCTATAGCTGACTTGCATGCAAAACACAGCCTACTTCCGGCACAAAACGTCACTAAAAGGGAAAGATACCACTTGTACACTAAATGCAGTCACTTGGATTCACCCATCACTGCCCTCTGGATTTTAGACTGTGACTGCTTATGAGGGCTCTGAAGGACATCTGAAGCTGTAGTGCAGCACCCCTTTCTCCATGTGTTTCCAAATAAAGACAAATTGAATTTCAGTTTTATTTTGATTTCACACTGTCTCACACATGACTGCATATTTTGCCTCCCAGAAGAGAAAGCCAGAGCTTTCCTACAGTTACCCCAAGAAGGCCTTGTCCTGAAATCATTGCAGAGAGGAGAGCTGTGCAAATCATTTTCCTATTACTAAAACATGACATGCAGAGCAACACGCTTGGCTCCAGAACCTGAAGATAACACAGGATGCGGGAACTGCCTCCCACTCAGGCCACTAACCCAGAACCACATCCTCTTTCTCACGAATGACCCAAAGTTTTTTCTCTATTGCCTACTACAGACCACAAGAATGGTGGATGTCCTACTCCTGCCTTAAAGGGATTGTTTACCCTGTTACGAATACCATGTCTTGGCAATGTGGGATTTTCAGCAGCCCACAGCTAGGAAAGCCACAGCATCTGTGACAAGAGCGCAGAGATGCACTCCTGTTCTGCAAGAGCTCCTTTCCCATTCTGCAGTAGTTTTCTACTTCTAATAGTTCAACAGTGCTCTTCAAAACAAAGGAATACAAATAAAACCACTTTTCCCCCCTCTTGATTATAACTACACAATGGTCTTTCCATGTCCTCCACATTCAAATATGGTGATACGGCTTAGCTCAAACTCATATGTCAATACATATTTTCATGCTGAGACAACGTGTAGTAAGTTCAGTCCAACCTAACTGAACGACTTCCATGCAACAGGCATTGCCTCAGTAGAGATTAAAACAAATTAGAAAAAAATTGCCTAGATACCCTTCACTACTACAGCAGCATCCTTGGTAAATATGGAAGCATGGTTTGAGCTCTAACAACACTATGATGATTCGTATCCTCCTATATCAAGAATTCCACTAAAGCCCAGATCAGGTCTATCATTACAGGAGCAGTTAGTGTGCATTCAGTACTACTGGCATTCAGTTAGCAGCTCCTATGCAAGCTCCGAAGGGGCTCAATTTCTACAGCAAGTATTACTTTCCCTAAAAGAGGACAAAACTCCATTAAAAGGAAACCCTTTTACAGCCGTGATCTCTCGCAAAAGAATGAGGACCAAAGCAGTCAGAGTCGACAGTATAAATTAATTCTTCTTCATATTTGTCTTGCAGTTTAATCTCAAATTCTTCCAACCTACATTTGTTTAAAAACAATCATCTGGTCTCTATTTCAATAGTGGTTTTGTATGCTCTGGAATCAATTTTCCCTATTTGTACTCTCTTCCATCTCTTCACAAGTTTAATCGCCTTATTTAAAAGTGTGCAAGAACTGTAAATATCAGAAAAAGCAAACCTTTCAACCATGACGCTGAGTGGAGACATACATATCAGTAAACACATTTCCTGAGTAACAGCACACTACGCAGTTTGTAAAATGCAATTACGCAGTAGCAACTCTTACCAGAAAACGTATTTACACTGATTCCTTGCAGCAATAGATCAAAGAACTTGTTTTACTGACCTATATCTGTACTTAATTGTACAGAAGTTTCTTACATAAATAAGCAAATCATCTTCCTTTTTCTGAATAATTTCCTACTAATGGACAGCAGCTTTCCTGACATAGATGCTTTGCAAAAATTAATTTTTGAAGACTAAAACTGGTGTTTGAATACCCTTGGAAAGTTGCAGACATTTGACACATTGGCTGTCTGTAGAGAAAAAGAACAGTATGCACAATGAGGCCATCATCCCAAAAAGATATTAACAGGTGGGCATATAACAGAAATAGATTTTTTTTCTGCTTCTCTATTTTCTCCTTATTTTTTTTGTCTCTACACATAACAAACAAACAAACAAACAAACAAACCTGGCTAGAAAAGTATAAGTGATAGCCAGCCAACATAGGAGGACTGAAGAGCATGGAGGGCCCTTCAGTTCCTGGCTCCAACCCCTTAAGCAGCCAGGGGGTGGCAGGGCTTTTCTTCTTCCCAGCAACCCAAGTAGACTGCCACTGGGGCAGGACTTCGGTACCGCCTAGAAACCTACAGACACTTCCTTATAGGAGATTTAAAATATATTGCTTCCATTCTGCTTAAAAGCACAAGCGCGAGCTCCCCACATGGGATACATCACCTCTTGACTGCTGCCCTCCACACAGCCCTTCTCATTTAAGAGGTCCTAGTCATTTGGCTGCTTCAGTATGGGCAGGAATACCTGTAAGCATATTTGTAGCAACTAGCAGCACGCTTCTGACAGTGTCAGCTATGGTTTTCTGTGATTATTTTGTGCCAAGAGCAGTTGAGCTGAGAAGAAGAGCCACAGAAACAAAGTTTTATTGAAGACTGAGTGAGAAGGTGCAAGCAGTCCAAGGAGCATGTCCTTCCGCCTCCCGTTTCCAAGAGCTGCTGCGGAAATTTCTGACAGAAAGATTTTTGTTAGAAAATACTGACTTGTTAAAAACAGTGGTTCTTACAGAAATAAATCTGTTAAAGTGAAATTTTTGGTAAAAATAGTGTTTGTTGCTCCAGGAGCCAGCATATCTATGCTGCCTGAGTCACAGCAGGGATTTCAGTTTCAGGACTGGGTGTGTTCCCAACCAGCATTGTTTCATGGGAAGGAGAAGGCATCTTCTCCAAGCCCACCCACTGGAGTAGCTTCCACTTTTCATAAATAAAGAACACGGAGATTAGGAGCGTACATGTGAATCTCCATCATCCTCAAGGAGTGCTCAATCCCACAGCCTCTCAGACAACCTGCCTTAGAGAAGCATGAACAACCTATGTGGCCAAAGATATTTAGGGAGATCCAACACAGAGCAGCTGATAGACTGGTGCCAGAGGCATCCCTCTTGGCATGTGAGAAATCCAGTTCAAGCAAAAGAGGAGCTTAAATCTGTTTCGCCCATTGTCCCCGTCCAAGCAGTAGGGTACCACCTAGTCCAGAACTAACTTGCTCTTTTCTCTTTCTGGCAAATACTTCTAAGGTTCTGCTGCATCTTAGAACAGCATGGGAACATTTCCCACCCAGCAACGCTGTCTGAATTTGATCTTGAAAACGGCAGAGCCAGTTAGATGAAGGTTTCCTCTTGTAAATTTATAAGCAGAGTGGCCAAATGATCACAGATTATCTAAATAATTACTGTTATTATAACTATTCCAGAAATGCAGAACATTCATTTGTGTTAACTCATGTTTCAGGAAAGGCTGTTTCCATATCTGGCACAGGATCCGTTTAAGTAGAAAAGTAAGTCATCTAGCTTGTTTAAGTTAGTAACAACAGAGAAAGAAAGTAACCAATGCAAGTCCAAATCACAATGGAATGTTGTGGATTTGGAATAGTTTGGCAAGCCAGCAAAACCAAAATATCACCTGCAAGTTTCACAAAATCTCAAACTCAACTATCCTTAGTCTGTAGTTATCATGGGGAATGACGTGATACATTCATTAGAAGAATTGCACATGATTATTGATCTGCATCAGCAGACACTGCCATATGTGGCTGGCTGTCCTGCGGTTTCTTGCATAGGTGCTCTGAAGTCTCTTACTGGTAGTTACCAAGCTGTGCAGGAAAGAGTCAGGTGTGTTCCATTAATTCTAAGAGAAGATGTGTTGCTGCAATTTTTGGGGGGAAAATTTCCATTGTAACTTATGTTACCTAAGCATTTTGCATTTTCAATGAGGGATGACACAGAAGTAGAATAAAAACCAATTATAATCAATGCCTAAACTTGCAGAGAGCTTGAAGATGTTATTTTCACTTGAAAGAAGGAAAGGAACTTGCACCTTGGAAAGACAGTAGCAATTTCCCTGTTTGGGTTCATTCACAGAAGATAAAGCATTCAAGAACTGGGAACAAATGTCACCAACGGCATGGCACTTGTCCCTGCTGCCCTTGCAGGTGCCTTCTGAAAGAGAAGCAGCCTCATCACAAATCACAAATACCACACTGGCTCTCACTGTCGTGCTATCGATGAAAACCAGTTAACAACAAAATCAGGAAATTTAGACTCGATTTCCCCAAAAACAAGGGAAGGTCACTTGAGCTGCAAAATATAGGCCATTAGTTTTAATTTAGTGAAAAATAATCACAACACTTTAGACACAGACTAAAAGCACTGGCCAAATCGTTTTCATTTAAAAACAGAAAGGCTGCCTGTGTACCTTGCTGTCTTCCACAGGACAGGTTGCCTGGCCGTGCTCCTTTCATGCAACACTTTGCAATAGTCTTTACTATTATTAACTTAAATAAACACATTTTTTATGAAAAAAATTCCAGCTACCAGAACACTAAGAAAGAATTAGTTACTCCTGTTGACAAAAAGTGGTATTTAAAATGATCTGTCAATCCATATGTGATGAATTGTGCTTTGAAATGTGTTAATGCGAGTTAACTAACACATTTTGAAAACACCACCATTTATTTTTGCAGTCCACATGTCCTATGGGAATTAACGAAAAAGAAAAGAGGAAGTCCAAGATATTAGAAAAAACTCCTACACGTGCTGATGGATATCGTGGTCCCAAAGAGGCCACTGTTTTCCATGCTGGGTAATAATGGCTTAAGTCTTCTTTTATATAGGAACTGTGGGGAAGGAGAGGGTCGGTGATACATCACATCTTTTAGCGTCAGATGAACTATAGCCTATTTCTAAGACCAGATTTAACATTTGCTATGACCAGGTTGATCATTTAACGTGTACTGGCTTACTGGGTAAAGTAAATTAAAGACTGAGGTGGCAACAATGATAAGCAGTAAATTTGTTTGTTCTGTAGGGAGCTGAAACATGTCGGCTCATGCTTTGATCAAGTTAAATTGAGAGGTTTCAAAGTACACACAGGAAATGCTCCAGCAGATAAACTTTGTCCCCGAAGGTCTGTCCTCCTCTCTTTTCAGGCTTCTGCATGTTATCTGTTTCTGCAATTCTGTAACTTCAAACTCAGAGAATCCACGGAGAAAAGCGACACTGATAAAAGTCAAGAGTTGATTTCTCAGGTGATGGACAATGTAAAGCCTTGGTATTAAGAGACGGGCTATTGTGCAGTTGTTGGTCCTTAAAAAAAACAGAAGATGAAAAAAAAAAGAAGAAATGAAAATGTAAGTGGTTTTAAAAAACATTTAACTGTAGTGAAGGTGATAAATGATTACTGGAAAGCAGCATCCCCGTGTGCTGTGGGGATCAGTGCTATGATGCCTGGCTCCTGAATGACCTGCGCCTTGGACTTGATTGACTGCAGATCAAAGAAGGAATGAGCTCTCCCTGAGACCCTTCCCCTAGACAGGCATTTATCGACAAACACTTTCTCACAAGTGGATTCTCTCTGAAACGGGGCCTGTTTGCGCTACAGCCTGCCCCTCTGTGCCAGGGCTTTCTGGCAGGCTATTTTCACAAAGCTTGTGGGAACTCAATTTTCTCTGAGAGATCAGTGGGTTGAAATTTGTCAATAGGTTCAAAAGGTATCAGGGGTGTGGAAGTGACGGAGATATGAGCACACGCAGCATGATTGCATCAGCACTGTTTCAGCAGGAATCAGGATAAAAAGTTGCAGCAATATAAAAATAAATAACTAAGCAGACGTAATTCCTACAAAACGCCAGTAGCTAGCCAAAACTTCGTTTCTGCTGGGGGTGGAAGGTAAAGGGGGAGCTTTCATTTTGCTTAGTGCTTAGGTACTTTATCTTGTGATATCTACTTCCTGAGAAGTGAGGATGCTTCAGAGGCAAAAATATTTTTCTCTTTAAAAAGAAACACAGTATCATTTTATCCTATGAGGAAATAAAATCCCCAGAAACTGGAAGAGGAAATAACATTTTTCTGTTGCTAATTGTTCATGTAATTAATGACAGTTATTCATTCACAGAACTCAAATGCTGTTAACACCAACTTTTCTCTACCATTTGCAGTGTTTATAGCTGAGCAGTTGTTTCATTGTTTAGATTCTCAATGCAAACACAACGACATAGATCAGAGAGGTACCTCTGTATGAGGAAATAGTCTCTGCGGCTGTAATACTTCAAAATGTCCCAGTGTGGCCCTGAAGGGAGATAGTTGGAAAAACCTCACATTCTAGTCATTGAATCGGAACTACCTACACTCTGAGTACACTGTGTCTCATGTGATGCAGAAGCTAACTTCTACGAAATCCCTTGCAAAAGAAAAAAAATGTTTTTTTAGTATATTTGAAAAAGATCTAGCTTATTTCTTAAAAATTAAAGTTCTAGGAACAGTAAAGAATGCAACTTTGCGGTATTGAATATAATTATTTCTTATTTTACTGATGACCTATTGCACCACAGAAACTGAGAATTATTTTCTTATCATTCATCAAAAGACTAGCTAAAAATCCTGCTGTTTGGCAGAGCACAACCCTTAACCCAAAGGAGAGATCTACTGACAGAAAAGCAACAGCAAAGCTAACCAGTCTGCTAACCCAGCTAATTTCTCGTATACACTTCCCTTTTCAGGAATTAAGTATTAGAAACTTCAAGTATAATCCCAAACCCCAAATATCTGTTCCTCTCTATTTCTGGTTTAAATTTGCTTTTAAACATTCTTTCCTTCCTGTGTATCCTATAGTTTTTAAATGCTGTTACATGTAAGATGTTACCCTGTAAATAAGAATTTAAGTACAAAACAAGAAATTTTCATTCTCTCTGGTGACTTAGGATGATGATGATGACTTCTGTTGATTACTGTGCCCAAAGTAATACCCTTTGGTGGGCACTGTCTGTATTTTTTACTGAACAATTGGATTAAACTTTGAAAGGCTGTTGCATGTTTCTATGAACAGACATCTTTTTTATCTCTGTACAATTTTATGGACAATCCCTTTGTGGTTAGACAGTTTTTCTGATCCCTTCACTATCCTACAGTAATTTATTGTTAAAGATTTTTCCTGCTGTGAAACCTAGAAGTTTTATTCCATCTTCCAATGAAAATTTAACTCAGAAAGAATGGTTCTAACAATGATTTGACTGAAGAACTGAAAAATAACAGTGCTGTTGGGCTACCCAGTGCTACTCTATCATTTGCAGCCTGTTTGCTTAAATTTTTCACTTTTGTTAGAAAGGAAGCCGTTTGGAGCAGAAATTCTGTTCTCCTCTCTGTTGAAAATGTAACACTAATTCCTTATGAGAAGTTGTTCTAAATTTAAATGAGAAATAAATCATAGCCTGAACTCATTTTGATTAAGAGATAGCACTCACTCCAGACCATTCATAGCAGTTTTAGCTCTAAGTTCCCAAGCCTAGATTCTTGTTTGAGACAGATCAAAAATACTCCAAAAATAAACTTCCCTATGGTATTTCTGTTAAAACCATAATAAGAGCTGGAGATGAGAAATCTTCGAAGACCACGCACCAAGGCAAGAGGTCAAAGTGCTCCTACAGACTGGTAGAGAAGTCATGTTTTATCAGCGACACTGCAATTACAGAGGTTTGATTTCTGTTTGTAGGACAAGGTCCTCTCATTGATGAAGAACCCACCGGGCATGGAAAGAAAGGGATCTTTGTCTGAGCAACAGCACATGACAGGCATCCTCGGGACTGGCTGTGGCCACGCTCCGCTCCTGTGAGCCGCAGCCCCCTGCCAGCTCCTCACCAAGGGAACACGGCACTGGCCTCTGGAAAAGCTGGCTGCCTTCATGGTCAAAATACATATATAAATTCAAAAAGAGCAAAAATGCAGCCCCCTGGGTGGTGCTCGGCCAGGCTGTTCTCAGAACAAGCCCGATTCTGGATTACAGCAGGTATCTTTCTCAGAGATAAAGGACTCTCGAAGGAAGCCTTGGCTGTTCTTTTTTTTCCTCAGACATTTCAACAGGAAAGTTAAAAATAAATGAAACAAATCAAAGCCTTTCGGCTGCTGCTGTTTCAGCTGATGCCTCCTTGAGCAAAACACAAGTTTCATACGGTGCCTGAGAGCCCTTCACACGAGAAAATGGGCTTCTCCATGCAAGATTTTACAAATGCAGTCTTCCTTATGACTGAATAATGTTTTGCTTCTGAATGCTTAGGTTGCTCAGCTATCAGTGAATATTTGAAATAGTTCTCGTCTGCACAGTAGGAAACAGCTTATGAAGCCTAAGCTCCACAAGGCCACGTGGGGAGAGCTTATAAATGCTTTCAGAACCAGGGCAAGAGAAACCCAGGTGGATGGCACCACACGAGGGAGTCCTACGCCAGACCCAGGGACAGCATCGCAGCTGGAGAAGAACAGGCAGACAATCAGAGGAAAAGGATCACCCTGTATTCCAGTTGGATGTAGGTACCCAAACTTGTGATCTCAGCAGCAGTCTTACAAGATCTGAGAGAAAATCTATAGGGAAAAGAAGGGAAAATCTACAGTGAAAAGAAGGTAAACTGGACTGATGTGAGGCTTACAGGGATAGTCTTACCCCAGTTAGACTTTACAGGGAATAGATGAACAAATAAGAAGTTGAAACAGCAGAAATCTGAGAAAGAAAGTAATCTCCTTGGCATTAAAATTGCATTGAATTCCTGGTTTTATCTGGGGAGAGAAGCACAGAACATACTGGCTAGGCACAAAATAACGTTAGAGGAGACTAAAGGGAGAGGAGATGATTTCCAGGAGAAGCACCAGCAGGCAGGGAGTGGAGGTAAAAGAGCCTAGCCACAACACAGTCTCCCCACAGGAATTCAACTCAGTTCTTGCAGGGAGTAGAAATTTATCTGTCCCTCCAAGGCAGAATCTAGAAGAGGGTCCAGAGAGGCTGACTGCTGTTAGGTACAGAGTTAGCAGAAAAAGCACCTGTGTGGATGAACTTTCAAGGCACTACAGGAAGACAGGCTGAACTCCATAGTTATAGGTGGTCCAAAAAGAAGCAAGTAATTAGCGAAGGAAGCAAATGGCAGCACCGTGTTTTGAAATTCCTCTCATACTAAGTAGTTTCCTGCGGTTTTGGAAGAATGGAGTGGCACAAGTGCCATTAATAAAAAGCACCCTGCAATCAGAGATCATATAAGGATGAATTCAATACTGTCCTTAGGCATTTCACAGGAAGCCAGAACAAGTTTTTGATGGTATAATGGGTAAGAGGATTTACGTACAAGATATTTTAATGAGAGACGAAAGAGAAGAGTATAGCCAAAGGCTGCTACCACAACGGTCAAGGGAGGAGCACGAACTTCATTGTTCTGCAAAATCTATCACACTGCCCAAAATTTTAGTCTGAGAGTATTTGAGAACAGTCTGTGGGCAATCTGTCCAGGGATGTATAGTCCACAAAGGATGCAAATCTTAATAAATTGCTTGGTTGAGAAACAAACACAGTTGATGAGAACCTGAAGATTAGAAATGAGATGACAATGTTGGCAGAACTAATTCATCCACAGACATCCCCATGGATTCGTCTAGATCCTCCACAATTTTACACCTAAAGCTGGAATGTGACATATCTTCTACATCATGCACACTTAAAAAAACCTAGAAAACACCATGGTCAAGAAGAGGGGATATTGCCCTAATCTATAGACTGTCTGTATAAAACTTGTTGCCAATACCTAAACAGCCCCAGAAAATCATCTTAGTTGTATTCTCCTACAGCTAAAATGTAGGAACCAGAAAAGGAATCCGAGCTCAGGAAAAGACTGCTCATTATATGTATTACTTCTTAAAGCAGAGAGTACCCAAATGCACAGTTTTGAAACAATCTCAAAATGACATATTAAGAGAAAAAATATCTGCCCAGATATGATTTCTCTGGAGGCAAACGTGCTGCAAACACCATTCCTGTTTTGCATATGAATGGAGATGAGCTGTGATGGATGAACATCATTCTTTGTCTTTGAAGAAGGTCTTTAAGCAAACTACGTTTGGGAAACTCTTGTCACAAGCAAAGCAACCTTTGCAACGCAGATTATATACATACCCATTTAAAAGGGAAGGTATTTAAAAGGGAAGAAAGAAAAAGTAGTCAGAATGAAATATGGACAATATCTATTACACATTCTGCTGAGGACAAGCCCACATGCAAAGCCCACCAGGCTACTAGTAGAGGGGTTGTGACAGCATGCTCCTAGCATTCTCCCAGGTAAGGCAAAGCACTCAGTAGTGGACAGAACTATGTTCAAAGACATCGGACAGTGATTAGGAGGAAAAAACAATTAAATAGCAGTGATATTGATTTGGCATTGAAAAATCAAGAAGGTCCAGATGTGTTTTGCAGCAAGCTCATATGAAGATCAGCACTGTATGAGCTTTTGAAGTTCACAGCATGTACCAAAACGCTGATTGAGTTGAGCAAGAGATGCCATGGGAAATTGCACAGGTCTCCAACTCTCCTTTCCTTACCCCCAAGCAAGACAGAAGGACTCCTTGTTCACCCTGAATCAGGGATTCACTCACATCATTTTGCAAGATAGTGTTATCACCAGTGGCAGCCCCTCGTCCTGGACTGTGCACTTCTTGGAAACAGCTTATTTATGAACTCTTGCCCTCAATTCCCTGAGACAGCTTTGCTACTGCTAAGCATGTACTTACACATATCAAATCCATCTCTGCCAGATGCGGTCAGTCTGACAGAATAGGGCAGATAGACACAGTTGAGCATGCAAGATGTTATGCAGTTCATAGGGCAGGAGTTGAAACGCAGCTCCTCTGCCTCATCACCCCTGAGACCAACACATCAGTAAAACAGTGCCAGAACACAGTACTACCAACACACATAGAGGCAAAAGCAGACTGCCCTGTGCTTTGCTTGGGTGTGCACAGCAAGGATCCAGCCGTGCCAGAGGAGGGGTCACCTGGCCACCACTCTTCCCAAGGAGATTTGGGAGAGGCAGAGGTCACAGGAAAAGGAGGCAACCAAGCCTGGCAAGAGGTCACACCTGAACTAACACCGAGGGGGCTCTATGTCACCGTGAACTCCCTCCAGAGACCTTCAGATGTTTTCATTTCCCTTCAGAAGTATGCTTTGGGTTCATGAAGGCTGACTGGAGGGGAGAGGTGCCAAGCAGTACACTGTGACGCCTATGCTGGTTAGAGAGGGGTACTGGCCTGTGCTCCCCCTTGCACAGTGCTCGAAGTCTCTGGGCACAGGGGGCCCAACATCTGGATCCTTGTTCGACCATCCTCCATTGGCCACCATCTCCTCCTGTTTACCACTACCTGCCTGCCTTCCCAACCATGAGACTTGGCCAGGGTGTGCCTGGGGCACAAAGGCAGCCCGTCTTTCTCCCTAATCAGTCTCCAGCTGTGGGGTACTCCTCCACCTCCCTCCAAAATCCCACAGCAGTCTAGCTGACACAGAGAACAGCACGAGGCTGGCTAGCCCCAGGCTTCCTGGCCCTTCAGGAGGAAGGCGGCAGGCCCTCTTACACCATCCTTCAATAATTTGCTAGACAGGCACTAACAGCTTCCCCCTCTGTTGCAACAAGCAAGTTAAAAACAGTACAGACAGAAGCATCCATCTCTGACATTCCTGCAGGTTTTCTGTAATGGATCACTTTTGATTAATTAGAGAAGCAAGTTTGAAATAGCCTGCAGGATACTTGGTGTGTGCCTCTGTCTCAAAGTGGAACAGGAAACTGAATTCTCCATAAAACATGAACAAAAAAACTTTGCACTTATTGCTTCCCCTTTCATCAGGGTACTCATTCAACTGCTATCCATATAGAAAAGAAAAAAGGATTTAACATTTTTGTTCTTGTGCTAGATGTGAGAATGCAAAATTCTTTTGATTCTTGGACTTGTGAGTGTAGAGCCATTGCATGACAAAAAGTGATACAAACACATAGCATACAATCTCTCCTGTAGGTTTACTGCTTAGGGTTTCATCTGTCAAAAGAAAAAAAAAATAAAAAAAATCCAGGCTACTGGCTTCCTATAACTTGGTATCATTTCCACAGTTGAAGGCAGCTTGTAAGTACAGATCATCCTTGACAAAGTCCCACATTTGCAAGATGCTGAATGTGGTACCAGTCTCAGCCTCCCATACAATACCAATTCTGAATAAACTCAGTGAAGAAAACTTAAGATGCTCACTGGGAGACTTCTTATTAATTTTATACATTATCGAAGCCACAAGAACTCAAAATACTCTTAAAGACAGTAACTTCCTCCATTTTTTCTCCTCAGGAATTATTCTAAGGCCTTGCACACTTTCCCACGCTTGCAGATTGCAGGTTATAAATGCGTGGGAGTAATGCGGTTTCGATCAGTCAGGTAGGCTGGGTTTCTGTTAGCTGGCTGCATACCTTTGAGCCCTATCAGCACACAGTGATCAGTGGAATTCCTGGCATTTTTGTCATAGCATCAGAGGCAGTACTTTACAGAGTAAATACCAATGACCTGCTGTTCTGTCAGGGTTCTGTACTTACCTTTTATTTTCAAGTCAAAGGTTAGGCCTATTTATGTAAATCCTCAGCCATGGGCCAAGTAATCTGACCTCCTGGTTTTCATTCTCCTAATTGTTTCAGGTATTTTTCTTGAAAAGTTTGGTCAGTTAAAGCTAGGGATTTTTTTAAGGCGCCTTTGAAGGGCTCTAGGGGCTTTCATAGCCCACCCAGTTTGCGAAGTAGAAACATCAGTGACCTGATGCCCTGGGCACTTATTTAAAATTCATTACCAGGAAATAAGGTTTTGATATATAGCCACTCCATTCTAAAGAATATCTGAGGGAACACATGCATACAATTTTTTACTTTGGATTATGTGATCTCTAAAGCCACATAGAGAGGCAATAATCAATTGTACTCCTGTTTGCCCTTCATTTCTAAGAAGAACATTATTCAGCTGCAGATAGTTTTGACTTTCCACATGCTGGCCGCTGCTTACAATTCCTTTGTTACTTCCCACATTGCCATATCATTTTATTCATAAAAGGGTGTCCAAAGCCGTATAATATAAAAAAGAAACTTACTGGTTTTCAAACCATTGCCCTGAGATTCAGCACTGTTTATATTCTAAGATTAAAAAGCAAGAGGGATAGCTTCTGAGTAAGGGTGAAACTCAGCTAGTTTACTCTTGCACAAAAGAGTACAACTAATCTAGATTTTGTCCTACCACCCATGGGCATAGAAGTAACGTATTTCCCACATGACCCAGAACAGGAATAGAAAACTCCTTTTTGGGAGTTATTCTTTCATTTTTTTTAGGTATGTTAGAATCTGAACCCCTTATCAGATCGTTACTTCCTCTTCTGACTATTGATAATAGACATAAAGTGCATGCTATTGCAATTCAGCATTTGCTTCTGCCCTGTTCTTGCTCCAATTAAATGTCACCTTGAGGTATGCAGAGAAAAAGTATTGTGAATTTATGAAGAGTATATTCTTTACATGGTGCTTTTTACTAGAGCTCCTGCTGTCATCTGAAAGCAACAAGTCTAAACTGGAATTTGGCTTCTGCATTTTAGGCCTGTGGGGAATAAATGCACAATCAGCTGAAGTTTCAGCTTCTGGGACATCCATTACATGGCTAATTCTCTAGGTGTATTCCTTTTAATTATTGGAGTAGTCATTTGTCTGCTCCAGGTAAAAAACAGATAGAGAGAAACCAGGCTAAACAAAAAGCACCATTTACATTCTTCACTGCTGTGTGCTATTGCCTTGAATTACAGTGTTCATTTTTTGAACCCTCAGGTAACTACAGCCTCATTCTGAGGAAAAACAATATTTCCTGCATCTCATACTCTGCAACAAAGGAACACTGAGAAAACATTAAGGAAGGAAGGTCACGCACCTCCATTTGAAACCGTTAGTAACTAAGACATGTAGGTTGGGCTAGATTTAACAGAAATTGCTAAAGCAAACAGATGAGAGACAGAGGCTTAAAATAATGATACTGACCAGCAGGTGGAAATAGAAGTCAAACTGTCAGCAAAGGTGAAATTACAGGCAGGCTCGTGGGCCTTTACAAAATGTGGAACCCACATTTAGGAAAGAAATTGTTTCTTGGGACTTCTCCCCACCTTTCATGATTTCACAAGCCCTTGCTCATCTACAATTGCTCAATACCTCTGCAGCAACTACAACAATTATCTACACACCAGATTTTGAAAGTAAGTATTGCTTCCTACCAGAAATCCTCAAGTATTCACTTCTATATCTATTTCTGGACACACTGAAGGAGAGGACAGTACCAAATTATTGCCACGCTAGAATCTATTGCTTTCTTCGTAGTAATATTAAAAATGAAAATGTCTGCATAGGCTGCCTATGTTCACAGGATGAGTGATGTTAAGATTCACCAGAAGCACTTCCAGCAGACATGGTCAAACTCTCCATGCCTCTATTAGCTTTGCCTGCACCAACACTGAATGCACAGCACAGGCCAGGCTACAAAATAGCTCAGGGGAAGGCATAGAAGAAAGGGCCCAGGGCTGAGGACAGCAAGACCTATCCTCAGGAACAGCCAGTATTAACAGAAGGCCCAAACATTGCCGCCAATCCATTTACCTTCCCAGGACATGTCCAAATTAAGTTTGTATCACTCCACTCTCACTGCAGGATCTTTAGAACCATAGAATATCCTGAGTTGGAAGGGGCCCAACAAGGATCATTTAGTCCAACTCCTGGCTTCCCACAGCATCACCCAAAATCCAAACCCTGTGTCTGAGAGCATTGTTCAAACTTTTCTTGAACTCCAGCAGCATGGGGCCATGACCACTGGCCCGGGCAGCCTGTGCCAGGGCCTGACCACCCTCTGGGGAAGAACCTTTTCCTAACCCCAGCCTGATCCTCCCCTGACACAGCTCCATGCCATTTCCTCAAGCCCTGTCGCTGTCACCAGAGAGCAGAGATCGGCACTGCCCCTCCACTCCCCCTCGTGAGGAAGCTGTAGGCTGCCATGAGGCCTCCCTCAGCCTTCTCTGCTCTGGGCTGAACAAACCAAGGGGCCTCAGCCACCTGACCTCCTGACTTCCAGACTCTTCATCATCTTCATAGCTCTCCTTTGGACACTAATAGTTTTATGTCCTGCTTATACTGTGGCACCCAATCCTGCACACAGTGCTTGAGGTGAGGCTGCACAGTGCAGAGCAGAGTGGGACAATCCCTCCCCTCGCCCAGCTGGCAGCACTGGGTACAACTGGCCCTTTGGGCTGCCAGGGCTCACTACTGGCTCAGATTCGACTGGCATCAGCCAGAACTCCCAGATCTCTTTCAGTGGAGTTGCTCTCCTGCCTCTCACACCCCAGTCTGTACATATATCCAGTGCTGCCCTGTCCCAAGTACAGAATTCAGTACTTGCTCTTGTTAAACTTCACGTGGTTGGTGATTGCCCAGACCTCTAATTTGTCAAGATCTCTCTGCAAGGCCTCTTCTAACCTTGAGGAAGTCAACAGCTTCTCTAAGTTCTCTAAGTGTCATCTGCAAGCTTACTTAGTATACCTTCAACTATTTACCATTTTTATATGTCAAGTGTAACTTCAAGTATACCTCTCTATACACCTTTGTTGGTTTGACCTGAGCAGGAGCCATCACGGTGGAGGGATTTAAAATCCTTCCAAGACAAGACTCATAGCATTTCACAAACCCAGGTGGACAAGTCACACTGCTGAGCACAGTCCAATTGGGAAGGAGAAGGCAGGTCCAGCAGTATGTGCATGCACTACAAAATATTTTCTGTAAATGAGTCTGTACTCACATAAATTTGGGTATAAAACACATAGGAGGACAGGAGGTCAACAAGTGGATGCAGTGGGGCGGGAGGAAAGGTAAGTGGCTATGGGCTGAGGTTCCCCAAGTGCTCAACAAATTGAAGTTCTGACATTTCCTCCTCACCCTGGCCACAAATTCCAACTAGCTCTTGTGTGCCAGTGCTAGGCCTTGCTATGACCCTTCCATGAGCTGGTTCATAGAGCTAAACCAGCTAAAAAGTAATTCTGCAAAAAAAAGCATTAGTCTTCAATCAGCTTGGCTCCCTGAACAGGCTCATGACAAGATCAGACAGATATCAGAGCTGGTAAAGAAAGAGGGTGCAAGATATGGGACCAAATTGTGATAGCTCCAAATTAGACAGATCTAAATCTCCTTGGACATGGGTCCCTAGACAAAGAGCTGAACTAGTCTGTATAGCATCATAAGCATGAAAAAATTTCCCAGGCTGCTCACACTTCTTTTTACACAGCAAGCTCCTCCTTCAGAAAAGAAGGGTACATGAGCACACATCTTTCTGAAGCAATAAACATTTTTCTTCCATGTGGGAAAAAACATCTTATTCCATATAGCTCTCTACCACAACTGCCAGCAAAGCCTACAACCTGTTTAACCCTAAATTTTTCTACTGGGCCCCTAACAAGATATAAGAGCTGAACTCTGAGGGCTGTTCAACAGGGCTTGAACAGCTGATCAAATCTCTGCCAACTTTTACAGGCTTGTTGAAACACAAAAAGAGCATTCCAGTTCAGCTCAGTTGGACTAGCTAAACCACAGCATTCCCAATTGAGTCCAGCAGGTTTTGACTCAGTGCTATTGTTCTTAAGCACATGGTAGACAAAACTCTTACTTGCTTTTTTCTGTGGTGTTGTTTTGTTTTAAAGCATTGCCCCTCATCCCTCTCCCATTTCTGGCAACGCTTCATAGGATTTTCTTTTTTAAACACAAGGCTCTTAGAACCAACAATTCTACAGATACTTCCACTTCCCTCTGTAGACAGTCCTTTTTCTCTGTAGAAACAGAGATCTTATACACCATTTGACTAAAAGATATATGACCCTTGAAAGCATCTTGGCCTTACTCCAGAAAAGCAAACTGTTTTGTTTAACGTCCACGTAACACTGTCTAGCAGTCACGAATAAACACATAAGCAATTTTCCATTGATATCTCACCTGTAAAAAGTTTTTAAATGTACTTACTTCAGACGTCCACCTCGTTATACTCTTACTCTACCTACTCTTCCACAAGGCTTTAGATTTTGTTGTATACAAGCTAGTCACATGTATAACACAGCCAGCAGCCTACCCATTGACTTAGCACTCTTGGTTAAAACAGCATGATGGTGCACAAGTTCCTATCACACCTGTGGGCCTGGTCCCATAGCCATCCAGACCAGAATATTCACTGCACCTCAGCTCCTTCCCTGACCCTGTGGATCGAGGTTTCCTTCTCAAGGAATGCAGGGCACACACTGTCACGGTGCAAGCTGGCATGTCCCCACAAGTAGAGGCATAACCAGAAACCATGGCTGTGAGGTGCACTGCAATGTACATATAGTCCCTGTGTTTGGGACAAAAATTCTCTCCAAGGTGTGAGGACAGCACAAGTGAAAGTGCCCATGCAATTTTGCATAGATGCCTAATCCCATGGCACTACCATACTACTCTCTAAGTTCCTCATCTAACCACTCTCCTTAAATCCATATACTTTTCCTCTCTTTCACTTTGCCAATGGTCTGAACAATCAACCTGGGCTTCTAATCAGAAGTGCACACGCAGGAGAAGGTTTTCCAGCCCTATTGATTAGGGTGTGAAATGAGGCTTCATGCTCAGGGGAAATACTTGGCTCAGTTATGGAGAGGACCAACTTCAGTATCCTTCAGTATCACTTTTACTCTACATTTGTTACTCAAAACATAGACCCTGATATCTGTATTACTGCAATATTGCAACTCTCCCAGCAAAACCTTCTAGCTCTGACTGATTTTGGTATCCCTGGGGCTATTCACCTCTTCTGGCCAGGTTGCTGGCATGGGAACAGACAGAGCATCTCGGCAAGCCGCGCTAGGCCATCCTTGCCCTTTGGTATGTGTGCAGGATCAGCCAACTACAGAGGGCCATTTCAGCATATACAACACAATTACGTCAATATCAAGAAACATTGGATTTCTCACCAACATAATTTCAAGAAAAATCAAGAAGAATGTCCTACTTGCTATGGCAGTAAATTGACTCCCTTTCCCCCACTACATGACATTAACCTTCTTCACTCCAGAAACCTTCTGACTGAATTGCTGATAGCCACTAATTAAAAAGGTTTGTAACTGGCTGCAGAACTAGACCAAGTAAATGAATGAGCGTCACTGCTACAGACATAAATCGTTATTTGGATTTCTGAAGTAGGCTATCACATTTTTGGATGTATGCATCTTAACTTTCACATAATTGTATATTCCACAAAGCATGGCCCTCCTGTGTGTAGGTATGGAGAGAGTGACACATCTTCTGAATTCAAAATTCAGATGGCAGGTGGATGCTGAATAATTTTCAATCCTTTAAAAATGTTCATTCCATAAACTAGGAATAAGTGTTGTAGGATTCTCCCAGAGAGGACAAACTGACAAAGGGAGACTCCTGCTACCGTGGTCTCTCTTGACAAAAATCACAGCTCTGAACCCTCTCAGCTGAAATGCCTTCATTGAAAGCAGCTCTAGTTTTGAAGCTTAGAATCAGAGGTAATAATAAGTCTTTGAAAATAGGAGCCAGTGCCAATCCTTACTAGATGATTCATGATATTTCAGTTGTCTCCTGAAGAGCTTTGTATATGTTCATGTTTTCACCCCCAATAACAAAGCAGATTCAGATGCTGAAGTCTGATTTGGACAGCAGCTAAAAATGCTTGAAATGCAACTTGAGTGAACCCTAGAGGCTTGATATATGGAAGAAACCTTCCTCAGGAGCTATGTGAAAACACTGCATACGTGTTACAAAAAAGATGTAGTCCTTGTTCTTTGAAGACAAATTCAAAAGCATTTTTTTCATATAAGAAGCAAATGAGAAATTTTGTGAAAAGAAGAGAAATTGCAGTTTATTTGCTGGGACCTGGCAGAACCACATCACTGCGTGGACATATTCTGTCGTAATTATAAAGATACAAAATGTGTCTTTGAAAATGTCTCCCCCCATTCACTAGCATATAAGCATGATTTACACCCCTCTTCCGAGAACAGAGCCTCATTTTCCTAAGATATCAGTCTCCTTGCAAGCGAAGTTTCTCCCCATGTACTTCCTCTTTAAACAAATAAACAAAGCAGAGGGAGAGAATTTTTCTACATTTGTTTTCGATCTGACTATGAATTAATTGACTTAAACTGATAGAAAACCAGAAACCTTCCTCTGGCCTAAGATCTTATCATTCAAATCTTAGTTTATACAAGTGAGTAAGAGAATTCAACTATGCCTTAGTCATCGGGGTTTTCAGGGGGAAGAGAAAAATCGAGATAGTTTTCTAAAATCTGGGTTTGATTCATCTCAGAGGCAAATTAGTTTTCTTTCAATCTAGCAAGGCAAGGTGTAGAAATATTCCATCACTGGTCTCCTTTTAAAAGGATTTCGACAAGAGATATGAACTGTTCCTTCATTTTCAATCTATAGAAGAGCTACAGAAGTGTTTCTTTAAAGGAAAGAGGCGTTAAGAAATGTTATTGAAATGTGGGAAAATAAATAACTTTTATCCCTCGTGATCAATATCACTAAAGGCAAGGGTGCTGTCAGAAGCATAAGTCTGAGACAGAGCTCAAACTCCCCCTGTTGGCATCCAGTAGGGAAGCAAGGGCAATACCTGAACACCATCTTTCTTGCGCCTTCAGAAATCGGATGGGGTTCGTTTAAAATGAACAGGTACAAATCTTCAGTTATATGTTCCTCCATGACAGCCAGAGAGAAGAGAGAAAATAGTCAGATTCTCTACAATCTGTGCCATTGTTTCTTCCTGTTCCTCATGCTTGACAAACTGTGAGATTTGTGTGGGGAATATATCCACATAACTCTGCAGGCTGGTGAGGAGAAGCTGCAAAGTAAGAGGGGGAATTAACCATAGGGTGCAGTTTAGTGGAAAATAAAACATTAAAGACAAAGGAGCCTCAAGTCATCCCAAGTCTGGGGAGGAGGGAGTACGACCTGCTCAGCAGAGATGACAGGCATCAGGCAGCGCTTCTGCTAACAGTCTGTGAATTTATCCTCAAGTTCACAAGGCTGTGATGACACTATCCGTCAATTCATCTATCATTAAAAAAATAATTGAATAAACAAATTGATCTATGAAGAAGATTCTTATCCAATCACAGGAAAAAAAACAAAGAGGAAGAATTACAGATAGTAGTCTGGCTATGGGTAGAAAAAAATGACTGAAGCCCTTGAATCCACCTAATAAGCCCACTCACTCACTATGTCAGAGAAGCTACACATCCTGGAAGGATTCTTCAGGGACTGAGTTTCAGTCATTCTGCCAAATGCATTTGCTGTCATTTGGAGCAAAATCCTACAGTACTTTTCCTTTTTTTTTTTTCCCTGTCATAATTAGCTTCCCAGACCATTTTTATATCTTTATACACATGGATTAGGGTTAGCACAGGCAGTACTGTTTGCCTGCAGACTGAACATATGCTGTAGGTCTTCTTGTTCCCTCCTTGTATCTAATAGTTCTTCTAACTCTCAAAATTCAGAGGAATGCATCTGAGAATGCCAAAGACAAGAACTAACAAGACTGTCGGCACTGCAGAGCCGATACAACTATGAGAAAACAAATCAGAGCCTATTCTGCCATGTGGATCACCAACACGGATGTCTGCTAACCCACTAAGTGTAGAAACGTTACCTTTAACACTGACATCAAAGCCATACAGATACTATTTAATGGTCAAGGGTGCCTAGCATTGAGCTTGGCATGCAGAAATGTAGACAGATTGCAGTTCCAAATGTGTTGTGGAAATTGTTGTAGAAAAGTCCTCTTTATGTAAAATAACATCAGTATGACACGGCTGAGTGAGGAATTTATGCGACAATGGAAAGGGCTGCACAGCACAAGCTTGTGGCACGTGAGATCTGAGTTCGCACATCCTACTCCTTTCTTATAAAAGTAGGAGAATAGAGAGGATTGCCTTAAAGCATGTCCAGCTTATTCTTACCAAGCGAAGGAGCATTTTGCAGTTATGGTCAAATTCTGTGCCTTAATGCATACTGAATGCCTCCTTTTCTCTGCAGCAGTCCTACTGACCCAAGCGCAACCCCTCAAGGAGCGAAGTGCTGTCCACGATGAGTACAGATGGCAGACGCTTGTTCCGCTGAACTGACCCCACGTTTCTGCACTTCCTGCTGTAGCTGTGCTATAGTAGCAGGAGGTCTGCTCTGATCTTTCTTTTCTTGTGAAATCATTATCCCAGGAAAAGCTAGCTAGTCGTTAAATATTAAATGAAATTAAACTCAGTACATGTGGTTGTTCGACAAGTCGCTTTACTGTCAGCAGAATTTTGTTCCTACTTCTTGAAGAAAAATGTGAAGAGACTACAAAAGTGTTTCATCACTACACCAAGAAGCAAGTATCTTTTCTGTCTGTTTACTCAGGGGAGAAAGAGTTAATCACAGGAACACTACTCCACAGCGTGCCACACCTTGAGAAGGGAGCCAAGTTCAAGTATCCATCATACTGCCACAGTATCCACCAGCAGAGACTTTCTCTCTTCAGAGCAATGCCCCTTAAGCCTCACCTCAGCTCACATTTGTAAAGGAGGGAGAGCATCCACACATGACAGGCATCTGACAGCCATCAGGAGCTCACCCATCACTCCCTGTGTTACAGCATTTCTAGACTGGAGCAAATGACATGCACCCAAGACCAAAGTCTTATTTAAAGCAGTCATTAGTCTTTTTTAAAGATGCCATTTTAAGGTGGGCCATTCAAGAGGATGTTTGGAAGTCCTACTGAGACACTGGAGAGTGCGGATGTGACAAAGACACTGGGGCAAAAAGCCAGCAGATGGCAGCAGGCATCTAGCATAAGAAGTGGGAGCACCTGCAAGTCCCTGGGGCAGAATACTCCTGCAGAGCAACCATTGGCAGCTGGATGCCTTGGGTTGGACAGAAGCTGAGACACCACAGAGTGACAGAATCATAAAGGTTGGAAAAGACCTCTAAGATCATCCAGTCCAACCATCAACCCATCACAACTATGCTACTGAATCACGTCCTTAAGTGCCACATCTACACGTTTCTTGAAAATCTCCAGAGATGGTGGCTCCATCACTTCCCTGGGAAGCCTATTCCAATGCCTTACGACTTCTTCTGAGAAGAGATTTTTTTCCTAATCATGCATAGATACACAACACAACACTGGTGGCAGCATTCATTAGTCACGTAACGTCAACTCAGAGGCATTAGCAGAGGTGCTCCCAAGATGCTGATGTTCTAGAAGAATGCTATCTACAGGGCTGTGTGTCTTCAGTGTCACTTAGGATAAGACACAGAGGGTTCACCGTGGACAGCTAGGTTGTGGACAACACTTAACAGTAAGCCCTATGCCTAAATGAAAGCTCTTGGTCAGGAGTTGCCTTCTTGGGTGTCCAGCTCCAGCTCAGCAGGATGACCTGGCACTCAAGTAGATGTGAAGCTCTCATATAGCCCCATGAAGCTGCTCCTCTGGGAAGCAGCAATGCAGAACTGAGAGCACCTTCTGAGACCACCTCAGCAAAAATTCAGAAGTTTTGCTTGTCATGAAGCTCTGTTCTGAGCAGCAGCACTTCATCCCAAGAGAAGAATAGCCACAACAATTTAGAATGTGGTTTCACACCCGTCCATGAGCTCTACATAATGAGTAAATATCCTTTGAGCATTTCTTACATCCCTACAAAGGAGTCCTAAGGCCTGGCCTTAAGACTCCCTTAGCATCCACTCTTATTTCTCAAATATGTTAAGAAAAATAAGACCAAATACCTTGTTTCATTTTAGGATTGCTTTGGATGTTAATGCAAGTTTGTCTTTATTGTTTTAGAACAAACTGTATTTGTAGTTTCATAGGATTTTTTATTTCTGAATGTGCTTTCTATAAATGGCATAGCTTTACTTTCAGCCTTGAGTGCTTCTTTAGAAGCATTTCAAAGTGAAGGAACTTTCAAAAAAGTAATTTTCTGGAGTGCTTCAAGAAAACTGAAAATCACATTAAGTGGCTTTGAATTATTGCAATGTATTAAATGACTTAAATGCTTAAAGCTGGAATTTTTTCAAGGTTCTTCTAACTGTTCAGAGAGTGAAATATATAACATGAGAGACCCTAATGCTTTCACTAGTTCTTTAGTTTCAAATCAAGTGCTCTAAATGATTACAATGCTATGTAAAATCACTATATTCATAAAAGGTGAAATTCATTCATTCTGCATAAATCCTGACTCATCCATCAGGGCAGTAAGTGGGAAATGGAGGGAAGATAAACCATACTATTCAAAAAAAGCAAACTAGAGGAGTGATTCAGAACACTTAAAATTAGGTTCCTGTTCTCTAGAGAAATCGCTTTCTCTAATAACCATACAGAGAGTTTAGGAGGCAAAGTTCCCTTGACTGAAATAAACCATTGTGTACTAGTCCCTTCACTGAACCATCAGTTCACCCACAAATCCATAATATTCTGCTTACAGATCCTCTAACACACAGCTTCACCATGGGCTTAAGAGAAACAGAGGGTTTTTTTCCAGTCATTCACCGCTAGGATAGGATAAATTCTCATTTCCCTGAATGTTGCAATCATCCTTGAAAAATTCAGAAAACAAACACCAAAAAAAAAAAAAAAAATCAAACGGAAAAAGAAAGAAGAGATGAATAAATAACAAAAATTTCACTGTCAAAGGAAATTGGTCTTTGGCTGTTGTCTGTGGCAGCATGACACACATGATCTCTTTCCTTCTTTCTGCAGAAAGAGATGAAGAAAAACCTGCCTGCAAATATTTATTCAGATTTGAAATACATTTGACCATATTTACAGTCAGTATGTATCCACTTCATTCGATCATTCAAGCACCTGCATTCTACTGAGTTGTATATTTAACAGTAAAATTCACAATTTGCACTGCTTAGTGTGCTACACAAGCCATTCAGTCAGAGAATAGAAATGATTTGACCACAAATTTGCAACTGTAAATATTTATATCTAAGCATCTGTAAATGATGTGCAGTACAAGAATAATTGCCAAATCAATTCAAAAGGCAAAACTGAATAAATTAATAGCTATGAATTATTCATGCATTTTACCTTCTCATATAGCAAGTTCATTATTTCTCTGTATAACCAGTGAGCAGCTAATATGTCTGAGTGCATTTAAAATATCGATTAGTCTTCTGGATACACTATTCAGAGCATTTAATCAACAGAAGATTTCAATAAATATTTAACTTGCATTTGGGGAAAACAACAAGTTCAGTTTTGATGATAATGCCTGCTTATTCCGGAGTATAATTAAAGTATCTGCAATTTATCCACAATATCAAGAGAATTTTCTATTGTTATTTGAGCTCAGACAAGTGTAATAACAAAGTGTTCAAGAATCAATTAGCTGTGAATCCCATGGACTGGAAGGATTGAATTCAAGAGAGGAGATCTCAGAATGGTCACCAGTCATTGGGAAGGTCAAATCAAAAGATGGGCGATAAGAATATTCCAACCAGTTGCACTCTGGAGAAGCCATGATTTTCTCCCAAGGCTATCAAGAAAATCTCACGGTTTCTCTTGTACAGAAAGGCATGTTTCTTATACCTTGGCCAGTCAAGCTGGCAAGGGAAACGCTCTGAATGGCTTAAAGGCAGGAAATGACAGCAACTGCTAGGGGTTTTTCTGTTCCATTGTGCGATGGGGCTCAAGGAGAGATCAGGGACATCAGCCTCACCTGCTCCACTTGGCTCACTGCCCCCCAGCAGCTGGGCATGGATTTCACTTCCACAGTCCCCAAAGCAGCACAACCTCGCTGCCAGTCACATGCCACAGCCCAGGCCTAAAATCTATGCTGAAACTGCCTGTGAACCCAACACATTTCAAGAGTTGTCCAATTCTGACTTTCCTGAGGGATTACACATTAGGTCCTGTATCTGACTTCAAGCAGCTGCTTAGAACAGAAGTGTCGTAGGTCAGTATAACTTGGGCACTTGGGTAGGAAAAACAAGAGCAATAGTCTTTCTGGGAGATATCCTCCTGGTTACGAAGGTAAAAAATACCACAAACAAGGTTTGGAGTGGTGGGGATTTGTCAGCTAGATCAGTCAAAAATGCTTTTAAAGTTTCGCAGAGACCCTGCTTGTTGAAAATTGTTTTATACGAGATTGTTTTATTCCAATTATTTCAATTTTTTTCCCTCACGTCTTGTTTAGCTGCATCTTTGTAAGAGAGAGAGGAGAAAAAAATGAAAACCAGTCCCATTTAACTACAGCTATAGAGAAGGTCCAGTCTCAGATCTTACCATCTGAGGGAGATACCACTCTACAATTAACCTATGCAACAACTTCAAGTAGATGATTGTTGAAGGCAGCTTCTGGTGTATGAGACCAGATGGCCCAGCCCTACAGATTCATTGTATGAGGAGGTGTGTGCAACTTCTCTACTTAAAAATTCACATACAGAGATGTTTCCAGATAAAACATACATATGTTTGCAAGCAAAGCAGTGAGTAGAGTGTGCAGCACAGGTGTCCATGGATAGACGAGATATAGTAAGTATTAGACTCTACATGTTTTCGCATCCTTTCATTTATCTATGTTTACATCTCTGTCTGACCAAGTTCATTCTGAAATCTGATCAGGTCTTCCAGAAGACCTTACAACACTATCAGCTGAAATATTAAATTTTAAAAGCAAGTCTTCCAATAGTCAATTTTTTTGTGTGTAAAAATGAGATATTTTTGCATCTCACTGTACATCAGCTGTACATAAGATGTATTAGATGTCTTATACCTTGATAGCACAGACTCTTTTTTGAGAATAATTTCTAGACATTTGTAATGCCAGCTCATAGTGATTATCATTAGACATTTCCATGATCCATAAAAAAAACATGGTCATATGGAGTGCAGACTAGTTGTATTTATCACAGTCTGGAGACCATTCAGGGCAGGAATGTGAGGAATCTCCTCTCTGAATCTGATTTGTGAATACGTTTGAGTTTGAAAATCCCTGGTTTAAAATATGGACCGCATTCTGCCATCGCTGACTTAGGGGAGAGTTCACCCACGGTAAGAGAAAAGAATGGCTCAGCGCTGAAAGTTTTACACATTCACTGGAAAAGAAAACAGAGAATACATCTGGCTGTGCACTTGTAATCTAAAAAGCCCCACACGAGTGCAGAAACAAGACTTTAGGTGAGCTGTAAGTCACTATTAATGTTTATTAACAACAAACTCTGAATGGAGCATCAGCACAAACCCTTCACTGGGCTCTTCCCTTGTTCTCAAGAAGCAGGTGTCCACAGTGAGGAGAATAATTACAGTGTAGGCTCCTCCTTCATCTTAAGCCTATATAGTCAAGGGGGAGGCAGGGGCAAGAGCTCCAGATAAGCATTTGAAAAGCAGAAATGATTGTTAAAGATTTTTTAAGCTTCACCTTTGTTCAAGGGCACAGCACAGCAAATCCGTGGAGCACTTCCTCTTTTTGTTCAATCTGAGTTTACCAGTACAGAGCTTCTGGCAACATGCAGTTCCTGATGAATACTAGGAAGATTTTCAAGTTTCCTATCAGACGTATATTAATTCCGTTAATCCAAAGCGTTGGGAACAGTTTCTAGACATGAGCTATCACCAGGAGCCAGAGCTGCAGCTGTCACACACCCATTTTTCCACTGGCATGTCCAGTGATCTGGTCTTACCTGGGCTCCTGCTACTCCCTTTGGGGAAATGCTCCATGTCCACCTTTTTGTGGAGTGCCCAAAGTTTTCCCATCTCAGAGTTGCCAAAACTGAAAGTATTTCTCACTTGCTTTCCATGGTATTACTTCAGCATACCCAGCTGTACCTTCTGAAAACTTTATCTCAGATTTTCCAGGATGCACACCCACAGAAAAGATGATAATGAATGATAAACAAATGCTATTTCACCAAGAGGAAATCACTGTAAGAAGAGAGATATCTACTGAAGCAAGTATTCATCTGATTTATCACCACACTCCCTCATTCCTATTGCTCACTCCTACTAAAGCTATACCGTTCCAGCAATCTCCACAAACAAAGAGATTGACTTTTAATTTGCCAATAAAGTACATAGCAAGATTTGGCAAAAAATTAAAAAAAAAAGATCACCAGACTTACATGAAAACCCCAACCACAATGAAAGGCTTTTCTGCCGTAGATCGTCACTTAATGGGTGCATGCACACTCAAGATGAAGCAAAAGCTGAGAATGTTTAACCATTAATTGTTAGAACTACTGAAAAGCAGTTTCAAAATCACAAAGAATCACAACACTGACTTGAAAAGGAATGAGGACAAGAGTCTTACTATCACCATGGATACAAGTAATGCAGACTCAGGAGTTTAGCAATGAAACCAGAAATTCATAGTTTTACTGTTGGAAGGACTAGCTCACTTTAATATTAACATTTACAATGCATCCTACTTGTACTGAACATTGTAATTAAAATATAAGGCAATTCCTGCTCTTTTTTTTTTTTTTTTNTACAAGAATCATGGAAGCATTCAAAACTAGTTATTTTTTTCTGCTTAGGTAATGGCTTGTGATATCAACAAGTTGCAACACAATGGAGAGGTAAGCTGATAGAGATGTTTTGAATGCAAGATAACCATGTGCTCTTTTTATACATTTTGCAAGCAACTATTGTATTCCCATCAGGCTTGAATGTCAACAAAATTGCCACTCTGATTTAACACAAACAACATTCACTGACTATTATAACAAAGTTTACAGAAACATTTGTATTCTTTACTGCCAGATATCTCAGTGAGCTTTAGGTATTTGAATGCCTTTAATTATGTGGACCCCTTTGTTCAACTGACTGTCGGTGATGCATCAAGATCTGCCCATGGATCAAGACCAGCAGCATGTGGAAGAACGTCTGTTCCAGCTTCAGCACTTTTCACTTCCCTATTTACCATTTTTCCTTTACTGCTTTAGTCAGAGCCTTGTGGAAGACCTCAACTGCAAAAGCTGATGAAGCTACAGACACACAGCACTAGCTGCAGAGTAGGCACAGCTGAAAGGGGATAGGAGTAGTTTTCTCTGGTGCTTTCTTGTGAACTTACTTTCTTGCTCTATCTGATCAAGCTAAATGTGCAGTCAGCTCAGTAGCCTGGCTCAGACAATGACCACATGCCTAAAGAAATGTGCAAGAACAAAGTAAATATATCACAGCATTACTTCAACATACTCTCCCAGGTTCTTTAAATTCTGTTAAGCTAAGAGTGGATTTTGCTTCCAGTTTTCTTTCCAGATTTCTAAGTGCTGAATTAACACTGTGTCCTGTGACAAGGAGGGTCATGTTCCCTTTGAATGTGGGATATTGACTCCTTCCAAGAAGGGTGAGCTTAAGTGATGCTTCTACTTTCTGCAGGTTGACAGGCCTCTCCATTCTAGTATTATTTTTTGTAACTGAGATAAAAATAGGAACACTTAGTAATTATTTATACAACACAAACTTACATACTTCAGTTTGGGCACCTAAAATTAAGGGTTAAGTCCATCTACTTAACCACGTGTTCAGGCACTGCAAGCAATTCTAGCACAGAAGCCATGTAGCTACATTTTCTCATTAGAGTATCATGGATTAAAAGTCCTTATTGCTCTGATACTTTTTCTCCCCATAAAATTTCACCTGGAATCCCCCAAAAAACATTCTGGATAACAGAAAATGACACACTACCATGAAGTGTTTCCATTTCAGTGAGTTAGTACTTCTGGCAAAAAGCAAACACAAACCTATTTAGTGAGGAATTTCAAAGCAGTCCTAATGAATGACTTAACCAGACTCCCCAGGCCTCGCTCAGCGTTCAATATACATGCTGATCTCTGCCTGTTGGCATTTGGCTTAGTTTTGTATCCCTGAAAAATAAACAGAAGGTTTGCCAGTGGCTTCAGTGAGAACAGATTGGAGCTATAAAGAAATCAAGGCAGTTACATCCTGGAAATCAGTAGTTTTCTGTTAATAGAGGAATCCAGAGGAAGAGAAAGCAGTGTGACCTGTGGAAACATTTCATTATCTCAAAACATCCAGCCTTTAGAAATGGAGGGGGTGGTAATTAAAATGCAGAGATTGAAAAAAAAATTCTCAGTGCATAAAGTGCCAGCTCTGGAACCGACTGCTGCAGGCAAGGAATGGGAGGTAGGGAAATGGAAATGGGCACTCAGCCGTACGGGTCATCTCAGAGGTGGGTGAGAGGGGGCCATGCTGCGCTCTCTGCCTGGTGTCCAGCAGAACCATGCCCAGCACCAGCTTGGTTCATGCACACCGGCTGACATGCATTTTCTAGGAGGAGCCTGATGATAAATTGAGAGAAAAAAAGACCTTTTCTCTATATCCGTTTGCAATGGAATAAGGAAATGTGCAGTTCCTAAATATCTGATGTATCGAATCCATAACTGACGGTACAGCATTTCACAACTTTTTTCTAACTCCCTCTTATACTAAGAAGGCATTATGCCATTTCCTGAAAAGTTTCACAAATGCTTCCGGTGCACTAGAAAGGGAACAATTTTCTTTATTCTAACACACAGAAGTCTTGGCCCCTCATTAGCTTTCTATAGGACATGGTCTCCTGTGTTCCTGCAGAAGATGCTTCGCTTTACTGTGATGTTCTTGTTTCCTGTTACTTCATAGCTCTACAGGGGAATAACTGGTGGCTTCAAAGAAAAAGAAAGAAAGTAAAATTGCAAGGGAACAACAGAAGAATCTCTATTATTTTTTATGCTAAGTTATCTCTAGATTGCTGTGCAATTGCCTCATATTTAAGGAAATCTAAGGGGAAATCAAGCAGTTCACACACAATCCAGAATGCAGTATTGGATTATATCTGAATCATACTGTATTTAAAGCCCATTATAGCTATACTATGGTCACACATATGCACAGGCATCCATTCTCACATTAACATAGTTCCTGAACACATCCAGAGCAGGAGGACAGCAAGGTGATCTTGCTGGTGTGTGGCAGAGAACCAGATGGAGCTTGCTGGTCTCAGCACAAGGTAGATGGTGCGGAGGCTAACCCTGAGCAACCTCCTTCTCCTCCCAAGTTCATCACTGTTTTCCCCATCTCAGTTTTTTGAAAGGTTGTGAGAAGGTTTCAGGCCCACTAAGTTCTCCAGTTCAGTCTATGAACGCCATATAAAACAGCAAAGAACTGTCTTTCACCCATTCTTCACCATCTCCTCAGTCCTCTATTCCTCTTCCTGAAAGTGTGCTCTTACTTAGATCCCTTTACTCAGTTATAAAGCAGTCTCAGCTCATCGTCGCTTCAAGCCCTTTCATATTTCCCCAGGGACATAGTGCCATCAGACTGCCAAGGGTCCTATTTCTGAGTCCCATGTGACATAAACATGCACAGGACACAGGGCAGAGATGGCCTCCCTGTGCCACTGCCAACCACTTTCTTCCCACTCACCCACTGCTGCTCATAGTTACTCGGTTTCTTCCCTCCAGCATCCAAAATCCAGCAGGTGAAGTAACTGGGGCTAAATGAGCGCTCAGGTGGGCTTTATTTTGGCAGTTTTGTAAGCCAGGCTGTGCACTATTTGCAGAAAGAAATCACTCACAATTGACATATGAACAGTAGCCGTACCATACGCTGTTCCCCAAGCCAATTACAGGCTGTAAGCAGCTGTACAAAGTGAGGGAGGTGACAGAGAAAGGGCTGGGCAGCTTCTCCCCCTGGTCTAAGCCATACATCTACACAATTAGCCAGAGTGTCACATAGCTTTAATCTGCACATAGAACTGTTTTCTGAGACAAGCAAATAAGACAATTACATTTAAGCACCATAAATAATTTTACCAGTATCGTGGCTTCACATTTTTTTCCAGGCATTCATCGAACATTTATAAAACATTCCAGTGATAAAAAAAAAATAAATATGCAAGCATGCATGCTGTTTCTGAAAACTGCTTTTCCATTTTCTCACAGCCCTTTGAAAATGATGCAAACAGGATGCTCATGGACACCCAGCAAATAGCTGAGAAGCTCTCAGCCAGAGCAGGCTGCCTGGACATATCACAATCCAAGCGAGGGGCTTGCATCCAAATGACAGAAGAATCTGACCCAAACATTTTAAACTTCATGGCTATAGTTCCTCTTGTTTAGCTCCATTATTCTAATCTTTTACGACAGGACTTTGTCATGTATTAAAGATAACAGACAAAGGTAGCAGTGAATAAATGTTTGACTTCCTCTCTAGCCAATGGGCAGCTGCTGCCAAGGAAGTTTAAATGATAAAGTTGCAATCAAAGTCTTATTGTATGTTGCAAGAAGAGTCATATATCAAAACTACATTCTGAGACTTCCAGTTTGAGTAACTTACGTGACTTTATACCTTTCTTGGTCATAAAAGAGCCCCAAAAGAATCACAGAATCATTAAGGTTGGAAAAGGCCTCTAAGATCATCTAGTCCAACTGTCAGCCCTCCACCACCATGCTCACTGACCATGTCCCTCAGTGCCACATCCACACATTTCTTGAACAACTCCGGGGACTGTGACTCCACCACCTCCCTGGGCAGCCTGAGCCAGGGCCTGACCACTCCTTCCGAGAAGAATTTTTTCTTGAACGGAAGCCTAAACTTTATCAAGTTGTTCACTTCCTTGACATCCCACTGCATTGTCTGATTTCTGTATAAATAAAAACTTAAAACCTTGGTAAAAGACCAGATGTCATGCTGTAAAACAGCATGGAACATGTTGAGCCAAATCCCAAAAACAATGAGAGATGAGAGTATTTTTCAGAGTGGAACTGGTTTTTGACTGAATGCACAGGCAGGCATATAAAGCTCAAGATGTTTTGGTACGCTTTAAATGATGTTTAAAATAAAATAAAAAGAAATAACTCCTCATCCTTTGCCCATCTTGGTTGTTTTCTTAGGCTGTTTTTGAGACATGGAAATCCTTCCTTCCAAAGGGCACAACTGAAAGTGAACTGTTTGAGCTCAAGTGTTTTCTAAGCATGCCAAGAACAGACTATAAAGTGAAAAAATGAGCTAATTAGTTTACTTTTCTCCTAAAAATAAACTAACAAGAAAAACCTTTAAAGAACACCGTTCAGAAATACTGATATCAAAGGAAGAGACTGCTGATAATCTTGGACTCTTTTGCAATGATTTATTCCATATTTTATAGCACAATTTATGAAGAGAATTGCAGCAATTTGAGTTCCTACATTACTACAGGAGATTAAAAGATTTTCTTATCAGACAATTCAGAATTCTGATGATTCACACCTTCATTATTTCTTGAAACACTCCAGCTTCCTCCACAAGTACAGCAAAGGTTTTGCATGACTACATCCCTTAAACTAAGCAGCACTCATGTCGTTTTCCCACGGTGCTGAGAACAAACTAAGGGTGAAAGAGTAACCCTTTCGAGCCAGTTAAACAACCATCATTTTTTTAAAATAAATGAAGAGGAGCCAGGTTATTTATGACTGTGTGCTCATGTTTTATGCATGCCTTACCTTGGAGACATTTGATAGCCCCCGAGAACACTTTGTTAACTGTAGTCTTCGATAACCGTTTGGTAAGAAGGTCACATCGGCCTATTTGCACTGAAAAGGTGGAGGTTTGAAGACACGGTGTAAGAACAGAACAAATGGAAAGACACTGTAAAATTATTTTCACTGACAGGGTTTTCATGCAAGCATGAAACCTGGTCAGGGAGAGTCACTTCAGTTAGAAGTGCATGCCAGCACTCCTTACTGCCAGGTAAAATTAAGGATATGCCAAGCCTTGCTGTGCAGCATAGAAAAGCAGAATGAGCCTCCTCCAAGGAGTTTCTTATGATTAGCAAAAGGGAGTCAACACACTTGCAGAGGGTTTCGCTGGATGCCCCTACCGAAGAAAGATCAGAGTGCAGTTAGGTTCCAATCTACAAAAAGAAGGAAGGTGAGAACCAGGTAGAAGGTAAGATCCTGAACCTCAGTGAGGAGGCCCAGGGAAGACATTTCTGCTTTGTGGATGTATGAAAGACCTGAGGGGGTGTGTGTGAGAACCAGCTGAACACTTATGTCTCGTTCATCAGAGTTGCTCTGCATCATCGTCATACAAAATTATGTTTTGGTTCTGTAACAGGCAGACATCTTCTCCACAGATATGGCTTTTGTCAGGAACATCAGTCTTTCTTGGGTTAAACATGGGCAGGGTACTCATTCACACTTGTAAAAGATGATGAGGTGCTGTGTTACAAGTCCTGACTTACAGACTGCATTTTCAGTTGTGCATTTCCCCCACTATTAACTTCAAATTATATACAAAATATATTCAAATTATATTATATATTCAAAGAAGACAGTGGAGCAACTCTTTGCTTTTGTAATATCTCCCATTAAAAAACAGCGGGAACAAATGAGTCTGGACACTGACAGTCCCACAAAGGGTGCTAACTCTGATGGGAAGACTCAGAGACAGCTTGCTTTCTTCTGCAAATGCTCTTGGGGAGGTAGGAAAGATGAAAGCTCTCTCTATCCCCTTCCAACATACACACACACCTCATTCAGGAGGTTGCAGTTCTGTTCTGAGCACCAAGTATACCTATTACAAGCGGGCTGGTAATATCTGGTACTTTTCCAGTTGTAATCTTCTCATTGAGTTTTGTGGCTCATGGTGGCTTGGAGTGCTTTCTTCCTGGGACATAATAGCACAAAACAAAACTGTATCTCCGTACCACCTTTTATTCTGAGGATCCCTTAAAGTGGCCCTCCAGTGATTTCCCAATCTTCACTTTTCTTTTTAAGTGAGAGCTTCATGGGTCAAATATTGAATAGAATATAAGCTCTGTAGCTCATTTAGTTTTGTAGATAGCGTATCATGCTCGAGTCTCTCATCCATTCATTCATTTGCATTACATCATAAGGGTGTTTTTTAGAAATAAAATATGAATAGAGAGGTTTTTTTTAAAGCTTTGTGATTAGCTGGAGATTAGAATTCAGTTGAACAATTTAGTTAAATACAGGTTTGTATGTGTCGATATGGCTACCCATTGTCACAGCAGGTAGGAGATGTTTGGCAGCTTCCCAGCTTTGCTCTCCAGTGGGGGTTTGTAGCAATGCAAAGAAGTAGTGTCCCACCTTCCAGTGAAATAAAATATTTCAGAATACACTCACTGCTATCTTGACAGTTTTTCAAGAGAAATTCACACAGTTTGTTTGTTTCAAAGCTTTACTTTTTTTTTTTTTTTTTTTGACAGAAATGTCTGGTTTTAGTTGATTTATATATGGTTGAGGATTGTTTCCCCCTTCACACTAGCTTTGAAGAAACAGTATTAGAAAAATAAATAATTAGGAAAGCCAACAGTCCGCTGTTTTCTCTGAAGAATATTGGGCAGATGACAAACCGACTACAAAATTTGGCGTACTACTTATGAGCATGACATTTTCACTGAGAAATGACACTCTCAAGATCATGCTGAAGTTGTATGTTAGTTTTTCCTACTAAAGTGAGGGACCAGAATTACCAAAATGAACCTATTTCTGTGATCTCTCCTTATCACAATGGTGAGTCATACCTCTCAGTGTGAGATACCACTTTTCCTGACCAGTATTAACATTAATAAATGGTACTCTGAATGAGATTTTTTTTTGAAATAATCTATTCTAGGTTAGCTTATCATTACTGGTAAAATATCTGTGATTCGCACTAAAAGTGCAATTTGAGAGCTTTTTCCCCCCATTGTAAATCTTTGCTCATTTAACTCTCACAAATACAAAAAAATGCTCTGAAAAATATTCCCAGCTGGGAATATTGGGACCTGAGCAGCTCTCTAAGCATTAAGAAGTCATGTTTAGCTGTGCTGTTACTCGTTTACAGTGATCACATTTAGCACATAAGCCTTGATTACATGGTGAAAACAGAGTCAAACAAACCCTTAAATCACCCTCTGCATCAAGAAAATTCATATTTACAGTACGTCCTGAAGCACAGTGGCATCAGTGCCACTTGATAAATGCACAATGTAGCAGCAAAAGACCCAGGGACCCAAGCCAGCAGCCTACATCACCCATGGCATGGTCAGTGGGGCTGGAAGTCCTGCTAAAGCAGGAGCAGAAAGTACACATTGATTTCAGTCATCCTAGATCAGACACTAGAGGCAATATGATGAAGGCAACATGCGTACACCCTCAGCGATCTGCAGCAGCATGAGGCCACACTCCCCAAAGACACGGATCACAGGCTGGTGTAGCATTACAAACACTGCGCCAAGACATCCTTTCTGCCAACATCTAAGTGATGGCAAGGAAGCACAACGATGCAGGTTGAGCTCTGTGCCCTGCCAGAAACCTGACTGCACACACTTGTCTCCTCTATGACCTGACTAACCTAGCAAGTGACAGCCTCATTATAAATATCCCAGAACCATGAGGTTGTCACTTTCCCACTGTCACAGCTAATTAACTTCTAGGAATAACTATGGGAACTATTTTATTTCACCATCCCAAACACAGGCCTGGAGTGAACATATGTATCTGCCCTGTTGGAATTGGCTGAGAACAAGCAGCCCCCTGCTGAACCGCGAGGCAGGTCACTGCCGTGGGCATGGGCTGTGCATCCAGGGCATGGGAGGGGCCAAAGCAGCACCAAAATTTACACCACCATTGTGGACAAAGAGACTCATTTGCATAAAACCCTCAAAAAAAAAAAAGAATGTATGCCTCAGGAAAGTGCTTACACAAACTGTCGTTTCAGTTTAGAAAAATCTAGACATAGTCCCATAATCAGGAACAGCTAAATTGCATCCTCTTTAGTCAACAGCACAAGGAGAAATTTATTTCATTTAATAAGCCACTCTTAACGATCACTGTTTGCTTCCTAAATCTCAAAGTAATCATGTACTACAAGTGCAAAACACTGGGAAGGGGGTTTGCCTCCCAAACCGAAGTGACAAGAAATCTCTTCAGCCTCCCAGACCGAGGACAGACTTCCCCCAGCAGCGCTTTCCCACCAACCCACAAGCCTCCAGCCAGCTACTGACCAAAGAGAGGGACCTTGGCTTTCCGAGTGGAGGGCTGCCAACAGTGTGGAATAAACACCTACATCTCAGGGACAGCAGAAAGCTGTAAACTGGCTGTTTATAGAGCAGCAATTGTTTCACAATAATTGTCTGCTATACCTGCATCCTGTTCCCGTTCCAGGAGTTTACAATGGATCAATGTACTGTAAGTGTTTATACCCAGATCAACCTGCAGCAGCACAGTTTAAAGGCTGTTTCTTCCCCTCAGCCGGACTGCCCAAAGCAAGCAACCCTATCAAGGATTTGTTCTCTCCTCAGATAAGAATTTTGAAAAACCAGTGATCTCTTGCTCATTCTGCCCTTGTGCAAGCCCAGCAATGCAGAAGGATAGTACAAACCCAAATGGCAGGAGGAGGTCGTATCATCTGCAAGCTCCTTTTTGCAGAAGCTTTTGGAGTTGCAGGGTAGCTCTCCAGACAGCTTTCCAGGAACTGCCAGCTGGGATGGCAAAGCAGAGAAGCTCTGCTTTGCATATGGACATCTGTGCGCACACATACATACCCAAAGCCTCTGAATTCACTGCAGGAGAGGGTTTTGTTGCTTTTTTTTTTTCCCAAACAGCAGGGTAAATAATGCATGGAAATCACTCTAAGACAAAATCCTCATGGAGACTGGTCCCTTCAGTTTTACCATGGTAGCAAGGTGATCCCACCCACAGCTGAGACAAATGCAATTGATTTCACCTCAGTATCTGGTGGCAAAAGCTATTTAAAATTCATAGGCAGAAAAAAGTGACAGAGCTGAGAGGTTGAAGTTAGAGAGAGCCAAGAGTAGGAAGTGCTGCACATTGTATCCTAGAAACAGCCTTCAGCTCTTCAGTGCTTACCAGATACTCATTGTAGAGAGAAGGTTGGAAGAACTCATGCAGATAAAGTAGATATCAGCTGAATTATTGCCGCACAGTCATCAATCTCCGAAATTTCAATCACATTGTCATTGAAATTTAACAGGGTGACATGCCCTGAACTATACAAACACAACTGAGTCCATACTTCAGGAATGCGTTTATGTGTATATACATGGCTGGGAAAAACAATAGCTAGGTGTAAGAAGCTACCTGATATATTCCCTCACTTAGAGTCATGAAAAATAACACAAATGATAAAACTACATCTCATAATTTTATCTGTGGTTTAGACCATGAAAACGTGTGAAAGACTGAGCATGTTATGGTTTCAGGAAGCATATTTTTAACCAGATGAAGATGGTTCTCTTTAAAGAAGAAACTTGATTTTTTGCACATTTTGAAAGAGAATATCTTGTCATCGTTTTAGTGGTGCTACCAGGAAGAGTAGTTCACCTGGAAGAGCTGAACAAAGCCGAGAGAGAGCCCACTAAATTAAAAAGCAGTCTTGGAACAAGCAGTCTTGAAGCAAAAGTTCTGCACACCTTTAATGAAATCTGCAGTCACAAGAAATTCACTTGTTTTCAGATATCTCTCAATTTTGCAGCTGAATCAAGTCTGCTTTGATGAGAGGAGTTAGCTTGTTTTGCAAATTTATATCACGGCCAACGGGGAGACAGTGATTAAAAATGGATCACTCTTTTTGTGTTAAACTTTATCCAAGGCTGAACCTTCAAATAGAAATTCCAGAATGTATGAGGGGAGAAAATCTAACTAGGGAAAGAGAGAAGAATATAGCTTGTAAATTCAGAATTATTTAATCAAAGTTAAATAGATTGTCTTTTCTTCATAGCAGGAATTACAAGTGACAGATGGTCTTGCTGCTGAACCAAAGGTGTAGAAGTCCTATGATTCAGTCTGTATTTATGGATCTGAAACAGATTTCCTGTGCAAGATAGGGCAAAAAACAGCATTTCAGTAGTGGCCAGCTTTGGCAGGCTTAACCTGAAAAGCCTAAGACCTGATCTTCAAAAAAGTGGACTGGGAGCGCCAGTTCACTTTCACTGGGAGAGGTAAATGTAAAGACACTCTGAAACCATAGCTTCCTAACCTCAGATTGGATATAAAAATCCCGAAAATTTGTGAATTAAGAAATGGTGCCAGATTTTGAAAATTTTGACCAACAGCCTTTCCAAGAAATAGTTTTTCTGTATGAAACAGATATATTCTTCCTTTTATCATCTTCCAATATTTCTGTATGTACACAGGACTACATGACCTCAGACAAGAGAAACAGAGCAGAAGTAAGACCAATAACTATGCCTACATTTAAGATTATCTTCTACATTTTCCATTACATAAGCCTGCCTTCATTTCAGTCTCACCAACTTTGTTCACATGCATTGAAATTGCCTATTATGGTGCTGAATTGCATTAAGCTGAATTTGAATTTTATTTCTGTACGCAGATATATTTTTAGTTACCTTATACAGTTCACTCATTGCTGAAAATGGTAAATCAACTTTTTCTCTAACCTCAGCATTGAAATAAATACCACCAGAAGACTAAATCTCTCCAGTAACCCTGTGCTTTTGACCAGAGATCACAGGTTTGGCAAAGATGCAGGTGAAGTCAGAGCAAGCAGTTATAAATCACACACTCACAAGAAGCATGAGAGTCTGGTGGGTCAGCTCTACATGCTCCCACCTGCACGGCGCCTGCTGCATCCTACAGCTGGTGAGGCTGAGCAGGACATGACACCTGCCAGCAAGCAGAGGATGCTGCAACATAGGGCAGAGCTGCTGAGGCCAAAACTGTCCCAAAGACCTCAGGCTGCCCTGTTCTGGTACACTGGCAAGGAGGAGGAGAAGTGCAGCTGCAGTGGAGGAGTGAGGAAGAGGCTCACAGACAAGAGGGGAACAAGGGGCTGAGGTAGAGTGGGCCCAACTGTACCATGGAGAAACGGAAATGTTCAATGAGGATGAGGACAGGAAGTGGCATGAGAAGAGGTGCAAAATGGATCGGCTAAATAAGGATGGACTAGGAAGAAAGTCAAAACAGGAAAAAAAAAAAGGTATTTCCCATCATCGTGTGATTGTGAAGTACAGCAACAAAGCATGGGTTTTTCCTTCAAGTTCCTCTATAACCTGATCAGACTGTTATTCTTACTCTAATTGGTAAAGATATCTGCTTTACATCTCAATGTTAATCCTGTTAACGGAATATGAAAGTATACATTTAGTTCCAGATGATGAATTTTGTTTTATCATTTTGCTGTTTTTTTAAAAACAGAACACCATTCTAGAAAAAAAATGTCATTGCACAATTCAGTGTTATAAGAATTTAGTCCGTGCTAAGAGTAAAGGTTCTTGTGTAGACTTAATCTGCCATCCTATAACATGTATTTTGAAACTGATCCTTGATGTATCTGAAAGTTACATGGTCTCACACTTATTTATATTGACAGAAAAAATATTTTTTTTCAAATTTATATGCTTTTTTGCGTATTCTGGTGTGAAGATTTTGCACAAATTCTGTCCTATAATATTCTGAGAAGGTATTTGGTGAAGATGACCTTTTTCTGCCACTTCTCAAAAAAATCTATGTACCTTTGTATATTGCTGAATTCCAAAGCAAAAATAAAAACACAGAACAAAATCAAATCTATTGATACATAAAAATGACTCTTCTTTCTATCTGTGCCATTATTTTGAAACAATACTCTTTGCAATACAAGTCAAAAATTAAAAGATAAGTAAATGGAAAATGAAAATAAAGTCTGACAGCCCTTTGTGATACCTTGTTAGACTTTAAGCAGAGAGAAGCTAAGTATTTGCTGCCCTCAAGTGGTATCCCATTTCCTTCCTACTCCAGGCATCCACAATGCTGCTTCGTTCTTCTTATAGCTCAAGTTCAGGGATTTGGGGGGTTTTTTTGGAAGAAAATTGGAAGCTTGGAATAAATAGACTTCAGTTTTCATTCAGAGAATGTGTTTTTAAAAATATCTATTTCTCTTTAAATACTCAAGAGATCTTTGATACCCCCGATCTTGGATATGCTTCAGTTCTGCTTCACTGCATAGTAGAGAAGGTGGCTGGAATACATAACCATGCAAAACGTAGGCTCCAAAAAACTTGAATATTGCTGATTACTCTTTTGTGGCTTTGAGTTCAGGGCTATGCAAAACAAAACAAGAAATACAGTCTGAGAAAAATATTCTTGCTCAAAAAGGTTATTTCTAAATTGCAATGGGAAAAAAATGAGTTTGCCATGTGTTTACAGAAGATCATGTTGAGTTTCTGATAATGAGCTAAAAACTTCAGCAAAACCAGGATCCCTATCATCCTTCAAAGGCAGGGTATAACTCCAGTTGCAGTCCAAGGACTGATCTGGATCAGATTCTAACTCAGTCAAAATGAGTAATAAAAACTCATGTATAGCAGTCTGAAAATGCAGAAAATATACTTTTTCCGAACAAAACCCAAACAGAAAACTTCTCTAAAAATCCAAATACCTCACCGCAATGTTAGCCTGTTTTTCCAAGCCAGAACCAATTCTTACTGCCTGAATAGTAATTAAGAGATCCCTTTATTGCAGTGTGTTTCATCCATCCTCTGCATCCAGGTCTATTCAGGAACTGCAGAACTACTATATTGCATCAGACTGTTAATGTGTCATCAGCACATTCAGAGGCTATGAGTGCCAGGTCCCGTGGTGGTATGTCACACAGATACTAAGTAAACAGATGGTGCCTCAAGGATAATACACTGTCTCAGCTACAAGAGGATGCAGCAATTAGATGAAAAACAAACAAGAAGTATGAAGAATAGAAGCAGGACAAAAAGAGTGAAGGCAGCAAGTTCTGAGCTGTTCCCTATGCCTTTAGGCAATAAAAAACATCTGCATATTAACATGAAATAATATCTCTGGAAGCATTTATGTTTTCCTCCCTCTCCAATTTTATCCTGACGTCCCTGTCCCTCTCTGACATATGTCCTACTGCAAAACCAGTCATTTTCTGAAAAGTCTGAAAATAGCAGGTAGCCATGACATGAAACGACTGAACTCATATCATTTGGGAGAGTATCGAAAGGAGATGTAAATTTCACATAAAAAAGAGAAAATAAAAAAAGGAGAAGGAAACAATGCAGTCTTTCCTATTTACTTCTTAGATCATACATATCTTGAATCAGGATAATCGCATCCTTCTGGACCCTCGCCTGGACAACCCCAGCTCCTGCCTCCCGCTGCTGTTGGGAGCCTGGCCCACAGCAAGCTAATGCCAGGGATCTCTGCTGCTCGGGGAAACCAGCAGAGCCTGACAGAACCAGCATAACACGCAGAGCAAAACATTTCATTCCTGTGCAAACTGTGCTGCAGATGCTGCAAGACGAGCCCCCTAAAAGCCCAGCCTTAGCCCTGTCCACTTTTAGATAGAAATCCCTTTTCTCTCCATTTGTGAAACCATACCATCTCTTGTATTTATTTGTGAAGCCATGTAAGAATACATGTCAGGTCCCAGAGCACACTTGTTGTCATAGTCAGCAAGTCAGAGCAGCAGCAAGTACACATCGGGGTTTGCTTGGTAATGTTGGCAGCTGCTTCTTCAGACCGCTACACCTACATCTAAGGCAACCCTCAGGTGAGTGCTCCCACTGCCTGTGAGTGTGCGAGCACAGTGAGTAACAGCGGCACATGCTCATTTCTATGAACACCCTCTTCAGTAAGAAATTGTTGAGGACACATGCAAAACCTATTCCTAAGCTACTTCTCACAAAAGATTTCCTTTGGTTCTGACCAGCTGTGTTTCACCACGCAGTCTACCTCTGAAATCCACAGTGGGCAGGACACCAGCAGCATGTCAAAGGCTCTTACAGAAGGGCAGTAACGAAGACTAGGGTTCACCTTAAGCCAGGCAGAAAGGCTGCAGAGATCTCCAACCTCTCTGCACTGGATGCAGCCCCATTTGCAGTGGGGTCATTGCAGAGCCAAGGCCTGCTACTGTCAGCACAGTGAGTCATCAGCACATGCTCAGGGTGGAGAGCTAGCTCATTTTCCTCAGGGCTGACTGCACTGGAGATGTGTGGTGGAGTGATCTTGCAGGACCCTGACCTGTCACCACCTGGATCCCAAAAATTGCTTCCCTCATGCCTGACAAAAACAAGGGGCACAGGCAGAAATGGGCAAGATAAAGAACAATCATTAAAAATGTTTGAAGTTTTTAGGTGGGAAAGCAGCAAAGCAGAGCCCATCTCATGCTGCTTTCCCACCTTTAGAAGAATCACAGAGCAGAGAACTTTCTTTACAACATCTGCTTCTGCTCAGTGATGAAACTGCTGGGAGTGCCATCTCCCAAAGGTTACACTTCTCTGAGCAGCAGCGTAGCACAAGATGGCTGCAGTGGGGAAGCCTGTCATTCTGTGCAATGGAAAAGCTTTGAGGCATTTTATGAAACCAGCAAGTGTGCAAGACAAAGAATTTAATGCAATGCCTATAATTTCAGTCATTTTGTGAAAACATCCAAACATTTATCCTAAATATTGGTATCTAATCAGACTGACAAATAGTCTCTCTCAACTCCAATTCATTATGTTCCTATGACAGATTTTAAGCTTATATAACTTGGTATGACTATAACAGACTTTGTCGTCATCACACCACACCTGGTTTTCTGTCTCGAGCAGATGCCACACAAGTATCAGAAGACATGCATGAGGAAAAGCACCCAGTCCAAAATGCCATCAGAGCAAAGATCAGCACAGTCAAGTCTCCTGAGCTGGAAAAAAATGATAATCTATCTCCAGAGATGCTTTCTTTCTAGTAAGCCCTCAGAATTTACAGTGTGTAAGGACAGTGGCTCATGGAGACGTCTCTGTTACCTTATTCTGCATGTGACCCCCAAAAATATTCATTCAAAGAGGAGTAACTACAAAGGTTTTTGGTTTAAGTGAAATGCAATATATCTGTCTGTAGATGAAGAAGAGGATAGTTAGGGATTACCTACTGGTGCTATCAATATTAAGTAGCAGCCAGTCCAGGACATGGATAATGCATAGGGAAATCCTGATCTGCTTCCATGGAACATTCATCTTCCTAAAGCCTTGAGTTCCTAATTCAGGCATCAGCAATCCGCTTGCCCTGGAGATCTTCACACTGCAGTCAGCATTGCTAGGGTAGTAGCTTCATCCCCTCTTCTACTTTAAAAAGGAGGGAGATGCAGACTTCAAGCATCAAGGCCCTTCAATTTTTCCTGGTGGCCAATGGTCAGTCTGGCAGAACACACACCAGGACAGAAGTTATAATTAAACTGGCAAACAAAGCAGTCTTTTACATTTCTGAGCCCACAAATCGGCATGAGCTCTGAAGCAAGAGTAACAACAGTAAGTCCACAAACAAACCTGTTGATATGGAGCAAGACAAAGAAAAAAAGGTGGAGCTTTTGCTGCCTTGTTGGTAAGAAAGGACAGAAAAGCAGCGTGTGCTTGCCAGGAGTTAACAAAAAGTCAATGCAGACTGCCATGGCTCTTGTGACAGAAGGGGGCTGCAAAGAGGCCCTAAATGAGAAGACAAGCAATAAAATATGAGCTGTATACTCATGTTAATGACCCAAGAACTCTCACAGCAACATGTAGTATGGAGGTGTTAGAGGTTCCTTCATTAAGGAAAGGCACACTTGTGGCTTGCTTACTCCAGACAAAGGGAAAGGTTCAAGCCTGTAAGGCAGGCAGCTGAGATCTAGCCTGAGGAAAAGGCATAGAGACACCAGGAGTGGCTGAACTGATCATGCAATGGAAAGACACTTGCACAGAACAAAATAAAGGACCACAGCACTGTATGCATATTGCAATACAAAAAGTGAGGTGAAGAATTCCCTGCCTATGGGCAAAAGTGGCAAGGAGCCTAAATTACCTCCTCTAGTGTTCTTCAAGGTAACAGAAACACAGAGGCAGGCATAAAGCCGGGGGAGAGTCATCCTGGCCCAACTAAGTGGTATTGAAAGGCTTTCTGACTCTGTGATACCAGTCCTTTCTCTGGGGTGATGGGGGAAACCCATACCAGGACTGCAACACCAGGATTTTGTCCCACAGTAGCAGCCCAGGTGTAAACAATGCCCGGGGCTGAGCCCCGGACGCAGCACCTTTGTACGGCAAGGGGGCCCGAGGGCACTGCTCAAAAATAGGAATCCCAGCTCCACTGCCACATCAGCAAGCACATGATGCAAAAGGTGCCAGGTGAGTCTGCAGTGAGACAGCAATTATAGCAGGCAGTTAGGAGTGAGGGTAACTGAAAAGCAGATACCATCAAGCTTGAGCACATATATGGGCAATCTGTAGCAAGCATCAAGGCCAGGGAAAAACACCAAAAGCAGCAAGATTTATGTGCAACATGAAAACCCTGCAGAGCATGTATCCTCAAGCAAAGCAGCAGTCAGTTCCCCCATCAATTGATAAAGAGGGGAACCAGCAATCAAAAAAGTCCGTGCTTGAAAGAAAGGAAGGTTTAAAAGCCGGTAACTAGGGAAGAATGAAAGGCCACCTTCCCTGTGTCAACTCCATGCCCAAATGCCAGGCAAAGGGCTACAAAGAAAAGACCAGAGCACTGCAGAGGGCAGGAAGGTTACTTCAGCAGTACAGTTTTACGTTATTCCTTGTCTACAGTTAAATATTTAATCTTTGTGTTTAATAGTTTAATTATAGAGAACAACAGGGCTTCTTGATTAGACACTGAATGAGGACTATGGTTCAACTTCTTATCTCTTCTACTGTCTTGAGAGATGATTTTAACAGACCCTTCTCCTCTCTGCACTATTTCATATCCTAAATTTGGCTATGGTTGTGCACTTAGATAAGAGAAATTTCCAGTCGAGCTTTCCGTTCCTGTGATTTTTCACAGTGGCTAGCACAATGGGGCACTCACCCTAGCTTAGACTTTTGAGCGCTGCTAAATCGAAAAACTGTTACCTACGCATTTCAAAATTCCTGAATGCATCCACTACCACAGGTGGAGCAACAGGAACACCATTTCACCAGGCAAAGATTATTTGTAAAACAGACAGAACCAGTCAGCTGGTGTGACAGAACACCACAATAATCACCATTGTGATTACATACATTAAAATGGTTATTACAAATATAACAAACTAGAAGCAGATGCCTGTTTCAACTATCACAAAACTAATGAGCCCAGACAATGCAAAATGTGTTTGTTATTAGTTCTCAATTGTTTTCAAATTGTTAACTTGCTCATAGCAATAATATAACCTGCGTATAGTAGACAGTATGTGAAGATTGCCACTTCCCCAAATACTGCATAATGGAAACCACTGATTTTAGCTGATAAGGACTGACCTGTAAGGAAGGTGGGTAAAACCACATTCCTACTGAGTGTAGCAAACTCCTGGAGGTGCCAGGAAGCCCTTTTTGGACTATGTATAAAGCCAGTGAAGTACCTAGCAAGGTGGCTGGCAGCACATGCAGGTCCTCAGCTTGGCTATCTTGTGCACAATGCATGGGGCAAGCACCATCCACCTCATCACGGTGTTAGCTCCAGACTCATTAGTCCTGCTGGGAGCCCTGGGGCAGTGCCGTGCTGGTGTTGTACGCAGGACACAACCCATTGCCTGTGCTACAGGCATGGTTGTGTGATGTACAGAAATGTATTACATTCAGTCCCTGAACACTAACTACCACCTTGAGCTGTGCCCATAGCTGCTATCCCTTCAGGCTGCGGTGGCAAACGACTTGAACCTTGTGTTCTCCTCAGTTCCCGCGGCTTGCTGCATGAGTGAGAAACCTAAGTGCCTTTTGAAACAGGAACCTAACCACTATAAAGAAAATTGCTTTTAAAACCTAAGCTTTCATCTGCAAATCTTGGCCCAAATCTTCAAAAAAGAAAATCTTGACAGTGCTAATTATTATTTTTTCCATTCAAATCTGGGAGAGAGGGTGCCAAGTATGAAAGATAAGGGAACACAGCAGGGCTGAGGATCTGTGTGTTCCACCAGAAGGCAGATCGGGTGGTTTTGCCGTCCCACTCACTTTGCCTCAGTGGAGACCTCCTACACATAGGTGTAGAGTAGCACTTCAAAATACCACCAAGGGAGACAGCAAGATGGATGAAGGAAAAAATAGGCAAAAAAGGTAACTGGAGACCAGATAAAAAAACAGCATGCTTGTGGTCTCCATTGTTTTTATTCCTCTTACCTATCTGCGACACTACATAAATTGACTTACGGTTGGATCTGATCATCATTAAAGAAAATTGCAAAAGAGTTATAATCTGCATAGATCAGGCCACTGCAAAGCATTTCATCATTTTTTCCCACTTTGGGGTTCATCTGTCCATGATAAATGGCAATCAATGCAAGGTAACAAATGCCACGTTCTTTCACACTTTTCACCGAGCAGGTGAAGGAAGAGCGGCAGGCAATAGGAGCTATGATCTGCAGCAGGTCAGCAGGATTTCTTAATATGGTGGAACGAGCATTTCCAGCTATAGCCCAATAACCAAAGAAAAAAGGGAATTTCTGACATTGTGGATATAATTTAAATCACTGTTGCACTTTCTTTTTCATTCTTTCTTTCTTTCTTTTTTTTTTGGAAAAACAAACCACACAAAACTCAAGAGACCTCGAGGTCTGCCAAAGATTGATTTGCTCTGTAACTGCAAGCAAGTTCCTTCCCTTCCAGGTGCTTCTGTTTGCTTTGTCTTACCTGCTGCATTCTTTAGGGCAGAGAATATTTTCTTGTCTGTGTTTTCACAGGAACTAGAGCAAGGGCACTCTCATTTTGACTGCTGTCCCTCACTGATATTTTAATAATGGTATCTGAAGATTCATTTAGAACAGATGGCCTCAGCATCTTAGACTTCAAATAAGCAAGAAAGTTAAATGCTGGTTCTGGTTAAGAGCACTTTGACTAAGCATGGGATTCTGAATTTGCACAGCTAGACTGAACCAATTTAACCAATTGCATTCCCTCCGGTGAGAAATGTTAGCTACTTCCATAAACTAGTTTCAGCATCTCCTTCCAGGGAAAGAAACCATCTCTGCTGCCCACAGTGATTCTCTGTCAGTCTGTACAAGGGACCCAGAGGTGCTGCCAGGCCTGGAATGAAGAGGGAGGTAAATAGCCATGAAGCAGTGGCGCAGAAGAGAAGCTAAAAGAGGAAATCAAACTGATGTTTCAAGCAAGAAAGAAAAGCAGGAAAATGGTATAAAATGCAACATCCAAAGGGATATGTCAGAAGATTAGCAGAGAGTTTTTCTTGCATTAAGAAAAAAAAACATTGTTTTGTAGTAGATAATAATCCAATGTATCTGACATTTAATTATCATATGCAGTTGCCAAGCCCACCTACTTTGTCACCGATTCAAAAGCAATGGGATTTTCAACACCTTGTAGTTACAAGTATAACACATTGTGCCTTTAAAGTACAGTCATAGGGTTTATTTTATTTAGGCGTAACAAACAGATTTCTTGAAATGTATAACACACAGGTCACTCCAAAAATAATGCCTCCTATTCATTTCCATGGAAACTACAACCAATGAAAAGAGCACAATGAATCTATTTGATAGAGCAAATTCTCAGCTATAAAACACTTTTTCAACACAGCTGCCACCACTATCTTTGCATTGTCACCAGCAATGAACAAAAGCCTGCATGCCACACTCGTAATGACCTGCACCAGTGGAGGTGCCCCACTGTTGCTGTCGCCCCTGCAGAAACGCACCACCATCCCTCACTGTGCTCACAGCCACTGTTCGGTCTCCACCAACATTCAGCAAGCGTCCATGAATGTCAACAGGTGCCATTTTTTCTGCATGGAAGAATTCAATGGCACCTTGACTTCATCCGCACTTCCATGTCAGACGCCATTTGGTCAGAGTGCCCCTCTGCTGCCATCTGTCACATAGCAACAAAATGGAACGGAATATTGGCAGGAAGGTTCAACTCCTACTGCCATGCCACCAGCATTCACCTCTGACATCATGGGCCAAAAAGATAAAACAGGAGGCTTTACTTTTGGAGCACTCCTCGTATATACTGTTACTAATTAAAAATGCTGGTTGATCAATGCCCACATATGCAATAAAGACCAAAAAAAGAATTATTACAGAGCAGTAGTCTATTTAGATCTAGCTACCCCATCTAGTTATCTTCCCACTTACAATAGATTTCCTTGTACACATCCCACTAGTTGCTCATCCCTAGTCCCAAACCAAATTCTCTATCCATTTCACTTAATTTGTTCACATTTATTCATTTCAATGTTTTTTCCTCTTCTGACTCTTAAAAATTATTTCCATTTTTACAAGTGTTGTGAATTGTACCGCTCATCCCTCTGACTTTTACAGAAGTAAGAGGAACCTCAGTTCTATGAGGTTCCAACTAATGTTCAAAATATCTGTACCAGAGTTTCTACAGCCACGTAAATGCAGCTGAGAAGATTAAATGGTCTAGTCAATTTGCTGATTCCATCGGAATTGTTCAGACCTTGTCAGGGCATGCACATTAAACCCAATGATTCATACAGTGTCAGTGAAAACCAGAGAATTCCTAATTATTAGCTAAGAGCTGCAAAGTGTTAGTGGTAATGTAAAAAGATTATGTACGGTTTCTAAAGGAATTTTAGCTTGTCAGGTCAGCCTTTTTCGTGTATTGTAACAAACCACAGCCAATAACTAGGCTTTATTAGCTACTTCTGGTTTTCAGCTGCTGTAGATTTTAGTTCTCTGCATCCTTCCTTGCCACATAGATTGAGACTGACCGAGTTTGAAGCTTCTGTCAGAACAGTGATTTGCTTTTAGCTGCAGTTTTAAAACAGGTGCTGTATTTTTTCTGAATTTCAAACAGCTTTGTTTGTTTTATTCTGAATTCTATCCCCTCTCTTCAGTGGTTTTGAAGTGACCAGCTTTCTTACAAGTGGCTACAAGAGACTCCATCACATCTAATGGGATTATGGCCAGAAATAGACAAATTGTTTCTATACATGGGTACAGAGATTGTAGTAATTCTGAGAATATAAAACACTTCAGCTCCTGCAGCACTTCTCCGAGACATCAAAATAAGAACACATGTACTTTCCTGCAATACTCAAAGTGATGGGTAAACAGAGATTTCCCTTCATACACACCTGAGCTGGTAAAGAGGAGTTACAGATGACCGCCCTTACTCGATATCACACCAGCTGACTCCTGGAGGACCAGATAACCCCTTCAAGAATTATTTTTCTTTCCGGGAATGCCTTAAGCAAAGTTCCCAGGGGAAAGAAAAAGGCAGATTGTACTCTGATATGACTCAATATTAGTCAAGACTTACATCTATATCAAGCAAACAACCATGCCAGCTGGAGCTCTGGCAAAAGCGACTCGCAAAAGCCTTGTCAATAATCAAACAGAAATCCCTTGAAAGTGCAAAAGATACGGATGAAGCTATGTGGCAGACATTGCACAGAGTCTCATAGCAGATGCTCTAATAGTTCAGATGTTCATGAAAAGATGGTGTTTATGTTCTTGTGGTCTTTTGAAGACAAGCACCAACTTCCTCGGCATGTCTTTAGTCAGCTCCCACCCGCAGGTGGCATATTCATAAGCTGTGCTGGAGTTAATACATTGCAGTAATAAGCCCGGAGAGTTAGCAGCAGTCAGACATCCAGGCAGCCCTACATCCGTGAAATCAAATCTATCGGCAGAAAAATCTCACTAACATGAAATCCCATAAGAACGATTATGAAGATGGCTAGGGTAAGACAGCTGTCACAACATTTACATTACATGTGGAAAAAAACTTTTCTGACATTTTTAAATTGTAACAACTTAATTTGATAATAGACAGTAATTTATAATAAACATGCCGGTAGAAGTTTGAGAAAACGATATTCTTAGAAAGAATCAGGCTGCATCCAACACTGCAATTTCAGTAGAAACAAAATGTAATTCAACAAATCTAAAGTAAACCAATTCAATTTACCACTGAAGCCACATACAGTGAGTTTCAGCAGGGATCAAATTCATAACTTCTTTAGGGGGAAAACAAAGGATTTTAATAGATGTATAAACCATGGGTATCCCAACTTTTAGCTTGCCTGGGCCACACTGAGTGAAGAGAAATTGTCTTGGGCTGCATATAAAATATATAATACAGTCAATGTATATAACTAACACAGCTTTTTTTATTAAAACATAAAAAAGAGAAATAAAAACATGAAACTAGTGGGATATCTGACCTTGTTTTTGTGACACTAATGCATCAATGTCTGGTTCAATGGAAGTGGTTGCAATTCTCAGTGAGTTCTCAAAGCGTTTGTCAGAGATTTTTGATGAAATTTTACTCTTCCTGTGCTACATCCTTGAAAAAAGTTCTTCACAAATGTACATACTGCCAAAAAGCAATGATGTGAATAAGACGTGAGTGTGAAGCGAGGGATATTTTTCTTTGGTAAGACAAGTCTTATAAAAGTCTAGTAGAGAGACACAATCAAATTTTTCTTTGAGTTAAATGTCTGTTTGTAACTCTGTACATTCCATNTTCTTTGAGTTAAATGTCTGGTTGTAACTCTGTACATTCCATTTGAAAATTTGCAGGTAATGTATTTATGTGATTTATTATGAAAATGGAGTCGCAAATATACCAAAAAATTGATAATTTTTCCGGCAATCTTGAAACCTATTCTAAAATTCCTTTGTCAAAATGGAAAGCAAAGCTACATATTCTTCACTGTTCACAGGACGGTGTTTAGCCAATGCATCAAAAAGCATAAAATTATTTGCATAACTTGAGTTTGCACTGAGCTGTGTCCTGGCTTCAGCTCAGACAGTGTGAGTTGCTGAGTGATGGGTGTGTGCCCGGGGCTGAGCCACATTGGTGGCAGAGCTGCGACCATCATGACTCGACAGCAGGGGGTGGGCCCCATTAGGAGCTCTGCCAGGCTGCACGCAGCCCGCAGGCTGTGGGTTGGGCATGCCTGGTATAGACAGAAATCTAGCTTTTCCAGCACAGTCAGTTCTGTTTTAGATTGTGTTAAATACATACTTATATTTACAAAATAATACCACTGTCAAATGCAGATACATTAAATAGAAGAGTGGGGGGCAGACTTTGAAATAACGTACTCCAGCTGAAGTTGCTTTTGGCAGGAGATATGCAGGAAGCTTAAAAGTATGGTATATACCACACAAGTAACATTTAATAGATTCCCCAAGTCTGGTATGCAGGTTTCAGTTAGTTCAGAACATCAGCTTAGACAGACTCCCTTTACTTCCTCCCACTTAGCCTTGATGAAAAAACATCAACGCAAAACATTTTCCTACAGGAAATTATTTGTCTCGGGTATATCTCTGCAAAGACTGACTATTCTCTCTCCTAGAAGAGACTGTTACCACAGAATTAGCCTCTTCTATTTGGACTCATCGGGAAAGCATGCAGAAATCACAATAAGCACAAGCCAACTAGTCCATGTAAAATTACCATTCTAGAGGACCTTCTCATATGCGAAACTGATTTACACGAAAATTGAGAAGTTTCAGGTTTTCTTCTCTTAAAATAACTTCTCAGCCAGAAAATATGAGGATCTGTATAAATTAGCACTGTTGAATATGTATCTGTTATGTGCATTTTTTAAATCCACCGTAGAAAAATAGAGGGAAAAAAAAGTGTTCCAAATAGGCAACAAGTATCTACCATTTACTCATTTTATTGCTTCTGTTTCGGGAAACATCTTTGTGAGACACACCAATCCCTTCCTTCCCTTGCTTTTCTATTTTCTAGAAGAAATTTCCACTCCATTTTGCTGTTATTAATGCTACTCCCGAGTATCTGAAAGATCAAATGAACTCATGCCCCTTGATACATATTTTCTTCTTTCATCCCACCCAGAATAAACAAATCCTTTGTCTGGTCTATAATATTCATTTTGGCTGCAGTTCTTACTTCAAGCTCCTCCTTTAAGCACAGACTCTCTTTTCCAATGTTTCAGACCTTAAAATCATTCACTTGACAAAGAGCTGGGAACAGTAGAAAGGAAAGAATAAAGGATGGCTTGTTCCACTATGGAAATCCCTCATTCTCTCTTTTAAGAGGGTCTCCTGCCCCAGATATTTACCAGTTCCAGATGTTTCCGTGAGAGGATTAATCCCCCCCACAATGAACTTAATTGTTCTATAGTGTCCTACAGGATACAGAGAGAGGAAAAGGGTATTTTCCTCCTGATCCTTAGCTGAAAAACAGTTTGTACCCTGAATTTCAGAACAAGCAGCCTCTGCAGTGTTTCTGAAATACAAACGTTTGAGCTATTCTCAGCCTGCAGATTGCCTCATTTCATTGAAGTCTTCAAATTGTTTGCATTCAATAATATAGTGGCAGTGAGTTCCTAACATGCTCACTCATGTTGGTTTCTCTCGTAAGTTTTCCTGCAGATCAACACATTTGGGAGTATTTCAGATTTCAGTCATCTATAGTTTGCTTTGGAAAACCATAACAGTATTGTGAGAAAAACAATGCAGTGTATGAACAGCATAAATTCAATTGTTACAGCTAGGTGACAATGTATTAGGCAGTGTTTTAGCTGGTAGAATCTAGAAATGCTACTTCATTTATCTCATCAATGAACTGTGAATTTATTGAATGGAGGATGTATCTGAAGCCAGAATATACTCCTGAAATGACTTCAGTAGCTGTACTATATGGTTTCAGTGGTGAAATTTGAAACGCTAAAGGAAGGTGGTAGCATGCTTTGATGCCGGTATTTTTTCTTGTAACATAAAAAGCACCACATGCTGAGATGCTGATGTGCTTAGTGCTACACAATGAGCTGAGGTATGTAAGCTATCTTCAATGACTGAAATTAATTAGCAGTATTCTTCTACCTGCAATCTGTAGAACTTATCTACATACACACTTCTTTCATGCTTCTCCAGCATACACCTACCCAATATCACCTTCCATGGGAACTACGCAACCCACTGCCATCACCCACATCCAGAGGAATTCCCCCATCCCCATGATTTCAAGCTGCCAATTTCCCAAACATTTTGCAAGATCTGCCAGATTCTAAAGACCAGAAGACAACAAGGAGGAGAAAGCAGATGGTATTTTCTGGAGAGTTGATTCTTCCTTTTAAAATTAAACTACTTTCCACTTCCCAAATAAATAACCTGTGAAAAGCATAAATTGGGTTATAGAACATGGCTTCTCTTACCGCACACATGTTTCTGGGAAAGCAGCTGCCCCAGCAAACCACTTTTTAGGTAGTTTAAGTTTTCTCTCTCTCCCTCATCTGGCCTCCATTATTTCCAGGAATTTGTTTCACTGAATGCTGATCAGAAAGAGTTATTTACTTTAATTTCTCATTAATTAAGTGCAGAAGTATAATCACTTAGAAATACTAAAACAAGCTGTACTTATTTTGTGTTCTCTTCGATAAAAGGCCAACAGAAATACAAAAATCAACAGGCAGGCTTTAAAAATAGTAATTTGGTGATTCTAAATGGAAAAAGCTTAAAGAAGTATGCTGTCACCATCTTTTCATTGTAAATGAGGTTCTTAGAAAACGCATCCAATTACAAACGTGCATACAGGTAGAAAATCCTCTCTCTTCCAGGTTTATAAATAAACATAGTTGCATCTAATTCTCTTTATCTTGCACTGATAGAAATGGCTATTAGAAACAATTAAGTAATTAACTAATGAGTGTAACATCATAGCACTAATAATATTTTTAATCTTACATTTAGAAATTGAAGAGCAGTAAATTATCATTCTATTGCCAGTAGAGAACCAGGAAACTCTTCAGAAGCAGTGTGAAATGTGGAACTTCAGCTTCTTCCCTGGGCGGCCTTCCTCCTAGCCCCATTCTTACAGTAATCAGTACTGCATGAGAGAGAAATGTATTAGATACAGATTCACTGTATTGTTTAGCTACAAGCAATCAGCCTACAACATCCTTGGTGTTGCCTTTCTGCAACCAGAAGTGAGGAGAAACATCATTAAAACCAGAGGAACCGCCTCAGCACAAAACAGACAGGAGAACACTCTTGGAACCTACAATCACCTCCCCATGGCTGGTGACAAAGAGAAGCTTCCCCTGGAACAGAGCATGAACTGCAAAGCTAGACAGGATGGGGACCCTTGTGTATCATATTCTTCAAGAAAACCTGAGCATTTGTCTTTTATTTGTATAAATGCAAGCTAAGACACACAATCATGACTCCAAGGCTCTGTCATCATGTATATCACATGAAGTCATGAGAACTGTCAACACCATGCCATATGTCCACAGACATAAAAATTGTCTTTTACAGAGACATCCCACCTTTTCAGTATCACATAGCTCTTCTTCCTTTTTTTTCATACATACTATCACACATAATTTCTTTTCTGATGGGTACAAATCCTAGCATTTAACTCCTCTGATTGCCCCCATCAATAAGGGCTTAGTTCAAAGAAGAACAAACTTCTGTGTCTCCTTCTCTTTTCAAGAGCTGAGTGTGAAGACCTCAAAATGACAGCAGATAAGTTCCAAAATACCTTCTTTTAACCTCCACTTCATCTCAAGTCAAACACAAACACCCTTGCCCTATTCCGCATATGCTTGTTTTTTCCTCACACAAGGCAAAACCATTCAATCTGTGAGCTATCAAACAAGTCATTCCTTGATTAAGGAAGAAAAAATAAAAAGCTGTATGGAGCTTTGCCGGGATGATAAAGTGATGTGGTTCTCACTGATTCTAAAATTTCAGTCCTTAAAGCACTCTTAAAACCCCCTTTTACAAATTTTCCAACATCTTCTGATCAGCTGGTAATCAAAAATGGAAATCACTTACTCACTTCCATATCCACATTCATCCACTTTGTCTCATAGAGGCAGAACCATCCTTATAGGGAGTCCAGCAGAAAAGCCACTTGAAGGAGACATTGTTTCTTAAACTTGAACAAGCTAGAAATCACCTTCCAATTTCTCTAATGCACAAGGATCAGGAAAAGCCAATGGCTATGACATGGGAAATCTTTATGGATGTTGTAACTACCTAGTTTGAAGCTCCACATTTACTTTTCTGGGATTGAAACACCACTCTTCTAGCACCCCCTCAGTTGCTGAATTGATTACATCATTTTGACTGATGTCAAAGGGGTTGGGAAGGCAACGCAGGCATTAGTTAGACTGAGTAAAATTCACCAAAAGAAGATTTTGTGATGCACCAAACACTGCCAACACTGAACACTAAATTGGGGCATCAGGTAAAAATTTTTAAATGGTACATCTCAAAATTATATCTAGAATAGACCAGCTCCAGGTGAACAAAGAATCTGGATGTCATAAAAAGACAATATAGGTATGATAAGAAGCGCAAGGAAAATATATAGCTTAGAAAAGCAAACAGCTCTGCCTCCATTAACGCCTCAAAATTGCACTAATCACAGTAGTATCTGAAGGGCAGGTTCTGAGGAAGGACAGCACCATAGAGTATGAATTCATAGCTTTTTTTTTTTTTTTTTGTGGTACTATTCACTAACAGCTCAACTACAAACATCGGGACACAGCCAGACTCTATGTTCTCTGCTACAGAGGTTCAAAAGCCACTCTTTCAAAGCATGAATTTACCATGCCTCAGGTAAAAGGCAGCAGTTTATTGTGTGACAGTTCCTACTTCGCTATGATTGCTAAAACTGGTTCTCTTAATCTACTGACAATCAGGACCATACCCACACTACAGCTACTGTATCCTGGTGTACCAACAGTTGCGGGGTGGCTCTTTCTCAGTTTCTTCAGCCAGAAATCGAAATGTTCATCCAATCATAATGTGGTTTTAGTCAGCATTTAGCTGAGTTACACCAGATACAAGGAAAACCCTCAGAGTTTCTGTGCAACTCCTCTCTTCTCAGAGGAACATGCAAGTAGGGGCCTATCTTCCCCTGTACCAGGGGACAGGTCCTATTTCAAATGGCACTGCCCCCACTGTGAGCTGCCATACGAATTTAACAGTACACACACTGCTAGCACTACTTCGGATTTGTGTTTAGCTTAACCCACGGGTTATTTGTTTTGTGGTTGGTTTTCTAATAAGTCTCACATCCCTCTCCTGGAGGCAGTTTTTGAAAGAACGGAAACCACTAACTGTGTATTCTACCCCAAACCAGGTATATATGAGAAACTTTTGCATTCAGGGAGGTCATGCCTGTGGGAAAACTCCTTGGGGGAGAAGGAATGAGCAGAATTGGACACTACATCCCAGCATGCTAATGAAGAGACAGTCTGAAGGAACAGGTTTCCCACAAAACCACAGAAATACAGGACTGGCAGGGCCCCCAGGGTCATCCAGTTAAACTCAGCTGTGGTAACAGGCACCACAGGAAAATGTGCCATTGAGAAGCCACACATCATCTGCTCCCTGTGCCACCTCGTGTGTAATACAATTGTAGAAAGGCAGAGCTAGAGGGGTCATCCACAGATCATCTAGTGTCACCTCCTGCCACCAAGGAGGGACCCCATGTGCTGAGACCACATCTGGCAGAGGTTTACCAACCCTCTTTCAGGACTCCAGTGAAGGAGATGCCACAGCAGGAGAGGGACCTAAATCGTGTGGGACAGCGGTGTTCCTATGCAAAAACCCTGGTAGGACTTCCATATAGGTGTCACGGCCTCCACATGCCACAAACACCCAACCAAAAATTCTGGGCTCCAAACTTGAACAACAGGGTGAACTCAGTTTTCAGAAGGCATGATGAGACTGCACCTTCAGGGATGTTCCAGTTCTGATCAATGGCACTATTCCTGTTTCTTCTGCAGCCAAATGAGCGTTCTCTTATTGGTGTCCAGGGATGCCAGAACCCAGCTCCAGTTTTTCAGCAGGAAACAAATCTCTTCAGTGACTTCTATACTGACTCTCCTTCAGATTTTGCGCTCAATTTTCTCAAAAATTAGCATTTAATTCATGGGAAATTCTATTTTTTTTCAATGAAGTTTGATTCAAAAAGGGAGAGAAAAAGTGAATTTCCAAATCCTACCATGGAATGCAAACTTCAAATTTGTTTCTTTGAAAGGGAGTATCTAGGAAGCTTCAAGCATTTTTTAAAAATGCTGTATGTACTTTTCTTATGTTATTTTGTGATATGTTCAATTTTATATCCAGTTTTGAAATTAGTTAATGACATCAGTAATTCAGTACAGACTGAAGGTTTCACCCTCCTCTCTACTTAAAATTTCCTTCTTTGTGCTACACCACACTTTCACTAACAGAATACATGTAAAAGATTAAATCAAATTTCAAGCAAAGCATGAATGTTTTTAAAAAATAAACACTTTTTTAAGAAACACTACAGTGGAAAAATGTGTTTAGAATTCTTTGTGAAATTTCTTGGAAAAGATATTAAGTTGGCAAAATTCCACACAGAAAATATGTCACATTTTTCTGACAAATTTTTCTCTAGCTAATTTCTTTGGAACTTTCATGAGCAGGGGTTCCTAAAACACTCACTGAGTTGAATATTCAGTTTGGTGTCCTTTGTATATTTCCTTTCGGGATCTCCTGTTGGGTAGCAACACCAAGATGCAGAGCAGTAGGAAAACCTGAAAAAGCAAAGAGTGGCCAAAAGAAACATCTATGCACATGTCCCAAGCATCCTCACTGCAGGGACTGGGGTGAGCTGTGTGTAACCCACAGTCAAAACACAGACTGTTGAGACTGGAAAGGAGGAATTATAGGTGCTTGGCTTCAGCTGAGCCTGTGGAAGGAGGAGGAAGTGTTTGTGTCCTACTCCTTCTCAGCACCAAAATCCAGGTGATCGGAAGTTTGTGTTAATTGGCAATAAGTTAGAGCAAGTAGCAATTCTACGAGTAGGAAGTGTTTTGCTTGCAATGACTGCCTCAGTCATTTATGCTTCTCTGCCTGCATTTGAATTTACAACAAAATAAAACCAGCCTTACAAGCACAATCACAAAAGAAGCCATAATTTCACGAAGGAAACACCCACCACTCTGCTATTAGCACTGATGTGCACGTGTTGAAATGAAGATCCTGGAGCTTTTTACAGAAATATATTCCACATCCACCTACTGCAAACACCAGCAAGCATTTTATACCATGACAAGTCAAAATTCACAGGATGGTTAGAATAAAAACGTACTCAATATTTCTGTCACAGATGATTAAGCAAAATAACAGATCAAAGCTTGCCATATAACCATATGAAACTATCTTTAAAATTTAAAACTGTCTTTTCTTATGAATAGAGTTCATTTTCCTAATTCCTGATTTGTCATTAACTTGTGACCAAAATACTATAACCAGCACCAGAGGCTTGGCACGTACCTAGTCTGATTGGAGGTGCCTGCACCACTGAAGCCAGAACTTCTCAAATGCCATCTTCCGCTTAAGGAATCCTGATTCTCTAAAGTGCCTATTTGCTCTGTCAGAAAGTCAGGCAGCCTCAAGCTGTCAGATTGAAGACCTTAAAGAGTTTGTATCTCAAATCATTTCCCACAGATGGGCAATTATGTGCAAACCCACAAAAGCTGCAGTCTCCAAGGCTGACAGCCACGACACATTTTACAGGGGTCATCCTTACAGGGGTGAATCAGTCATAAAGGAGTGAAGGGCATCAAAATCTCAACCTGTAGTGCAAGCAAAACTTACATATTCTATCATAGCTACCAAGCATTGATTAAGAGTGTCCTAAAGCATGAAGTAAGACTCATCTCCCTTTCCCTTCCAGATATTGTATAGAAAAGCAGAAGCTGTGGAAAGAAATGCTTTAGATCATATTTAAACACTGTAACTTTGCCAGCCTGTCTCTCAAACTATCTAAGAATCAGGCATTATTTTTATTCCTAGAAGCACTATGAAAATGATGTATTTCATCCGCTTTGTTTTCAAGTCTGGCCTTAACAGTCGTTATTTTACTTTTTCATCACCCTAACAACAAGAAAGCTGAGGAATGTGCAGAAAAAGCCCATCTTCCCAGACAGGAAGAAGAGCCAACCATTCAGGGATGCCGCCTCTAAGCACTGGGCTGTAGAGAGCAAGGCAGCCAGGTGAGGAGGGACCATGCGCCCAGGCGGGTTGTGAAAGGCCTCAACAGGCATCGTGGTGTGGGTCAGGAGCAATCCCATGCACTGATTTTTGGATATATCGCCAAGCCAGGAGCCAGTACAAGGCACATAGGTCTGCGCAGCACAGGGACTGCACCTCTGTTAAGCACCGGTGCAAAAACCAAACAGCTATCTGAGCATCACACTTGAGTGTGAGGTGAGGAAGCATTCCTTTCCATCCCATACGCCAGCATAGGAGCTTTCCTCTTAACCTGAGATCATCTAAAAGGAATAACCTTCAAATCTTAGTTGTCTATATCTAGAGAGAAATAAAAGAGGTATAGACAAAAAGAAAGCAGGTACTAGTACATCTTCTATTTTCATACAAACTACTACATAAATTTCTTTAAACAATCTTCTGTTAGTTAACTAAAGGGATTCCTGCCCTTATTTAACAAGTATTGCTTTATCTCTACAGAAACCAGAATGACAGCACAGTGAAGTAGAGAAGGCAGGCATTTAAATAGGACACTTGATAAAAACTGTTTGCTGTGTTCTCCTGTTTCTTGTGTTTTGGGTTGATACAGAATTAAATTCCGCTTCCTCAGCCAATAAGGAACTAACAGGCACTGTAAACTGAGCCATGAGGTTTCCATTTGCTAATTCTTGCTATCCAGTTGATATTCTCCCTCCCTCCTCCCCTTTTCCAGGCTTATGAAGGAAGCCACTATGTGGCAGTCCAGTACCAAAAACAGATGGATGACAGGTTCAGTAGTGTCTTTTCATAAATTTATCATGGCATTAAATATATAGGGAGCAAATATTCAATTTCCTCTTTGCTGTGACCACAGATGCCAGCAGTGACAGAGACACAATTACTCTCACTGCTGCTGAGGGATCATTGTTCATGCAGGTGCACTCAAATGCTGTGTTCTGAATCTTCTCACTGTCACCTCTCCAGGGGGAGTACTTCACAGAATAACAGCTTTGACAAAATTGCTTTGTGAAGTTTGACTTCAAATTACCTTTCTCAGTATCATTCCTTTGTTCTCATGTGATATTTCCATATTGTGCATTCCTCATAACTCAATAAATGACTCCTTACATTAGAAATACATAGTAGTCATGAAGTAATTTTAGTACCTTTCACTAAGCCCTATGACTGCAGCCAATACGATGGCAACTTAAAAAATAAACAGAATACACACACACACACACAAAAAAAACCTGACAGCGTGATGGGGACTCATGCAGGGAAAACACCAGAATCAGTGAGAGAGAATATGAGCATAACAGCTCAAATAAGAGACAGAAACGTGCACCTGTGCATTCTTGTTTCAAGTGTGAATGACGATTTCCCTTTGAAAAATTCTCAAAGAAGCATCCAGTGATCTCTGAATCCAGGCGCCCTGCATCATCCCTTCCTTTACATCCTGTGCAAACAAGCAAGCCTATGAATAGAGGACTTTTTCTCTTTGCAAATGTGCCCTAGTGTGACTTTAGCCTCTTCAGCTGTGATCTCACCTTGCCTAGCAGGCTGAGACCTACATGTCTGGACACCGTTTTGAGGGAGCTGGCCAAGGAAAGCACCGGCTTGTAGCACAGCTGTGTGGCCAATTCAGTACATGGCACTCTTTCTTCTGAGTCAGCACCGAGTCACTGGTGGAGCTAGGTGCTACGGAGCACATGGTATTTCCGAAGGAGCTGTGTTTCCATTAAAATACAAGCTGAGATCCAGATGAGGGCTAAACATATTTCTTGCCAGTCAGGAGGATGAGCACAACAGCTTACCAGGTGTAAAAATTCAGACAGCCAAGCAGTCTTTTATTTCTTGCCTTACAGAAAAAACTAGATGATTTCATTCAATTATGACAAATAAAACCTTCATATCAAGCAGCAGGAGTGTTCTCTCTTTCCAGGGCATCAGTCTCCTCTGCCTTTGAAACCATTGCATAGCTGAGCCCTTTCTTTCCCTCCCAATGGCCACCACAACTGCACACTGAGGAGCAGGCCTCTTACCCCTCTCACTCACACTCGCACTACCAAGCAGTCCCATTTATAGGCCATATGCTCTACCAGTGCTTCTCTTTGCTCCCTGCAAAACCGAGCCAGAAGCACTGGGTGCCCTGACTGATGGAGTTCAATTGTGGAGCAAGGCACCACCATGTAAACCCAGTTTTCCACTAGAAGACCCAACAGCCACATTAGTGGGGTACTCCCCGTGGTATGGTACTACCCTCACAATAGGTGAGGGTTCCACACAGCCTTCCTCAGCAAGCTGGACAAGGGTTCTGATGGTCTGCTCAGCCCAGGGCAAGCTTTAGGAGGCCGATAATCATGCAAAAGTCTCCAGGGAGACTTCTAGGTCATCCATAGTCCCCAGTTTAGAGGTCCAGTAACGTATGCATAAGCATACATTAGACTGTCATATATTTATAAAGTAAATGTTGCTTTCTCACTAGCACACCTAGCATTAACAGGAAAGCACGTGCACTTATCTTCAATTCAATTTTAACTCCAGAGTCAGTAAAAAATTTTCAGTGGAACATTTTTCCATAGGAAAATGCCAGTTCCTGGAAAATATGCATATATATTCAGCAGGAACAGATTGATTGAATCAAATGTAACAGCGACCAGACACACTTCCTAGGGAAACCTGCCTGGTTTCCTGCTAGCTTGTGGGCCTCCCTGGAAGCCTCCCTGGTGAGCAGCATGTCTGGGCTCGTGGGCTCCCTGCTGTGATCATCATGGGGAGCCTTGTCCTCTCTTACTTAAAATTTTGAAACAAAATCTTTCTTCTGTTAATTAAATGAAATTTCATATTCCTGCTCTGTGGGAAGTGAAAAAATTCAAGATATTTAATTTCAATGCAGAAAGAATGTGAGAGTGGCCATAAACTTGGCCATTCCTCCCACTACAGGAATTCGAGGTTCTGACAAACCCTTCTTACACATCAGTGCTCACTCCATTGCCTGCTTCTGGCTGAGTGAAGAGCACTGGTGGAAATTCAAACCTGACAAATTAACATTTGCAAAAAATTAAAATAAAATAAGCAACTGCTATGAGTTTAACAACAAACGGGAGCCTAGGTTCCCAGGAGACCGACCATGGAGTGCAGCTGGCAATAAAAGTTGACAGCATGTGGAAGTGGTTAGGAAAACAAAACAAAACAAAAATACAACTTCTGCACGCAAACTCAAACTTCTACTCTCACCCAGGCCTTGGGAAAAATAATCACAATAATGAAAAAAGCAACTCATTTTTTTACAAAGCGTTTTCCATCTGTGAATCGTAGAATATTATTGCACATAAAGAAGTGAAACAAAACCAAAACAAAAATGAGGACTAGCTGGGCAAGCCAGTGACTGGTATGTACACAGGCTTCTTGAGCCACAGCCCAGCGCCCAATCTTCAAGAGTTCATCAAAGTGAGTTTTCTATTCAGATTCTCAGGGCATAAACTTGCTGCTCTTTTTCATAGTCAGTCCCTGCCTGTGACCCCTAGACTGTTCTACTCCCATAGACAGCAGTCAGAGCACCCACTGAACCTAGCAGGATTTTCAAACAGGGCAAGGTTGTTTAGCTCAGCTGATACTGACATGATCACCTTTTCCCTCTTAGCAGCCATTTATATGAACTTTTCCTCCTTAGGAACATCTTGTATGGCTGACATCTTCATCTCTGTGGGTGAGGATACGATCCAGATCTACACTTTTGGTATCATTTTAGCCCATGTTCCAACCGTAGTTTTCCTACATGGAGAACTGGCAGTGGTTTGAACCGCTAGAAACTCAGCAAAGATGCTTGATTTCCTGACTTCTCAGTTAAAAGAATGAGTTTTCATGGGTCTTCGGTTACTGGTTCAGAATATGCCATCCGTCCACGCTGTGTACACAGGCACACTCTTACACTGAGACATTTGTTCATCTCAAAGCACAGTCAGAAGGCCCAGAGGCCTCTGCCCAGCATCCTGAGGGAGCATTTTAGCTTCAAGCATTAATATGTCTAGGCCAGCATGAGATAATGTTTTGGCTATCTGGTTGATGCAATTTACTCAGCAAGTGTATGATTCTTCTGTGGCTGGCGTTAACATTTCAGATTAGGGCCGTAAAGTGTGTCAAGAGAAGTGAACTAGACATCTGGTCATTCTGTTGGAATTTATGTGGGATGTAAGAGAATCATCTGCAAACCACTGGAAAACAAAATTTAAAAACGGAGGAGGGTAAAACTGTGTAGTTTAGCAGGCATGGATGGCAAGTAAGAGGAGGCTGCTCCTCCTACTATGAGTTCCACCATGACAGCTACATCACTGGTAGGCAATGTAAATATAAGGAGTACTTCCACAAGAAAAGAGGAATTAGCTAAACCATTTGTGCAGAGAACAATGTGATCAGAGCTTCTGTGGCAAGAAACAGACTTCCAAAGGAGATCTGAACTGCCCTTAATGACTAAAGCCTTGATGATGTTACTGCAGTGCCTTGCTACAAACCTGATGCATACAAGCCACCTTGTAACAAAGGCAGAAGAGCAGGCAATGAAGGAGAGGCCGATATCAAAGACAAAACTAATATTTAATAATATTTTCTACCCAGTTTTTATTTTGCATTGTCACTTGTTTCTTTTTCTTCTACCATTTATTTGATACAATAGCTGGGAAAACTATGGGAAGAAAATCCAGGTTTTATTGGTTCCAAGCCAACACTTGAGCCACGAGGTCATAGTGCTTTTCTGCTCAGTTAAAGGCACAAGAGAAATATCTCATGTAAAAGCCAAATCTGAAAAGAAACTCAATGGTTATGAATTTCGCCACCAGGATTTTGCTGTTCATTCACTGGCAATTGGGAGATTTTTGAAGATGAGGTGGATTACAGAGAGAGCCTTTTTTTTCTTTTCTTTTTTCTTTTTTTTTTTTTTAATCCTCGGCATATTTAAAAGTTCACAGTTCACACTGCTCACAAAAGTGGCAATTCCAGCAGCACAGACATCTTCCAACCATACACATTTATTATACACATCATTCATTGTTTCAAAAGAAAAAGGTCTTCTGCTAGAGGACACACTGCCAATTCTAAATTTGTAGCTGCCTCTTACAAGGAAGGAAGTGTTTCCCTGCAGTCCTGAAAGGATTTTACTTTTCAAATCAGAAGTCCAACATATATCTGAGGCAGAGCAAAGTAACCGACTCACTAAGACCTGTGCTTTGAATGATGCCTTACTTCCAATTGCCAGGAGACATCTTCCACATTTGGGAGACTCTGCATGGACACTTTGCTCATAAAGTGGACTTCCACATTAAATAAGTAATGCTAATCATTCTCAGACAGAGGAAGGAACTGAACCTAAACGTTCTAGCACCTACAGGAGAGCTTTGAGTCCTGAGCCATCAACTCAAGCAAAAACAGATATTAGCCAGGAATTTATAGTATCTGGTCAAGTCACGCACAAACACCTTGTCTTTCAATTTCCAGAGAAATTCCTATTCCTTCAATGAAAAAGGTGAGTTTTCTGTAAAATTTAATACAAGAATCCTTTGAACCATCAAATTTTATCACATTTCCTGAGTTAGGAGCAGCCAAGCATGGGATTTGCAGATTTAAACTTTGGACTTAAACTGCCTAAGGTGTAGTTAAACGCTTGTTGCTACTATAGCGTACTCCACCAGTTAATAAGTTAATAAACTTTGAAATGTAGGCATATGGGCAGTGTGGGAATTCAAGTGAACTCATGTTTCTGTGGGATGGAATAACTTCAGGTCATCAGAGCTGAAAACTGCTAAGGACTAGAGGTCCAACATCTGTTATACCACTTCTATGCATTCATGTGAAAACATACCCCATGTGAAACCCCAGTAGGAAGCCCAACCTTGTGAGCTCTGCCCAGGCTGATGCGATGCCCTGGCCATCTCTGCCTGCACCGTGCCTAGCTTATGATATCTCCTGTCAAATCAAGTAGGGACGCATGGTACCTCAGTAAAGTACCATCTTGACACCATTACAGAATCTTGTGCTTTTTCTAGTTATAGACCAGATCATTATTTATTATTTTAGGGAAATACTTGCAAAAAAAAATAAATAAAGTTGATTTCTATTTTACACTTTTTCCCTTATCAGTAGAAAGCTTAGCTAATGAGCCTCTTGTTGAGGCTTATTTTGCTTTGCCACCAGTTGGGAACTTCTGTTTTACAAAAGAACAGACATTTCTTAAGAAAGAAGTGAGCTGTTTTATATTTCATCAATGTTCATTTTGATAATGGTAGTCAAAAACTCCAACAATAAGCAGAAACAGATTTACCCCACCCTGAAAATGTTCTACCAGATCTCATATATATACATATATACGTCCCAGTTTTTCTTCCAAGTCTTTTATGTATCTCCAACAAACTAAATCATAGTAAGAAAAGGTGTCAGGAACTACAACATGCTTCTAAAGTTTCAAACATAAGCTTAACAGTTAAAAGATGCAGATGATTCTGCTAAGAGTTTTTCTTGATATAGTTTTTAACATACAAAGAAAACATTACAAGCCCCTTGTCCTCATTACATCCTTTCCATTTTAGGAACAGAAACTGTAGACTCTTGCACACTCTGGTTCCCAAGGGAGACGTAAGAGAGGTCAATTCTTCAGCTAAGGTGGCCATAGTGGTTAGGGTGTGTTGATGACTACAGTAAAAGGGTTTGAGATGCAGAGCCATGCTTCCAAGAACAGATCTAGTCGGAGACAGAAGCTTTCAGAAGCTCTACTGGCGCTTTAAGCACTGGCAGAAGGGAGCGGATGCAGAATTCAAGGTGGATGAGAAAGGCGCGAAAAGGAAGGCAAGGGAGGAAATATATGGGACAATGGAAGGACTGAGTCAAAGGAATTCTGGAGGTAATGAAGGAACCACTGTATTGCCTACAGAGATCCTGGGAGAAGGGCTCCTTTTCCTGAATGTGTGTGAGTGAATGCCTCTTTGCAAGTGCCATGCAGCTTGAGGGCTTCCTCTTAGTGTTAGAAGTATGGAAATACAAATGAAAATATTTACAGAATTGTTGCTTGAAAACCTTTCATGACTTTTTAACAGCTAGAAACACTGGCACCATCCAAGTGAATCAAGGCAGTGACAGACAGATGTGCAAGAGAACCTTCCTCTATTAAGAAAAGAGAAATTACATACTTATAACACCTCTGGTTAAAAAAAAGAAATAAAAATAAAATACTCCTAATAAGTTCAAAAAACATGCAAAGGCCAAGTCGGGGGTGAGAGTCACAGAAACAGTTAAAACTGAAATTCGTATGGATATTTTATCTTGAGCGAACACCTATTAAACAAATACTGTAGAGGTTGTCCACCTGCCTCAGTAGAGACCTTTCCATTTATGCTATTGCCCATGGACTACTTTCTAACGTATTGAGAGAAACAGTCACCTCTAGGGTATAGCTTCTCTCCTCCTAAGGCAGAGCACTAAAGCATGTCAGATAAATCACATCCTGCAACTCCTGTTTCTCTCCACTGGCTGTGACTGGAGCCCAGGGAGATTAGCTCAGATAAAGACATCCTCTGTAAATGTCTGAAGACATGCAAGATGATTCCCACACTACCTAAAGGCTCCAAGAGACTGGAACAAACCAACTGTTGCTTTAAAACAAAAACGTCAAGCCTTATGGTAGGAGCTATACCAATAATCAATTGAGGTGGAGTCACCAGACCATTTAGTATATTCATAGGACACAGCTCCTCCTGCTCCACAAGTACTCCCAAAGACTTTTGACCAGACTGGCTGTGTGGCAATGGGTTGGATGATTCCTGGTGGATACACCACATCCTGTCACTGGTCAGGAAGAAACCTGAGGACTTCCAAGTCCCCTGAGTACAAATTACTCAGAGAAAAATCTTGAAGGGTTCTGTTATTATTTAAGGTATAAGTGCCTTAAAATAGCATGACTAGGAAGGGTGGAGTAGGGGAGTTCCCATCTGACAGATGTTGGTTGTTAAAAAAACTCTTGAATCCAGCCCAAAAACCCATTGACTGAAATAGGTTTGACACCCAGATCTAACCAGTGAAACAAATACCCAAATCTCTCCATCCTCTGGTGCCTGGGTGCCAGATGTGTCAGCATCTAGTCAACGGCAGAGAGGCCACTAAGTACTTCCTTGCTGTTACAAACAAAACCCAGTCCTGGCATGTGTCACTTAATAAATGTGCCTTTCAGTGCTTACCATTGTGGTTCCCAAAACAGCCCAAGCAGCAGGAAAGGAGGATTAGTGTCTTTCCAGAAAGGACACAGCAGTGAGTCACAACCTCAGCACTGCTGTGAGTCACTTTGACATTGCTGCTGACTGGCTCGACTGTGAATATAAATGACAAAACATCCCCTTCGCATTAGAGATCATGGGCAAATGCCCAAATCCAGATTAGAAGATGTCTGCAGTCCAACCCTGTATCCAGATATGAACCTCCCCTCTGCTTCCACTCATTTTCATGGCAATAGGAAATAGAGAGGAACTGCAAGCTGAGACAACTGAGCCACAATTCATTGCAGCTCTGCCTCATCACGCACTGAAGCAATGAGCCACACCAAAGTCCTGACATCCCACTTACTGTGGAATATGCTGCTTCCCAAGATACAGCCTGTGGTTTACAAAGAGTGCACTTGAGCGAGTACCATGCTGTGAAATCTGCTGTCCTCATTTTCATCAAACTGAAGTTGTCCCTCTACACAGCACAGGCACTACATGCAGTTTAGCACAGAACAGGAGAAATGAAGTTTGCACCACCGGCACATGATGATGGCAGCGGTCACTCCATGCCACACAGGTATAACCCCACTAGGCTCTGCTGTCTCTGCCCTCCACAGCCACTGACCTTGGTACCAGAGCTTCTGCTGTAAGAGCATGCTCACTTGAAGGAGGCTTACTTTCTCTCATTTCTCTGCCCTCTTAACACATCCTTCAGCAAAAACTCCTCGTGGGAAGGAGCATCAGTGTTCGTGCTCTGGGACAGAACTACCCTCCCCAGGCACAGGGGACATGGGGAACAGGCAAGGGATTTTCTATGCCTTCCACAGTACAGCATAATTCATCCCCATTGTTACAGATCTCTGGTAAGTATCTCTTTGCCTAACCTAAATTGAAGCATTGTGCCTAGGTTGGAGTCACGGTCTTACAGATCTACAGGACACTTTGTAAACAGATGGCCTCCCTGATCAGAGGTTACACGTTCACTGGAAAGCCTTCAGCCCACAGACAGTAATGTCACATAAATTAATCCCTGGGTTTACCTGGAAAAATAATCCCAGCAGTAGCTGATGCTAAGGACATCGCCTGTTGGGCCAACCAATGCATTCATCCCCAGCCCTCCCTCTCACTTGTATCAAGGTAGATAAACAGATTTCCCAAATGCTGCTGCAATGGTGAAATGTGAAATGAAACCTGTAGGCAAAGCCAAATCCTTGCATTAAAAGCACCCCAGGCATTTCTGAGAGGCTTTCGTGTATAGATAAAACAGCAGCTAATAGCTTAAAGAAATCACAGCATTTCACGGCATGAGCTAATTCAACAGAACACTTAGCATTTAGATGGAGACCGAAAAGCATTTAATTCTGCAACATTCTCAAATAACAAACACTACCTCATGCTTTCAGGTATTTTTAGGGAGAGAGTGAAAGTGAGCAAGGAATGAACTATTCTCACTAGGAAGAGTGAGACTTACCTACATGAGTTATCCAGTTACTTCAGGATGTCTACAATTTGAGAATCTATTCATTGCATCCCAGAGTCAAATTTCCTTGGAAGAGGAAGGAAAAGCTTGCATGCAAGAAAAAACATTATGTGCAGAAAACAAAGGTTTGAATTCAGACTGTGCACAAGTCGGATTTTCCAACTGTTCCTTTCACTATTTTGCTGCCAGACAGCCATAATTTTTTGACTACACTTTCAAAATTATTTTTAAACATATGGTTTATGAGAAAGACAAAGGAGAGAGCTGCTAAAACCTTTTCTTTAATTTTCAGCAAGGTACATAATAGTTCAGAGAATGTGGTATCCAAGCAACAGGTCTGAAAGGGGCAAAGTATTAAAAGATTGTTCAGTCAATTATCTTAGCCTGAACATGCTGTTAACTGGCATAATTGCCTTAGATGCAAAACATACTTTCCTCCTCATAGTTATAAATAATTACAGTATATCCAAAAGCCATATATTAATAATGAAGAATAACATCTCTTGGAGTATTCTTCTCACATCCGGCATACACTCACATACATTTTCTCCTCTAGCCAGAACACCATATTTCTGAGTAACTAAAAGCTGCCACCTTGAAGCAATATATTAATTTTCAGCTAACTAAAGACAGCAAAGTTCTATCTCTTCCGCATTCATAACATACTTGATGTCGGATCTATCTGTCCCAAAGGACTAAAAATAATTTTCCACTGTTTCATTCCCTTAGCTCCATTAAGCTAACAAATCTGAAAGATAATGAGTAGGATTCTAGATAGGCATTATTAAAGAAATAATAAGTAATATAATACCAAACTGCAGAATCTTCTTCAGAAGAATATATACTAACCATGGCCTAAGTGTTCCCCTGTGATCGCTGCGTCAAGGTTGGGGATAATGATTCATAACCAGAAAGAGTACAGTTCAACTTTCACAGTTTCCATAGTTGGCAGATAGGAAAAAGAAACCTTTCTATTCCTGCAATGAATGTATATGATGGAAAGACAGCACATGGATAATCTTAGAAGGCAGAATTGGGCAACAGTCCTGGAAATACTCATATTTAACAAACACAATGCTCTCACACACATAAAATGGAGTGCGTGTGCTTACATATCTGGAGCATTCGGCTTTGGTTTGAAAACTAAAACTGTACCTTATGACGTGACAACACTCCTTCAAAACTACATAGAAGAGGCTGTTTTCCATACAGAATTAAAAATGGTTACTTCTGCCACAGGAAAATATCTGGCAGCATAGAAGTGAGTTGCTAGAAAGTGGGTTGCCAGGCAGAAAGTGGACATCAACAAGGAGATGGCTATTAGCCTTCTCTCCCTAACTGAGAAGCACTCCCTGAAACCTCACTTTTAAGGATGCCCATAGGGTGACTCTTCCCCTCCATTTCTCCTAGCCTGCAGACAAGCCCATGCAGCTGAGGGCAGTAGCACATGGCTGGCACTTGTGATTTAACTCCCTCATTTCAAGTTGGCCATTTGGCAACCAGTGAACAAATATATCACCCTAAAGATTTCACCAATCCTTGGAGAAAAGAACAGTTGAAAAATTGCCATTAGTCTTTAACAGGAGACAAAAATCTGTGGCTGTCATACACCACAACGCAAAGTATAAGGAATGAATTACACCTGAAGATGAACACAGAGAAATGAAATGATAATGACTAGCCTCATAGCTATGTCTCACCCTGGTTTGACTCCAAGGTGGTTTTTATATTCCATTCAGCTTGCTCGTTAACCTAAGCTGCAGGACCACTCACAGAGCTCCCAGAGCTGGGAAACAATTTGTCCTGCAGGTTGTATCATCTTTTCATATTGTCTTTCCAGAAAAGGTTCTTTAATTTGGCATAAAGAATTTCCTGAAGTCCTCCATTTTTACTCTGAAAGCATCTTTCCAATGACTTTCAAATCTGATACCTTCTTGAATAGGAAAACACCTTAAAGTGTTCCCTAGCATAAAAACTATTTCTGTCATGATTTTGATCATTATTGTGTAAAGATGTTTTCAAAATGCAACTTCATACATGCAAGATTCAGTAAAGTTTGCTACCATTTTGGCCACAAACAAACCCATTCACCCAAAGCAAATTTCTTTTCTGTCAGGAAAGGTACGTAAGGAAAAGCTGCAGTGCTTACCATCTTGTCTAAGCATACTGACACCAACCTCCCAAGATATATTGCTGCTCAAATACCCCTCATACAAACACAAAAATAAGATGGGTCATTGTCAGCACTTAATAGCGATCAGACACAAAATTCAAAACAAAGATGGGGACAAAAACTTTGCAGCAGGTGACTGCAAAATACAGTTTACTAAAAGGAGTTGAGGAGAACAATCCATCAGTCAGAATACATGTAAATAAAGCTACAGGAATTAAAAAGTGTCTATGCATGTAATACCAAAAGTTGCAAGAACAAGAAAAGTGTGTTTATTGGATAACATAGAATTTTTTTTATAGTTATCAGCCAAGACGCACTCTCATACAAGAGTACATAAGAGATATTATAACAGCATATTGGTGTGTCCATCCTACTTGAAGCATATGGGATTATATACTCTGATGAGAATTCAGGAAGCAAAATACAGGTCTGAATAAATATCTTGTGAGTAGAATCCAGACACTCTTACTTTAAAAGTCAGACTAAAATATTAATGTGATTCTCTAATTGCTGTTTTAATATCCTGTACATTCAAAAGCAAGTACACTGCATCTTTTTGGTACAGATTTGCCTCTGAGCTGTGCACTGGTAACTGATTTGAGAAGCAGTTTTGTTTTGTTGACTACAAAGTCATTTTAAATTAGAACTCACACTTTCAGACTTCTCTGAACCTTAAATTTCGAAAGATTCCAAACAATTCTGAAAGTCGATGCAAAATAATACACAAAGTGGATGCCTCATAGCAGAACATAAATGAAACAGAAGACTAACAGTTCTGTCCTAAGCCAACTGCCAATAGAAGTTGGCAGGTGCCGTTTGAACTTACCACCTACACACATAAAATTTGACAGTGAATCAAAGTAGAGTTGTATACTTTTGTATAACCTCAAACCCTTCAAATCCCCTGTGGGGACTAACATTTGGGAGCAGATTTTTAAAAGTCTCTTACTCTGTTGCCTAAATTAGAGGTAAGCTCTTTTGCAAAATGTAGTACCTTGAAGAATTCAAGACGTTTGGCAAACACATGCTGTACTTCGCTCAACTGAAGTGGCAGACCAAGCTTTCTGTACTAGGGAAAGGAGGTTACAACAAAGGATTTTGTGTGCTGCTGGGCTGTAGATGGGGCCAGTTCAATTCTCTCATGTATCTTAGATACCCTACCTGATGGCGAACACACACTTTTGTCCTTGAAACAGGGAGATACCATCCATAAAAGGATACCGCAACTTCACAGCAGTGTTGTAAGAATAAATATATACAATCTAACATGTAGCTATCAAAACTATGGCAAAGCAGGCAACAAAAGTATTTTATAGGGATTCATAAGATGGCCTTCCATAACCGTCCTCCCAAAAGATTCTCCATTTCAGCCTACAACCAGTAGCCTCAGAGGTATGGATGAACTTACAAAGAATTTAAGGGGCCAAGGCTGAAAATCATTACATCAATCCCTGAAATGCAAACATTCCTGTTCCTTCAAATTGCTTTCACAATGTGAATAAAGATTACTTTCAAAAAATAAACTGTCAGAATGAACAGGTGCAAAATAGGAGTTAAGCTAACAAGATGCTATCACAGATCCGTAAGACAATCAAGGTGCAATGAATACCAACCAATCTCTATATAGCTGCAGGCTATAGTACTCATGAGGTACCAGCAGATGGTGCTCTGAAGACAGGAAGGTTACAAATACAAATCAGCTTTTCTGAAACGAAATTTGACAAGCACCAACTAGAAAATATCCTCTTCAAAGATCTCAGGTAACACAGTAATATATTTCTTCCTGCAGTGCAGAATGCAGAACAACAAAAGGGCAATTTCCTCCCCAGCAAATCTGCTTTCAGCTGATGCTTTCATTATAACACTATTGCTATTTTTCATGAGCACAAGTGCCAGTAATCATACACTGATCTCCTCACTACCCATCAATATGTCTTCAAGGCATCATTCTTTCTTGATATTTCACAGATTTGCCTTGAAGGCAGTAACAGCTCAAGGCATACATCTATGAAAACAATGACAATCTCAGTGTGGTTGGAAACCGTGAAAAATTTGGGAACGTGGTTCCTGTGGCACCTCTATCCCTTTTGCTTGTCAGTATAAAACAGTAATGGTATTTTTTTCTCATACACAATAATAAACTGTATGTTTGATTTCTTTTTTATATTCTCCATTTAACTGTTTCTGAAGTAAGACTCCTCCTCACAGCAGGGTTTCAACGTGTACAGACGCAGCTGCACAGCTGCAGGATGGAGCAGCAGACTGCTATAATGCTGGAAAGCAAGAGTGGGATCAGTATCAGAAGAGTTTGGCAATAAAATGAATCATGTTATTTAGTTTAATGCATAGTAAGTAATAGAATTATTGGTACATCAGTCTAATAGGTATGGCAAGAGTTTTAGATGATAAGGATTGCTAAGAAAAATGAGTCTGGATTAGAATATGGGCCACATTCACAGCATGAATGTACTTCTACCTAATGATGATAAACATTTTTAAATTCTGTCTTTACAAATGTCTACTTAATAAGCTTCATAAGTTTCCACACGAGCTTCTACCTTCTACTCTTGCCTTGCACAGCAGGAATAACTAAGTTTAAACTGGAATACAACGACCATTTCAATATTCTAAAAATCTCTAGGACTGCTGTGTTTGTTGGTTATTTTTTTGGTCTCAAGAGAAGTTTCTCTCTGGCTTTCTGGCCAGCAGGTAGGAAGGAACAGGAGCCCAGCACCTGCCTCTGACCTACCACCTACCAGCCCCAGCTCTCAAGAACCCACAGCAGTCACCATGCTCTGTCTCCCCACCCGGAGCCAGGAAGGATCACCACTGCATGAGATACACCAGGTTACACCATAGGAAAATGACAAGGCCAGCTGACATGCTCTAGCCAGCCTGGGTGAGACCCACTGATCCAATGCAGAAAAAACTAGCGTCATAGCTAAGATGCAGCTAAAATTTTTGGTACGTTTCTACATTTATTTGTTTACAGAAATTTATTTCATAGCATGTTTGCTATACCAGAAGCCAAATCTCCCTACAACATAATATATAGTACAGCAGTATGGCTTGGGAACCATAACATCTTTAATTAAATTATTTTATCTTTAGGTATTTCTTGAGAGTACTTAGAGGACCAGAGTTTCCTGACCCATATCAGGTTTTCAGTATGTGATGAGAGGTCCCAGCTGGCAGGGTGGAGATGTACCAGCAGCAAAGGGGAAGGAAGGGTTGCAGAGCCCCACTGACCAGAGCCTGTGCTGCCAAGCATCAGAGATAGGACTGCAGGTCTCCATCAGGCCCACCACCTGCATCCCACATCGGGTCATGGAGCAGGCGAGATGCAGCACACAGACGCTGGGCACGATACACTCAGAAGAGGATAGAGCATGAAGTTGTGGATGGGTGGGTGAGACAGCTGTGCAATGAGACCTACTCATTGTGAATTACTAAGCAAGCCCATCCAAGTTAGCATGCAGATGCATTCTGTATAATATTATTGGTTATGAAAAGGAAAAATTCTGAAGGCGGAGCAGCAGGTAGTGGCTAAGAAAGTTTGTTCAATAAACAAGAGTAGCATTTTGCAACTGCAAAGCACGTTTCAGCTAAGGGCTCCCACTAGTGTTTTTCTTTATTCCAGTTCCATTACTTCAAGAAGGAACTGAAAACAGGGGGATTATTAAAGAGAAGAGAAAGTATGATAAGAAAAAGCAGCTATCGCAGCAGTTAGATTCACTGATACTTTCACACTTCAACAGTTTTAAACTTCATCCATGTTGCCAGTTCCTCAAAACTTATGCAATCTGGAAATTTCTTCTTGGCCTGTTGAAAATAATTGGATGCTGTTGTCACTACCTAATGAAGAAATGCAACACTTCGTGAAAAACTATCAGCAACATAGGTGTTAGTTGGCATTTTCAGGACTGACATTCTGGGGAAGGATGAAGATGGAAGTGCTTAGTCACTGCTGTCCGTAATTCGTTCTAGGGGCACAACCCCTCAAAATACATGTTGCTGTAACACAGAAAATATCTAAAGTCAAGGGGAAATCAGTCAGGCTAAAAACATTCATTAAATGTGTGGTGCATTGATTTTGTTTTCCAATAAAAGCTGCAAGTTGAAGATCCTGCTCTTACCAAAAATCATACAGGTTTGAACGTCAGAAGGGTGATAGGTGACATTAGAAGACAAAGCTTTTGGAAGCAATGCTAAAGCTGACATGTAAAAGCAGATGTTTTTATAAGTCAGTATTTAGAATGGTTTGTATGAGACAGTCATCTGTTTGTACTGCTTAACAATAGCAAGCACACTTCTCCAGATATTTGTGTAACACTGAGCATTTCTTACATTAGAGCCTTTTCAATGTTCCAGCAAAAAACACAGTTTTAGAAATATATGTTACATCAAATGCCTACGTTGGATTTGCATTTCTAGCAAACATGATTAGCATGCACAAATATGAGCTACTAACCGGAGAACTAAAGAACTTCTCAGGTTTTTGGTCTGTATGTACAAAAATCAGGTAGCTAAATAGGAAGGAACCACATCAAGGAGCATGTGATGCAGGCAGAATTTTAAAATTTAGATCAGATACAGAAGTAAGGAACAATTTTGTTACAATTTCACTGAAAGTTGTGTCTGCCCTCACAATTTCCAGGTTCACATGCATCCCTTATTTAATAGAGACTTTATCTGTGTTCACTGAGTGTCGTGAGTGGCTAATATGGTCTGGGAAAGCAGCCAAGCTGTTTTGTGCTAGCACTTAATAGACTGCTGAGAAAATTAAAAAGTACAAATTATTTAATATAAAAAAGCCTTGGGAAAAAAGCCACGAGGTAACTCCACTACTACACGTAAGAGAGAAATCTCTCTCGACTGATCTAAGAAAAGCACAACCAAATGCATGGCACAGGAGAGAAAGTTACACAAATCCAGAGGAGACAAACACTGTGCGTGCAAGCATGCTGAAATGACCTATCAAATACATGGCCAATTTTCCACTTTCTCTTTTATTAAATTTCTAATTCAGATTTGTGCACCTACATATACCTATCATTAAGTGTCTGGTATTCATCAAATATGTCACCACAAATTATCTGTGGGATAGCAGTTAGGGAAGAACTAGCGAAGAAGCCAGGAATTTGAAACGCCAATTCTGTTTCTCACTAAATAATTATGAGTAAATGTCAGGTGACCATTTACATCATTGGCACTGTAGGTACTTTCTCATTCAGTCTTCTATGAGGGACACAGATTTTCAGTTAGATATTAAAACAATGGAAATTATTCAAAGATGGATAAAAGAAGAAGATTTCTGGGACCCAGAAAACAGAATCACAAAATTGTAGGGGTTGGAATGGACCCCTGAAGATCATCTAGTCCAATCCCTCCTGCTAAAGCAGACTCCCTACAGTAGGTTGCATAGGAAAGCGTCCAGATGGGTCTTGAGCATTTCCAGAGAAGGAGACTTCACAGCCTCTCTGGGCAGCCTGTTCCAGTGCTCCATCACCCTCAGCATCAAGAAGTTCTTCCTCAAGTTTGTATGGAACTTCCTGTGCTCTAGTTTGTGCCCATTGCCCCTTGTCCTGTTGCTGGGCACCACTGAAAGGAGTCTGGTTCCATCCTCTTGACATCCACACTTTAGATATTTATAAGCATTGATAAGATCCCCTCCTCAGTCTTCTCCAAGCTGAACCGCCCCAGTTCACTCAGCCTTTCCTCACAAGGGAGATGCTCCAGGCCCTTTATCATCTTTGTTGCCCTTCATTGGACTCTTTCCAGGAGATCCCTGTCTTTCTTGAACTAGGGAGTCCAGAACTGGACACAGTGCTCCAGATGTGGCCTCACCAGGGCAGAGCAGAGGGGGAGGATCACCTCCCTCAACCTGCTGGCCAGGCTCTTTTTGATGCATTCCAGGATACCATTGGCCTTCTTGGCCAGCGGGGCACACTGCTGGCTCATGGCCAACCAGTTGCCCGCCTGTTGTCCCTCTCTGCCCACCAGGTATGTCAGAGACAACACTGTGACATGCTGAAATCAGTGGTAAAATTTTCATTCCCGGCTACTCGTGGGGCTGGAACCCACGTAGCATGCTGCATTTCATTAAGGACAGCAACTCCTAAATTTAAAAACCTTTCTTAAGCACTGGCTTCCCTATCATAGAAGGAAAGGATTGTGAGGCTGAACATGAAGAACAATGAAATGTCCCATGAATGCTCCATCAAAACTGATGAATGTAATTCCTTCCATCCAGTAGACAAATTGCCTAATTTTGAAGGTCTTTAATCTTCCCAGGTGCCCTATCTGGGTGTGTAGTCTTTATCATTTTGGTGAAATGATTGGACTCTTTTTTAAAAGCAGTTCCTGCTTCCTGAACACCAAATAAACGTTTTTTCTCAATACACTTAGGCTCAATGCTGATTTGAGTCAGCGACAGCTCTCTGTCTTTTCCTAGCAGCTGTCTTTGGAAATAAAATGAAATGCATAAGTAGATTTCTGAGCGTATATAGCACTGCTGCCATTAATAGAAGTCAAGACTTCCTTGTGCCCTCAGACCTACTATCCACCAAGTTTTGCATAAACAAATACTTCCTTTTTGGATCTTCCTCAGCTTGTATTCATTTAAAATTACACACTTAACCAAAGGTGAGATGTGTAACAGCATCTCCAATTAAAAAAAAAAAAAAAAANAAAACACCCAAAAAAAAAAAAAAAAAAAAAAAAAAAAAAAAAAAAAACTCTGAGGGAAAAAGATAAGAAAAAGCTATTTCCTTGTGTAACTTTCGTATAAAGAGAACATAGTGCCCCTATTCACAGGGCCAGAACAATGAAGCTTGTCCCCAGTGATCAAATCAAAATGTTTCAACTGTATTTGATGACTAGACCACGTTTTTTAATTATAATTATTAGAAGGCCTGATCCAAAAGCAATGCCTCCTATTTTACTGTGTTGGCTCACGACATCAGAAGCGGATGTTGGAGGTATGGCAGTAGAGGTTGAACCTTTCCACCAACATCCCATTCCATGTTGTTGCCGTGTGACAGATGGCAGCAGAGGGGCACTCTGACCCAATGGCATCTGACATGGGAGTGCAGATGGAGCAAAGGGGTGGAACTGAATTCCTCCATGAGGAAAAAATGGCACCCAATGACATTCATCACTACTTGCTGAATGTTTATGGAGACCAAACAGCGGCTGTGAGCACAGCGAGGGGTGCTGGTGCATTTCAGCAGTGGCGACAGTGGGGTACCTCCACTGGTGCAGATTTTTATGAGCGCAGCATGCAGGCTCTTGTTCATGGCTGGTGAAAATGCAAAGCTAATGGTGGTGACTGTTGAAAGGTAGTGTTTTGTAGCTGAGAATTTGTTCTATCAAATAGTGTTATTGTGCTCTTTGTAGTTTCCATGGAAACAAATGGGAGGCGTTAATTTTGGAGCTACCTTGTATTTTGCACAGATAAAAATATTAGCATAGCAGATTTCATCCTAACAGAACAGCTTTTACAAATCTTCAAAGCACAGTTTCAAAGTGTTAGAGAACAGCATGGCGGCAAAGCCTTTGCCTGCTCCTGCCTGTTCCCCAGTCCCCAGAAGGGGGAAGCCAAGCTCTGTCAGCTGCAGAAAAAAGTTGCAGAGAATTGAAGTATGGGTAGCATAGGATATTTTCCTTAACATCTCTTATGCTGGTGCTGGCTCCTACACATGGAGTCAAAATGTTCTTCATGGCTCACTCCCAATGGACGTCTGCAATGGGCAAGCATCTTTCCAAGGTCATTTGTACACTCTAAAAGTTAAGGGCCAGAGAGGATTTATTTCCTCAGTGATCTTCCCCTTGAGCAACAGGAAGTTCAAGCTAACATAAACCACACTGCCTCACTGGCTCTCTTCACATCCATACAAATGTGCTTTGGTAAGGAGGCCCTGCCATGAAGCCCTGGCACTGCTGCCCACATTTGGCCACTCAAATCATGCTCAATAGCCTGGAAGGTGGGGTTGGATCTGCTGCCTTTTCACCCCACGCAACAGGGTTCAGTCCACAGATGGGTGGAAGCCGTGCAGCACACAGGATGCAGGCCAAAGCATGGCACTGGGTTTAGAAAATGAAATCTGCTCATGAAGTAGGATAACTGCAAATGTCCATCAAATGGTGGCTGCATGCTTATCTTCCACACATAAAACCATGACTTCTGAAATCGTTACCTAACATCTCAGCCGCTCTGAGCACACAAAGTGCTTGCAACTGTTTTATAATCTACTTGGGTCTTCAGGAGTGTCGAGTGGCACAGGAGAATGTGTGCTGGGTGGATGGATTAGCTAAGGGAGAGCAGGCTACAGACCCGCAGCCATTTCCCCCCAGGCAGAGGAACAGACAGCAGTACGCAATCCACAGCCAGTACCACTTCAGACCTGGCCTCCTGGGAACACTAAATCAGCAGCTAATGCCAAATAACTCTAATCAAGTACATATTGTTATCCTCAGTGGACTACTTGAAGCACTCAGACGATTATGCAAAACCATTTATCAATTCACAGCAGAATCATTTTGGGATTTATCTGCCTCATCTGTATGAAGGCAAAAAAGTGCTGTTTGCCTTTCTGAAAATACTGCAAAAGGTGAACATATCTAACAAGCCTTAGAGTTAACAAACAACCATAGCATGAAACCATGCACTGACTGAGCAAATTCATCATCATTGGTCTTACTGAGGAAACAGTACGTGCAGGAGAAACGTATGCTACCCCTGGTAAGCCATGATATGCACACAAACCGAATATACCACAGCTAGCCTAAACACCTTGACTCAAATCAAAAGTATTTTTTAATATAGGGCAACTGAGTAAAAAAAAAAATAATAATAAGTAGAGGTTCTCCCACAATATAATATTTCTAATTTTCCCCCTGTATGTTAGACTTGAACATTTTCATGCATGATACTTTCAAGCTTTCCTCAAAATGATCAAATGAAAGCAAAGGAAAAGATGGTTTTTAACATGTTTTATACAAAAGAGTTGGAGAACATTTTTTGCACCTTACTTCTCTGCTGCGCCTTTCTCTGTATATTTGCATAGCATGCAGCCTTTTAATTCTTGTGGAAAAAGCCAGAATGCAAGCAGTATACTGCTTTGTTGGACCAGAATTTTTGGAGATTCCTACTGAAAGGAAGTCCCCTTATAGAGTATACATTATCAGGAAGTATGAAACTGATTCTGTGAATGTTAAATTTTGTATAAAATGAAATAAAATTTGGCATTGTTACTTACATTTTTAATGTAGAAGCAGTTGCTTGTATAACATAGTTTCTAAGTGTATTCATGATATAATGATACACAAGACTCCAGCATTCCAGAAGCTAAAATTTATCACTGGAAACTACTGAATATTTCCTTCCACATTAGCATAACTTCAGAGTTAAATCCAACAAAATGTATTTTGTTAGACTACTTTTAACCACGCCTCTTGGAAAAATCCTCATACCTATACACCAACTATGCTAACACTGTGCAGTTCAGCAGCTGACCACAAGCATGCTCATTCCCCTGCCAATGCCCGTGGTGTAAACCCCGTGCATTCTGTTTTGCAGCTCTGTAATTGAAAATAGTGGTATTAGTAGGTATTGGTACCTACTTTTTATAGATATAGCTATTTATTTATAGGTATTGAAAATTTTTTATGCTAAAAAGATTCTTCTAAAGGTCCATGCCTTTCATGGCTATGACATTGAAAAGATGAAAGGGATGTTTTTGTGATACCAAACACATTAACTCTTTATGCATATATACAAGGGCTATATATGGATATATATATATATACATATATTCCTCACCCATGGTGTTTTAAGTGCTTCAGGCAGTCTTGCCTATTGACAACCTGTTTTGGGGTTGGTAAATGTGGGAAGTGTACCACACTCGCAGCATGCAATTCTCTCCCATAATTCTCTTCATTTTGCAGGGTCTCTTTAGAAGGGCTTATGTACAAATTTGATTAACCCTATGCAAATTTTAGCTTGTACATTCTTTTTTACTTGCATTTTTACTAATTCATTCTTGTGAGCCTGTAGACACTACCAGATGTCAAGAAATGGTGTGCCGTCTGTTCCATTGTCTCAGACAGTCATAGAGGACTCTGTCACTTGCAATAACTGAGCACAACACAAAATTCATCTCAGACTCTCCTCTAATCTCACACAGACCCAGACCTTTGGACTGAAAGAGACCTGATAGCGTGTGCTTCCTGAAATCTGTGACCTTGTGCTGAGCTTGAAAGTCACTCCTGAATTTTTCTCTTTGAGATACATCACGAAAAAAAGGTTACAAAAATCTTTATACATGTTAGTCTTGAAAGAATTTTAAAGATCCTTCTCACAAGCTTGAGTTCGTGAGCTCTTATATGTTCATTCCCACCTTCCCTTCTGCCTGCCCTCGTCTCCCTGCAGGCTGGTGTTTCTGCCTCTATCATCAGCTCCTAACAGAAATATCAGCAGGGGAAGGCCGTTCTGGCTACTTGTGGATAATCTTGTACCAACAGATGACAGAAAAGCAATTAATTGCTGGTTTAAAGTGCTCAGAAATTTTAATGCTTCCCGACATTACTCATGCTCAAATGTTGTGCACTGGTCCTTTGCTGCTGAAGCCCATTTTGCCTTTCAAAGTTTTCTTCAAAAAGGAAAGCTCAATTTGATTCCCAGTTCTTTAAGCCTCTCAGCTCCTGGCCAAGGTGTGGGCAGCAGCAGCCCTCTCTGTGGTATCTCCCTCTGGTCAAGACAGAGACCACTTGTGATTAAAGATAACCAAAATTTGAAGCACAGGGTCTACAAGGATGAGAAAGAGTAAATGGTTAATGTTGGAAGCCATCTTGCAGAAATTAAATCCAAATTAAATCCAAGGATGCAGATCAGAACTTCCTCATTCCTGTGTAAAGTCCTAAATAAAGTTCTTGGCCTAAATCTATTATGGATTAACATGAAGTGACTTCAGAAAGCACACATGCAACCACAGAATCCGTGTGCTACAGACACAGAATTGTAGAATCACAATAAGGGTTGAAAGGGACCTCTGGTAATCATCAAGTCCAATTCCCCCTGCTAAACTACTGTATTTCTAGTTTTGGTGCTTCAGTAATTATACATGAACTAAGTGAAAGCATTCCGTTGTTTTTATGCCTTGCGTTATCAGTTTACAGAATCTATTTCTCCAAGAATTACAATACTTTAACAAGAAATAAGGAATCCTAATAAAAGTTCTCTGAAACCAGAAACAGCTCTGTACCTCATATTAAAAGAATGACAACCCACTCATGCAAGTAAAAGAATGGTAAAGTTTGGCTGCTATTACAATACTATCTGTTGGAACAGCCCATTCCCACAGAGCTGGGATGACAATTCTTTGAAAGGATGAACGCCGCTCATTTATGTTGACTTCAGCAGAAGGTGCAGATACTTGGTCCTCTGATCAAGAAGCAGATAAACATCATCCCAGCAGTACTCTGGGAAGGCATGGTCTCACAATGACAGCAAGATGTGTCTTAGCTGAAAAAGCAGCCTATCTTAAGGTTAATTTTGAAAACAACATTGAAGTTTTTTCAATTATTATTATACAATTTTAGAGAAATTACATGTTAAAGCATGTATTTTTGAAGAACTATTGTCACATTCCTTTTCTCTTCCTATACCTTGGGTGAAAAGGGCCCTGTTTTTGTGATTTATTCTTTTTTATGGAGTAACGGCAAAGATTTTCAAATGAGAAGTCAGTACTTCTTATCATGCTAGGATGTGCTTAGAGAACCTGATAGCAAAATCTTTATCTTTTTACAAAGAACTAAAGGCAGAAAAGGGCTAGAAGAGAAGGGAAATGACCCATGAGGGAGCAGATACTCACTGGAATTAGCCAAAAAGAGGGGGGCTTTTTGCTTTAAAGATCATGGTCAACTCATTAATGTCAAAAACACCAACTTCTTCATCATTCTGGATATTGTTTTACAGAAATGTAAAACTTTCAAACAATTGTGAGTTGAAATTTTTTTTCAAACTATAAATGTTCCAGAAATGTCAAAATGCCAAAAATGTTGACCAATCCCCATTTCCTGAATTGAGAGAAAGACAGCTGCCCTATCCAGCCCATAGTAAGAAGACTAAGTTTAATGACATCGCTGCCCCACATGGCATTAAAACCTGGCTGACATTATAGCCTAATAACTACAGCCAATTGCACAGTTTTTTTCTTTTTTTAAAGGACAGAGGTCTTCATCACACAAAGAGGTCATCGAGAAAGCATCTATAATGTGATAATCACGGGAAGCAATAAATTTGCTGTTCAGAGGTGACTAACCAGGGGAGTTATGCATGGTTTTTTGTTTGTTTTGTTTTGTTTTTGTGTTTGTTTTGTTTTTTTGAGTCCTCCGCAACATATACCTGGTTGTTGTATTTCTACAACTGTTACATATCGGAGGGTATTTCTATAACTGTTACGTATTGGAGGGTAAACTTGGATTGAAAGTTCAGGACCTCCAAGGAGCAGTTTGGAGATGGATAAAATGGGTTGCTGTGACTTCAGTGGCTTAGTTTGAAGTCACTCCTGTAAGACAGCCATATGGGTAAGCAGTCTAGAGCCAACAGAGTGGTATGTCTCATTTCTGGCCCCAGTTTCTCTGGTCAAACACGCAACTATTTCTATCTTCCTCGTAACTTTTATTGTTGAAAAACAATGCATACCCTGTTGTGTGCATGTGCTATAGCACCATATTAGGATCTGATCCTCTGGTAGACAACATCCACTAACTTCTTTTGTTTGGGACTTTTAACATTTTTATCACTTCACCTGAAACTTCACAGTATTGTCCTCAAGGTGAAAGTGCCAAAGATACCTCTGCCATCGCTGTTGAATAGTAAGATACTGCCTATTTTAAACTTATACACTTTCCAATTGCACAAGACGCTTCCAGGAGAAATGCAGCAACTAGAGAGGATTGTTTCACATTTCCTGCTTTCCCAGAATTTCTTTTATTGTTTTGAGAACTAGTCTCTTCCCAGAACCTTTTTAAGAGAATATCTCTTAATGAAATAAATTAAATTAACAGATAAACTGTAAATGAGTTTCACCATCACTGTCCCGCAGGAATACCATGAAAATCCCTTTTAAATATTTTGAACTCTTCCCTTAACAAATCAAATATGATTATTTTACTTCTTCAATGCTGACAAAAGACAATAAGGTCACATTTTTATATAGTTATATCACAAGCAGATGTTTGGGTACAGTCATGGCTAAGATTCAATAACTTACTATACCACAGCCACTGCAAAAACACCCCTATGCCTCTTAAGAACTGTCTACTGGCATGCTGAAAATTCAGTCTTAACAAAGTCCTCCCTCACTTGGAGTCATAATCTCTCAGCACTAAGGGACCTGCACAGTAAACATTTGCAAGCACAGTTATACAGAGAAGTAAGAACTGGAGCCACTGCTGGCTAGCACGGACTGCCTCTCAGATCAGGGACCATGAATAGCCCAAACAAGCAAGATTTCTGAGGCATTTCAATATTTAAGAACGGTGAGAGCTCACTGAAGTAAACTGAACTGTCTTGTTGATTCTTACCAGCTTTGACTAAAAACTGAACTGCAGTTTTGCCTGTCCATGTTTATTTCATGGTGCTGTAAAATAAATAAATATTTTTCTCCCACAACCCTATTACTACCCTTCTTTTGGTACGAGGCTGGATTGGTTGAGAATAGCTTTAAGCTATTTGATTAGCTACCTAGAGAGAATGTATATGCTACTTTTTTTTCTTCTGAATGTTTTCAAATACTTAACTAAACAATGTTTATTTATAACTAAGATAAATGTTTTTGATTTCACAAAGACCATACAGCATTGTAAATCTGAAAATGAAGCAAGATTTGTCAGTCCACAGAAGTCAAGCATTGTTTTGTCCTTGGTGAAATACAGGAAAATTCATGCTGTGAACATATTTGAAAATATTTTCTTTCTTCTATAGATGTATTTGAAAGGTTATTCACATACGAATAGAAAAAGGATAATTATGAGAAAACGTAATCTCCTGAGTGCTGACAGGAAAACAGAAACTAAAGCAAACAAAACCAGCTCAATCTCATGCAAACATTACTGTTTTCTTCCAGTAAACCTCAATTCACATCCAGTCTGACAAGAGATGAGAGGCAGATCACATTAATTTACAGCCACACCTTTGCTTTACTGGGCAATATTCAGTGATCAGTGTGTTCAACACTTGAGGAAAAGGCCATACAGGCCACTGTCAAAGCAAATGCCACTATCATCTATGTAGAGTGAGCTGGTAGGAGAACAGGCTCCGGGGGCACTTTCTAGTTATCAGCCCCAGACTAATTTACCTTACAGTCTTGGCCCTGGCTCAAAGTCCCTCACCTTGCTGATAAAGTCATTTGCTGAGGGATGAGTGGAGAGCATGACCACTCTCACCAGACCTCAGTCTTCTGCACCCCGTCAGCAGAGTAATGTCCTGCCAGCCATGTAGTCCATCAGGTAAGTATTCAACAGCTGGACCTCATCATCCTCACAAATCCAGGCCACATCATACTGAACTCAGTGCAACAGCACCAATTTCTACGACACCCTCATAACAAGCCTGTTGGATGCTTTCTCAATCTACCATGGGTCAGCAGAAAGTTAATTTTTTCTATGGAACATGACTATTAGACAAAAAATGCTCTGGGGCAGATATCCTCCCCTGCAGGACTCATTTTCCTTTTAATGACTTTCCAAAGATTATTTTTTTTTTTTGCGCTAATAGGAATAACAAGAATGCCATATGGATATCTTCCTCCATGACTGGCTCCCCACCAAACTACAGTTGGAATCATGAACCAAAGATAAGGTTCATACCAAAAATTAAATCATGCTGTTAGGGGATATTACAAGAATAAACACATCCAGCAGCCATAGGACCTCTGAATGGGGATATAAACAGTCCAGATAAATTGTTGTAGTTGGCTGAAAAAAAACAAGTTACTGGCATAGATTCTCATTTAGAAATAAAGGGAGCAATGCCTTGAATAATCCTGAGGCAGCAAACCTACAAACGCTTGTAACACATGACAGACGCATATTTTATTCTGTGGTCTGAATAGTAGAACTTTCAGGGACAGAAATATCCCAAGTATTGTTCAAAGATTTCCATCGCTGACAAACCTAGTAACATTCCCACTAGGAACTGATGCCATCCATGAGTGTCAGCGAATGAATGGCCTGTGCAGCATCTTGGATACTTCGGCACTATCTTGGATACTTTCAACTAGAGGCCCTCATTATTCAGAAACGCACAATATTCTGCGCGATATTTTCCATTCTGTCACAGAGAAGCTACGACACCATTTTTGTCTGTGTTTGTCACAGCCTCTTCTGCTTTGTGGTTGTGTGGGTGGACAGGCATGGGCAGTACATGCGAGTCACAGTGAGGAACTCGTATGCGTGTGAGCGCAGGAGAGGAAGTCTCTGAGCATGCATGCTTGAATGAGACCCTTCCAACTGTGATTCCAGGAAAATCTTGCATGGCCCCAGGTGGAAGAACGGGTCTTTAGATGGTGAAACTAGTGTGGACAGGGAAGCCAGACACTCTTACTACTGCATATCCTCTCACACTTTTTACTCCAGCAAATTAAAGTCTGACTGAAAATCTCTGTACAGCATGCAAAGAACAAAGTGAGAGAAATTTCTACCAAATTTTGAGTTGCCTCAGTGATGCGTGTTGTGCTACCAATGTGTTCCCATGGTATTCATTAACAACGCTTTATTTTCTAACCTCCAACAGTAATGTGTGAAAGGTCTCAGAAAGATCATGGGAAAACTGGAGCACCATAAAAAAATGCCAGATGATCTCTCTTGTGGAGCTATGTTGGCCTCAAATGTGTATCCATATACACATTTCCCTTACCACAGTCCTGGTATTTTGAAAGCAGAGAGCAATAAGGTTTGCATCTGTTGTGTAGATACATGAATGACATGCAGGAGCATTGGGATTCCTCTCCCCCTCTAAAATACAATCAACATGCAATTCAGTACCTATTAAAAGCAAAATAAGTAGAACTATGAGGTGGAAGAACAATGCTCCTTCATCCCAAGGATGACATATTAGCCCCTGAGTGGGGGTGAAAACTACTAGGATAAGATAAATAACCACAATCTTTCTTTTAGTCTACAGAAAAGTTAATTGCCTTGCAAACTTCTACAAGGAGCTGAGTGATCATCTGTTGTCTTTTCTTCCACAGTCAAAATATGCTAAAGTCTAGCAACAGATCTGAAACCAATGAAAGGCTTCAGGAAGGCGTGCAACAGCACAAAACTGAGCTGCCTTCCTTTCTGAAATGAAGTAGAACTAAGTGAGATAAGGGAAATGACCACTGGTGACAGACGTATCAGTCCCTTAAACAGTCCATGAGAGAAGGTCCAAACTTTGCTTTAGTGCTCTTGTCTCCTAAGGTTTTGAGAGGGAGGACAGAAGAGGAGCACAGCTGCAAGCACATCAGCAGCCCCTTCCCTGCTGTCTTACTGTGTGCCAAATACACATGAATACATACATACTCACACTAGGGAGAAAAAATTCTTAATAAGTGCTGCAGAAAACTAAGCCTGAAATCTCTTTAGTATCTAGACTGCGATCTTAAATCCTTTGATAAACGTTGTTTTCGTGTCTTTATGAGATAGTATGTCTCCATAGTTTCTATGGTCTTTTCTTCAAGTATTTAATGCACTTATCTGTAAAAATTATCCAGTAAAATAATACCCTGGCTGTAGTTTAACATGGACATTATGGTCCTGAGCATGTGCACACAAATGTGCTCGTGTTTGTGTCCTCAGAACTCAAAGGCTGAATGACTGCACAGTGCTCTCAATAATAATATCGGTATTTGTCTTCCAAAGGCAGTATTTCCTTGCTCTCACTTAGTGATAACATTAACTATGTTACAAACCAGCACAAACAGAAAACCCTTCCTGTACAGACAAGAACATTTAAAATGCTTACATGCTTAAGTCAAGTTAAAAAAAAGTATCTACTTGTCAAGAGAGCAAATTTATTGTATTTTTTAATAATAAAACTGAGAGCCATCACAAACACAGCTGTAGCAGGATTTTTTTCTGGGACGTGGTACAAATATAAAGATGATGGAGGAAGGCATGAACTCCTACCCATCTTTATTTTCTTCTCACAAGATCAGTTCCTACAAAGTTTAACTTGGAGCTTAATTTGGGTTTCTGTGTGTGAGACATCCAATCTTAAAATTGGGGTTACAAGGGTTTTGTATGTCTGCCTGCCTGCCTTTCTGTTCTTCTTTTTCATCTTCTACCTAATATTTTGGGAAGATTCAGTCTGTTCACATCAATGCAACGAAAGAGCATTTTTCAATGTCCTGCCAAGAACAGACAAGAGTGTTCACAGGCTTCAAATTAGGCTGATGTATAATGAAAGTTAGGCTCCTCTGATGAAACAGCAGTAAAAGACCCGGTTCTGCACCTTTAAAGTCTTTTTATTTGTTGTACTAACATTGAATTGGGTCTCTATTCCACCACTATGTGCAATGCTGTATAGCTGAGGTACAGCACATCATGTCAGTAGTTCATCAAACTGTGGAAGAGCAAGAAACAAAACAAAAGGTCAGCATTCACAAGCAGCTGAAATACATTCCAGAGCAATGCTGCGGCAAAAAAGACTGGTATGTAGTTGATTAAGGAAGAATAGAGAGGATGCAGCCAGTCTAACAAGGCTTTTCACTCTAGTAGAGAAATGAGAAGCACAGTCAAATCCTGGAAGCAAATCCAGGGAGAGTGAGGAAAGAGCTCTTAATAGTAAGGATTATGAGTTTGGGGAACAAATCAATCATTCCCCATGTAATATCAAATGGATCTGCTTCTCATGGGGGTTGTAGGTTAAAACCTGAATGTCTTTCTGGAGACAACGCACTAGCCAAACTTTTGTTGGAGAAACCAGAGCCCTTTGGTGACTTACAGGAGTGAATAACAGCAGCTTTAATGGTGCTTTTTGCCTCTGCAAAGTCACTATGCCACGCAGATTCCTAAGAAGTCAAGAGGAATACCCATGGGGGTAAATACATCAAGTTCTCTCTAGTGGCTGTTGCCTCTGCTATTGTCTTTAGGATCACAGTGACAGCATCTGAAGGAGCCTGAATGGAAGTGGCAGGAACTATGTGAGCCCTGGAGGCCATCCAGCTTTCTTATTATTCTGGTACAGAGTATTCAGAAAGAACATTCAGAGCATTTTTTGTTTTTTTGTTCTCTGCAGCACAGGAAGACAATTGGCTGAAACCAACTGCCCTGGCAGGTGTGGTTGGGTCAGGTCCCAGAGGCACCCATGTCTGGGGAAGCTGAAGGGCTGAAGCCAGCACTCTCCTGAACAGAGTTGGGTCCCCTTGACTGCCACAAAGTTGGGGATGAATGCTTGCTTTGCAGTGCTGGCTGTGCAGCAAGACAAACCAAGTGTTTGTGTCAGCTCTTGGACTTAACACTGTATCCCATGTTCCTGCATCGCCCAAAACAGAGGCATCCCACTCCCCTCTGAAAACAAGCTCTAGTACAAATCATGACCAGGTTTGCAGAGAGTTCCCAGGCTTAGAGCAGCTCAGATCTGGAGGCCACAATCCCCTGATGGCTTATACGGGCTCTGCAGACATCCATGCCCCTCCCCTCCCTTGGCTGCCCCTGCTCAGCACGTAGCCCCAGGTACTGAAGCAACTGCTCCCCTCCCTTCCCCCACGGCCTGGGCAAATGAGAAAGTTACCCTGGGGTAAGCTGACATAGGAACTTGCAGTGCACCAGCTGCTTGATGAGAAACTCCTGGCAGCGTGTCATCATGGGCCAGATTTCATCACTTTGTCACTGCTTTCCAGGGACCTTCAGGGAAGTAGTGTGAGAATGGGCAGTGTCCACAGAGTAGCTGACACCCTGCTGGTACACATCCTGCTTTAGACCAGATAAATTACCCCTGCGTTGTTAAAGACAAAAAAAAAAACATCTTAAATCCCATGAATTTATGGCAGATAGTAACTTATTTTAATAGAAAAGAGTAAGATCTTCAAAATTTCTCCTTCAGAAATGACAGTCTGGATGAATTATATATGAGATTTGTCTCGACTAGATCACATTATTGTCTTGACCCATCAGGGAAGCACTTTTAGCTGCTCTCTGCAATGCAGTTCTTCTTCTCTAAATCTCTCTCTCTCTTTAATTCTGTCTCTCTCAATTCTTCCTTCTAAACCTCCACTATTAACCAATACATCAGGTGAGGATGAGGTTATACTTGTAGGTCCGAACTCCTAACTTCAAAGGGAAAAATAAAGTTACGATCAATAAGCTGCAAAACAAAACTGAGAACTAAGACATTACTTGTCTTACTTATCCAAGCTGTAAGTTATAGCAGTGTACATTGTTCCACCAAAGCTCGCTCATATTACACCATATCAATACCAGACATGAGAAAAGAATACAGAGACTATATTGAAATATTAGTTAGGGTCAAGTCCAAGAGAAAAAATAAAACAGAATTAAAGTGGTCAGGAATGTTGACATTAAAATTTTAGGAAAGATTGCATATTTGTAAACAGTAATGCAAGAAATTTCAGCATTTGTTGCCGAAGAAAGATGTTGGAGAACCTGATCATCAGCTGATAAGCCATGCAGCATTGCTTCTTGTTTATCGTCTGGGGCAAGCACTGCCCTGGTGGGAATGGAAGAAAGGGCTGCACAACCACAGCTGCATTTCTTGACATGACAACACACGCAAAATCAGACAATATTCCCAGGCAGATCCACCATTCGTACTCAGTGGAAGACTAACAGCTAATGATGTGCCTCTAACTGCAACACTATTCACTGTAATACACCATTTATGGATTCAGACTTAACATGCTGACCACTACATCTCCTAAAAGACTGGGCTTTTAGGGGAATTCAGCCAAACCGCTCATCTGTCCTACAAACACATTTGCAAAAGCCTGTATGCCACACTATGTGTTCTCTGTGCTCTGTTGCAGGTGATGCCCAAGGGAAATTTTTGAGCCATTTAAGCAGAACAACTTTTTAAAATAAAATGGAACTACAGTTCTTATCAAATCTGCTCCAAGCAATGGTAACATTTTCAATCAAACAATTAAATAAACAACATAAGACATACAAATTTCAGTTCCTGTTCCTCACTACTTGGCACTCAAAGCACATCCTGTTGTGTTACGTAGCTTCCTATCTCACTGTGCTATGAGGAGGAAAAAACCTTTTTCTACATTTTATAATTTCTAATTCTAAAGACAACATTAAAACATTGGTTTAGATATGTGATGGGCATCGTTTTGTTCAGAACAAATGTCTGTGTAACACTGGTTTTCTTCAAGGAGAAATATTTTCATATCAAAGACTATTCTACAAAGTTTGCAAGATTCTTTAGGTACGTGATGGGAATTGTTTTGATGTGGATAACTTCTGGATACTACCATTGATCCTTTAGTTCATGGCAAGTGTTTATAGCAGGGCAAACATGTTTGCTTCCTCCTGTATTATTAAAAATATTGCTTTCTATGCCTTTTGCTTTAAAAATAGCTTTCCTATACGATCCATTTAAACCGTCCACTAGAATACTGTATCAATTTCCAAACCCATTCTTAATGTTTTTATCTCAACTCAGAGCTCATTAGCAACATAATATTGACATAAAAACATACATAAGTTACAGTTAGATCCACAATGTGACCAATAATTTTCTTTCTTGTAATCTGCTTTTTAAAATTCTTGCTGATAACCAGTGAGATTAAAATATATGTATCTTCAATTTGTAGAACAAATACCTTTATTGCATTTTATACCTGGGTTCTTAGAGGAAATTTTAGTCTTTGCTCTTTACATAAACATACTTGCTTTTGAAGGTATCTCACCTGTTTAGTTATTGCCAAGATGGCTCTTAAGCATTTTCTGTTAATAGTTCATCAGCTCTCTTCCCAGAAAATCATAATGATCAGAAATAGAGATTGTAACTGTACGAATGAATCTAACCTTACTACATTTTGGGAAAGCTGAGGTTCAAAATTAGTTTTGGTAGATCCTGTATACCCTAATATTTTAGTTCTGACAAGAGATCCGTCACTTTATGCATCTCTGTTGACAGTCTGCCAGCCATTGGTATGCACGCTGAGCTCTGATGGATTTCTTAATTCCAAATGTGTGTTCTGTGAGGGGTAAGAAATGACATGCTGAAGAAGTTGTTCTGGAAACCAACATCTTCCTTTTGGAGAAGGAAAACTTCAGCTGGATGGTCTGGAACAAACATGACCCTTCTGTTCCTTAGCTAAAGACCTCTGCATTTAGCTTTGAATTTGGTCTTCAGCTGTGCCTGCTCTCTTGCCATTCTTAATGGTTAATTAATTAGAACTGAGCAGGGGAAAGAAAAAAACAATTCTGTCCAAAAGGCATTTTACACTCCAAAGCCTGTCAGCTCACTACATTTCCATGACAGTATATTTGATGTGTTACCTAGTGTTCTAGCAAACAAGCCTTTGCCACTTGTGATCAGAGCAAGACGTCCTCATTGCTCTCTACAACCACCTGAAAGAAGGTTGCAGTGAGGAGGGTGTCGGTCTCTTTCTCTCAGCTGACAGGACACAAGGAAATAGCCTCAAGATCTGCCAGAGGAGGTTTAGACTGGACCTTCGGAAGAATTTATTCATGGAGAGGGTGGTCAAGCATTGGAGTGGGCTGCCCAAGGAGTCCCCATCCCTGGGGATATTTAAGGGATGTGTGGATATGGAACTAAGGGATGTGATTTAGTGATGGGGCTCATAGGTCAGGTTGCTGGTTGGACTTGGTGATCTTGAAGGTCTTTTCCAACCCAGATGATTCTATGTTTCTATTAGCATCATCTTCATAATTGGAAGACTCCTGGCAGAAATGAGGATGAGTAAAGGAGCCAGGGCAACTCAGGCACTAAGAATAGTCTTTCACTACCACTGACAATACAGAATGTCTACACAGAACAATGTACGCTAAGTAGGAGAGGCTCAAGAGACATGTTAAGTATTTGCGTACCATTCTCAGTACTTTTTTCCAACACACCCACAGCCAGTGAACAGGTAAAATTATTACCTTTTTTAAAACAGGAAATCAACTATCTCCTTATGCATGACTAATAAAGACTAACACTCCTAACAACATAATTAGATACATCATGGTTCTTTCCTTCTCTGGTCATAAATAAATCATCATTGCTGCCATGCTCACAGAGTGCACCTTGATCTGATAATGGTATTTTACAGCGCAATCATTCTTTTGCCCAGGGCAGTCTTGAAATTACTGTGTTAAAAGCACCATTTTGGCCAATGTCCTGAGTGCCTAGTGCAACAACAAAATGTTAGACAGCAAACATAAAGAGAGGACAAAGAGACTACTGTTTTCTCTTAGTCCATTCGCTTTCAGCCAAATGTATTTCTTGGCCGCTCATTTTCATAGTTTCAGGCCATGCCTGCCGTCTCAAAGGGTCTTCTCAAAATCATGGAATCAATGGAATCACAATGGAATTTCAATTGGAATCACATCTTCTCCCTTTTTTCACCACCAATCTATTCTCAGCAGTCAGCTTTGCCATTTTATTCCCGATGTCCTCTGTAGCCAAGGAAATCTATCAAGGAAATCTCTATCTTTTAAGATGCAGAGCCTCTCCTCCCCTTGTTTCTTCTGTTCATTTTTCTTCAGACATGGAAAAGTTTCTGTCCTAGTCTTGGCTAGGATAGAGCTAATTTACTTCACAGATGCTCTAATAGTGTTATGTTTTGTGATGTTTTAGTATTTGCAGAACAATGCTTGCACAGAGTCAAGTACTTTTCTGCCTCTCATGCCACTCTGTCAGCAAAGAGGCTGGGGGTACAAGAGGAGCTGGGAGGGGACAGAGCCAGGGCAGCTGGCTCAGAGTGACCAAACGGATGTCCCATACACATGGTGTCTTGCTTGGCATTGGTGTCTTGCTTGGGGGAAAGGAGGAGTACAGGAGAGACAGTAAGTGTTAGGGTGTTTGTTTTCCCAAGAAGTCATTGCATGCAATGAGATCTACATTCCTGTAAGTAGCTGAACATCTGCCTGCTGATAGCAAGCAGTGAACAAATTCCCTGGCTTGCTTCACTTCCGCGCACAGCTTTTGCTTTACCCAGTAAGCTGCATTTATCTTAACCCATGAGTTCTGTCACTTAGAATCATAGAATGGTTCAGGTTGGAAGGGACCTTAGAGATCATCTTGTTCCAACCCCCCTGCCATGGGCAAGGACACCTCCCACCAGACCAGGTTGCTCAAAGCCCCATCCAGCCTGGCTTTGAACGCTTCCAGGGAGGGGCCATCCACAACTTCTCTGGGCAACCTGTTCCAGTGTCTCACCACTTTTACCTCTCCTGTTCTCTCCCCCATCGAATTGGTGAGGAGTGAGCAATAGCTGTGTGGGGCTGAGATGCCTGCTGGGCAACATGTTGTATGTGCCTTGCACCTTCTTTTGCTCTTTACCCATACATAAAATTGAGCAAGTGAGCAGTGCAGCTGTGAGTTTTCCTTTCACTTTTTTTTCTTAGTTGCAAGTCATACTTTAGTAGCTTTAGTCTCAAGCACTGAAATCTCCACAGTGCAAAAGCCAGAGATTTGTGAAGCCCATTCTGTAAGGAATTGGTATCCTTCAAATAAAGCGCAGTCAAACGTTTACTGTTGGAAGAACAATGGAGGCACAGCATCCCTATTCCATGTGAGTATGAACTTGCTCATCCCGCATCAGTACGCTCTTCTACAACAACAGCAGCCTGCTGCTACACGTGTTAATTTCTAATGTTTTTTCCAGAAGAAATGAGGATTATGTCCAGTTTCTAAGGTGATTTTTGATTGCTCTATCGCTTATTCTATTCAGGCTAGCTCACTTGCTCTGTCATTTTTCTTCTGACAAAGGTCTAGACTGTACTCTGCAACATGGCAGTTGGACCGTTAGATTTTGGGTGCTTTCCTGGAGCACTGACGTGCTTAAATAATCGCTGATAGAAATGATTCTGTTAATTTCTGCTCTTTCTTCTGCTGTATCTTCTGTGAAAGTGTCATACCAAAAGGCAAACCAAGTGCTTTCTGGCTGAGTGTTCAGCGCATCAGTTACAACCCAAACCCACACTGGGTAGACTGTACTACTTTCACTCAATTGCTTTACTTTGAAGATTAACAGCCAGCATCTACTTTGCTTTTTTTCCCCTACTATAATCTCACTTGCAGGGTTTTTCCACCCTTTTAACGTTACTCTGATATTTGATGCACTAGCTTGCTTCTCTCGTTGTGAACCTTATCCCAGCAAGTATCTCGTGTACGAGCAGCACTAGAATCATGGAGATTTTTGTTAGATTTTTGGCAGAAAATATTCATTAAAATCCTTACTAGAAAAGAAATACTAGATTTTTACATAGTTCTCCACTATTCCATTTTTTATTGTTTTTAAAGCTTTCCATCCCAGAATTTATTTTCTGAAAACATATTCTGTGACACCACAGATTCTGACATTTTTCTTGTACCCGAATTTAGCACTGATTTCTCCCTTTACAGTAAATAGACACTGTCCAACTAAGGTCAGTGGGTCAGTCACAGCTACTAGCAGAGTATTACACACCAATTCTGACTTCAGATGAAGACCAGTTAGGGTTGAGGTCAGCTGTCAGTTTTTCAAATACTTGTTTTGATCCTATGAAAATAGCTGCAGATTTTTATTTTCCTGTATTCTGAGTCCCTCAAACTTAGTATAAGCATACATCACTTCAAGTTTTTTCTACCTAAAATTTTTCTCCAGTTGCATGCAGTTTATGAGCTGCATTGTTTTGCTCATCTAGATGACATACATGTTTAAATCAGTTTGAGTAGCTCCTATGTTAGGTGCTCCTTTCTATGAGATTCCTGCAAAAATACTGGCTCTCTATTGCCTGCTGCAAACTTGCTATGCTTTCTTGCTCATTTATCTTTACCTTTTGAATGAATCTCATGCCCTCCTGTTTTATCTTGGCATGTTAGTGCATGACGGGGATAGGTTTGGTAAGGCAACCAACTGGTGATCAGCACGCCTCTCTGTCGGCATGCCACTGTGATGACTCTTCCTAATGTTCTACTTGCAAGTCTACAGGCAACATATTTGCAAAACACATCCTTGCAGGTCCCTTCCATCTCAGGATATTCTATGATTCTAAGGCACTAGAGTTTGTTTCCTCTTCTGACAACCTTAGATGCTTTCATTTGATTGCCTTAAGTAGTGCAGACACACCTAAGATAGGACAAATGAACTATTAATAGTATTGCTTTTTACAAATACTCTCAGAGCTCAGCTCCCTCTGCCTCTCTCTCAAGACAGACTGAGACACATGCACACAGAAGTGGCCAGACAGACTAGCTTTGAGCCACTTCTGTGCATCCTAAACAGAGTGCAGCAGCGACCTAAGACTGCATCTGTATAGTGCAACTTGAATGTGATTTTCTTTATCCTATATTATAGCTTATTAAACAAAAGCAAATGGAGAATGTACATTTTTGCATTACACAAACTAGACCTTGGAAAATGAAGGCAACTGCTGATAAAAACTGACAGTACTCTGACAATAAAAGAAATCTTACCATGGCTTTCAGAGGCCTGTTGGAGCAGCAGTAGTAACTTTGAACTACATCTCAGCGGTAGTTTTAATACATAACTTCAAAGTCAGCCAGTCTGTGAGTTTAAGGTTGTACCAACATAACCCTCACAGGTCCTTAACCCACCTAAGTTTTTCTATACACATATGATATCAGATATGAGGAGCCACAGCTTTGATGAAAGCTTTCCACCCAAGCTTTCCTAACATCCTTGCCTGCTATCACTTCACGCTATCTGTGATGTGATATCAAGACATCTGTGCGGAAAGATCTTGACCAAGGTCTTTATTTTGACACTAAGCCAACTGCTGGAAGTGACTCATTAACCAAACTTTATCTTAAAGATTAAAAATAGATCGTTGTTAGTGTAAAGTGGAGGAACCAGATGAACTGTAATGATCCTCTTCTGCAGCTGCATCTCCCTTTCTGGCTGTGTAAAGAGATAGGGGAGCACCACACAACCAAAGGCAGCAACGTGGGAGTGAGAGCCTGCTTGCATTAGTAACCACTGGGTTGTTCACTGTGTGCCATAAGAATGGAGTCACAGGCAGAAGAACGTCCAGGTGTCTCAGGATTTCTGGGGACTTCAGCGGGTTAAGGCAACTTAACACTTGCCTTGGGCTGGGCCTTTATGAAACTCCATACGGAATGTTGCCTTTTGATCAAACACGTCAGGCAACACAGATTCAAAAGCCTGATGCCAGCAGAGAAGTTGGAACCTAGCCTGTCTAGATCCCACCCATTGAGCCACGTTTGTCTTTCTTGCATATTCCTTCTCTCATTCTGAAATTCCTTTCCACCACAATTGGAGTACGTGTAGTAACAGGGTGCTCTTATTCACCATATGTGAAAAGAGCATGACAGAAACAACCACATCAGAAGAGTGCATTCAAATTCTGCATTTTAGTAAGAAGAAACACCCAGAAGTCTAAACATCCACCTATAAGGTTAAGACACAAGCATGTAAATTCTGAAAACACAGAGCCACAAAGAATTGATTCCAGCGTATATCCCTGTTCACCAAGTGACCATTGTTAATGCCACCCTTAAGACATCCAAGGGGTAGCTCCCAGACTAGGACACTCTATCAGGATGGCCCCTTGCCAAGACACCTGATATGCCAACAGGAGAGCACTACAGCAATCTGAAGACCTTTCCAAGCAAATATGACCCACACTCTCTCACTTGCCCTCCTCTAATTTCCAGCCCTTTTCTGACACCGATTTTTTTTCCATATGGCTGATGAGGAAGAACGAAGGTGACCAGTTCTGATGGTCATGCATCAGTTGTGATGGACACCCCATCCCTGGAGGTGTTGAGGCCAGGCTGGATGGGCCCTGGGCAGCCTGACCCAGTGGGTGGCACTGCCCACGGCAGGGGGTGGGGCTGGGGGGGCTCTGAGGTCCCTTCCAACCTAAACCCTTCTGTGATCTTGATATGTTTCAGTGAAAGATGTAAGTTGACTGCTGCTAACGTGTTATGTATCAAACTGCAAATCTTGTCTTCTTTTAAGTGTAACATACAAGTCAGGTCTCCCAGACCCAGGTAACTGATGTGCAGCATACCAGTGGTATGCAGTGAAGCGATGTTGGCTCAGACACTGAAAGCTGAGAGTCCTTCTCCTAACCCATGGCTGGCAATGAAAACAGCACTCAGACTTACGGGCTTGCACAATGCTGGAGTTTCCAGCTCCTCATGGACAAAATATGTCGTATTCCCAGCGTGGCGTGGAAACCAAGACCAAACAAACATTAACACGGTGATCACTTTTAGCGACTGCCACTGACGCATTTGCAGCGCAGCACCTTTGTGCCATGTGCCACAGCTGTGACAGTGGTGCAGGTGTCCCAGCTGCAGGGGTGCATGAGGTGGAACCAGAAAGAAATGGGATGAATGGGAAGCCCAGCTTTGAAATACCCAACTGTGCTATAACACCTTTATCAAAGTGGGTTTATGTCAACTTTCATCTACCATCCTCCAGGCACATTTACGTGCTGCATCAGACCCTATCAGGGTTAGTTACTAATTACACAGGAATCATAGAATCATCAAAGCTGGCAAAAACCTCTACCATCACCTAGTTCAATCATAACAACAATAAACCTGATATCCTCCCCTCGAAACTCGTTCTGAAACGCAATTCGACGGCCGAGGCTTTCCTCTGACAGTCCGACTGCACAACCCCGTCCCCGCCTCTCCCGTACGGGGCTGCCCCGCTCCCTCCCCAGCTCAGCCCCGCGGTGAGGGCCGCATGCAGAGCGCCCCTGGGGGCGGGCAGCGACCCGGGGCCGGGCTCCGCTGGTCCCAGCCCCGCTGCACGCGGAAATCCCCGGCGGGAGGAGGCGTGGAAGGGAAAGGGGAATGGCCTAACACGAGTGGGCTCTGCACGGCGCGGCTCAGCTCGGCTCGGGCAGCGGCGGGGATGGAGCCGAGCCGGTGAGTGAGCGGCCGGGCTGGGGCGGGCACCCCGCTGGGGTCTGAGCATGGAGCAAAGCGTGGGGGCGGCTGTAGGGGCGTTGAGGATGCCGGGGGGACGGGTACGCCCGAGCCGCCCCGCAGCCCGACGGGCGGCAGCGGGGAGCGCGATGTGCAAGCCGTCACCGCCACGGTGAGCCAATGGTCAAAGAGCTTTTTTGCTCGTGTGGGGGTGGTGGCACGGGAGCAGGGCCACCGGTTTCGATTACCCGGATTCGTGTTGCTTTAAAGAGGGCGATAGCAAAGCTGCAGAGGTAGCCCGCGGACCAACGCCTGCTGCCGCCAGCAGAGCTGCGGTGCTACAAGGGCGGGAGGGAGGGGAATAAAGCAGACCTGTAAAGCGTACTGGTGGAGCAAAAGCCCCAAAGTTGTTACTACAAGCCCTAAGGCAGCTTCTGTCTGGAGGGCTGGTGCCAGAATGGCAGCGTCCTTTGACTCTAGAGTAAGCGGCGCGTGACGGCGTTGAGGTGCCGGTAGAAAGAATAATAGCACTACGCAAGAACGTATGAAAGAGGAAGTGCAACTTTCTCCCATTTCACATGATATTAAAGAAAAAAAAAAGGAAAAGAAAAAGGAGAAAAAAAAAAATGATGACTATATTCCACTAACGGGGCTTTAGGGGAACTCACTGCCAGGGCAATGGTCAGATCGATGGGATGGACAGCTGAGCGCACGTATGGGGCAAAAAAAGAGACTTCTCTGTTCCCTGAAGCCAAGAATGTGTCAGCTTTTCCGACAGGAGTTTGGCCTTAAGGTTCCTCCAGGGGAAGATGTGGGCTGAGGCAGCTCCCACACTGCCACAGCTGTAAAGTCCTTATCAGAGGATGAGCATCTGTAGATCTGTCCAACTGTGACATAATCTGTTAAAGTAACGAACCAGATTTGCTTGTATGTATTAAAGAATCGGTTCTGGCTGATAAGCTAAAAGTTCATTGGCATCAGCAGATGTCTGCCATGGGAAATTCCCTGCAAAGTCCCATAAGGAGCAGTAAATTATTGTTCTCCGCATAATGCAAATGACGTGCTACATCCAGAGTTTCTGATCTGGGTGGGGAACAGCAAAACAAATACAACAGAGACTGAGAATTGCACTCAGGTGAGCTTTTCAGGGCAGATATCTAAAGGCCCAGCACAAAACATACAAATACTCCTGCGGAGTACACAAACACTGCAGAGGTACAGTATAAAAACCACACGCACCAGTAGTTGCTGCCAGAAACGCAAGCGGAGCTGCCTCCTTGGAGCATTTAGGGACACCCACTTGGGAGACTTACTTCTGGGCTGACAGTGGGTGTTAGAGCAGGGAGGGTGCTACGCTTCTGTCTTTCTCAGAGCCTCTATAGGAGGAGAGCCAGGCTTTATAGATAAGTCAAACTGGGTTTTCCTATATCAACCATCAGGTGCAGCTCCCCTGGGGAACACCCTCATTGATTGCTCCTCCAGAGGAAGAAAATGCGTCACATTCCTTCCAGCAAAACCTTTGAACAACTCCATGCTATCACTGTTTGCTGTTGACCCATTTTACTGAGCGCACAGAACGCTCTGCTGCTTGTAGGGTTGGCTGCTTATAGGGTCAGCTGCTTGTTGCCCTTTAAGAAAAAAATAGGATAACTCAGACCAGCAGGATGCAGGGCTTTGACCCGGACCTCAGCCTGCACAGCCTTCCAGAGACCCAGGGCAGGGATTGTGGGGCCGTCAGTCCGTCCCGAGTGGTTTGCCTTGAGCAGGAACGTTGGGCACAGCACCAGGTCTTCTGCTCCGATTCCAATATTGGTGCGTTTTGCTTCTATTCATGGCCTCAGCCACCCACCCACGGTGATATCATTTGAGCAAGAGGTTTTGCAGCTGTCAAAAATGCAAATGCTTAACAGGAATTTGCATAATTGCCGCTGGTACTTAATTTATCCACTTCTGCTGCTGTACTAAAACAATCAATATGATGTTTATTGCTTATGTAAACAATTGAGAAGCTAACATCTATTATGTAACACTTCTGTTTGCTTTTCGTTTCAGCTGTGGATTTCTGTTACTGTCCCTTCATGTCCTGAGAGCGGGTAAGTTAAGAACCCTTCACGTAGAATGAATTTGCCCTACTTTGAAGCATTTGGCCAAATAAGCTTATTACAATATAAACATCTGCATGTTCTCAGCAAGATGCTTGGGAATTCCTCAGCGTGAGATGTTCCTGTGGCATGCATCAGGGAATGAAGAAAAGATCTGTTTCTGTTTCCATACACAGACCAGCAAGGTGGCACATGGATGCTCTTGCTCAAATTGCCCTGCTCGCTTCACAGACATCCCCTCTCATCTATCTCTAAGTGCCAACGCAAGCCCTTAGAAGTGAATGTTGATAGCAGATCTAACACGCTTGCATGAAGTCAGCACTCATAATATGGCTAAAATTATCCTATTATGAAAGTCTTCTTCTCAGAAAGAGCAGTCAGGCAGAGGCTGCCCAGGGAGGTGGTGGAGTCACCGTCCCTGGAGGTGTTCAGGATGCATCTAGATGTGGTGCTAAGGGACATGGTTTAGCAGGCAATATTGGTGGTAGGTGGATGGTTGGACTAGATGATCTTACAGCATCATTAAGGTTGGAGAAGACCTATCTGTCACTGTATCAAGTGCCCAATATTAAGTCTTTTACTACAGCTCCAAAAATCCCTTTCAGAACAAAGGTAAGGTTAAAGCACATCACCTGGTGACATTTACGTATTTCTAGAGTTCTCTCTCCTCCCTTCTTGCTTAATGACTGGGAAGGACCTAAAAGTCATCAAGGAAACTCCCTGGCCCCCAAACCAGGAAAAACTGTGGCAGTTTGTCTCAACTGATGCTGGCTGGCCCATCCTAAAGACCAGCAGTGAAGGAGGTGCCCTCAGGCGATGCTTTCTGCAGCATCACTTTTCCCGACCTCCAAGGGGTTTCCCCAGGTCTGAGCTGCACTGTCCCTGCTGCAGTTCAAGCCTGTTGCTTCGTGTTGCACCCAGCAGAGGACAAGGGCCTGGAAGCAGGCGCGGCCTTCCCCCCCGCACTGTTTTTAAACCAGGTGCCCAGCTCCTCAGACAGGGTGAGCTCGTTCTAGCTCCTGTTGCTTGCCAGGAGGAGAGGCTGCCTCCATCCTACCAGAGGCCAGGGAAAGTGTGCTGAATGCTAAGCTACTGTGCTGGCCTATCTCAGCTGGCCGTGCCTAACAGATGCGTCACTGGCTGTATTTGGGAATGCTAGTTTATTTGTTCAGAGGGTGACGCCTTTAGTAATAATAAAACGGTAAAGCTACGACTCCCACTTTGAGACATGCTGAGTTTTTTTTAACCTGCCTTTTCATTTTGGTCTCAAAACAGTGGTAAGCACTTTTTTTTTTTTTAATCACTGTTTCCAGTGCTTGTGATTTCCCTTTGGCATTTTTCTTATTTAAAAAAAAGTGATTATTAATGCATGGGGAGCTGAATATGCATCTGCTGTCAGTTCAGTGTGACTGTCCTCAGCCATGGGGCAGGGAACACTGAGACTGGTTGATCCTTAGAGGAAGAAATGAGCAGAAGACTTTGTATTGTGAAAGGTTCCTTTGGAATATGCAGACAGACACACAGAATTAGCCACTGGTGAAAAGGAGCTTGTCAGGAGGAAGAAGTGACTGAAGCGAGCATCATTGCCAACTTGTTACAATACTAATACTGGAGTCCACTTGCGGTAGAATATATCTCAAAAAAATGACATTTCCTTCCCTCCACATAAATTCCCTTTGTTCTCCCTTTCTATTTCTGCAGTTGCTGAATTGGAGATCATCAGTAAACCTGGGGACAATGCTACGCTGAGTTGCGTTTATACGGGACAAAAACTCAGCTTGAACAGTCTAGGGGTGTACTGGCAAATAGATGATGAGCCAGATAAAAACCAGTGTTCAGTAGTACATACGCTGATCTCCGGTCAAGACAATGAAAGCAAGCAGTGCGGGCAGTTTAAAAACAGGACTCAGTTGTTATGGGACAGACTGGGAGACGGCGATTTTTCTCTACTACTGTTTAACGTCAGCCAGAGCGATAAACATACGTACAAATGTGTAGTGATGGAGAGAAACGAATATACCAGAGTGATTCACCAGGCACAAGTGGTTCTCAGCTTAGCAGGTAAGAACTGTTACCACCTGCACGTTTGTCCAAATTCCAATTCCGGTGGCTGTAGTTAATGCCATTTCAATACTGCATTTAAGCATGCCCTAAAGTTGGTTGGTTTTTTTCTTCCGCCCCCCCCCCNTTCATTATTATGAAATGAAATTAGTGAATATTTCGTTGATATGCTCTTGCACTCAACTGGGTGACAGTAGCTTAGGAAGTTGCTTCCTTCCTTTGGGTTCAGCTTCAGCTTCCTGCCCTTCCAGCATTTCTCTCAGATCTTTGGCTTACATACCAAGCCTGCAAATGTTTTCCTTTCAAGTTGTGAAGGCCTTGTGAATCCCCGAGCTTCTGTTTCAGAACCCATGTCAAGATTCTGTCTATTCAATACATCTGAAAATGTTGATAACCATTTCCTTTTCTCTTTCTCTCCAGAGAGTTACAGCCAACCCATACTCAGCGGGCCCATAATAAACAGCACTGGACAAGAGGTGACTTTCAGCTGCAGGTCTGACAATGGGTACCCCAAACCAAACGTGTACTGGATAAATAGAACGGACAACACAGTCCTGCCATCAGAGTCAAATATCACCCAGCACGCCAACGGCACTTACAGCGTCTTTAGCACACTGAAGGTTAAAGCAACTTCTGATATGCAAATAGAGTGCTCCATAGAAAATAAAGTACTGCAGGAAAATACATCAGCCAACTGTAAGTTCCTTTGTGATGCTTAATGGTTTCTGGGTAGCAGATATATACCAACCAGATATATCTTTGTCTGTAGAGATTCACTAACAAGGGAGCATGAAAAAGATTCAGTAGCTCTAAAAAATGCTAAAAGCTCAGTTTTTCCTACGTCTGCTTAGCCAAGGCATTTATTTTTCCAAAGCATACCTAGCACCCCATCAGGGACACTGTGACAATGCCACAGAGCAGCTCTTATTTCCAGCACAGTCACTGGCCTTTACCTTTGAGTTCTTTGCATTAGGTTATTCTTCAAAGGGTGCCATGCAGTTGATCCACAATTCCTGAACCCCTGCCTGATGGCTTTGCAGCACTCATGTTTGCTTTGTGCTGTGTCTGGTTTTGAAGTTCTGCTTTCAGTCCCCAACACTCAGCTCAGTGCACTGCTTAAAGTAGGCCTGTAGCAAACAGGTACTATTAGCCCAATGGAACAAAACTCCTAATATTGCAAGCGTAATAAGATATTTACTGCTGATACAAGTGACCAATAGTTGGAATATTTAGCCACTATTCGTCACAAAAATGGAAAGCTATTAAGAAGTAAAAACTCTAAAAAGTTACAGCTATAGTACCAATAACGTGTGCATAAAGACATGGTCACAGAATTGTCTGGTATGAAGCGAGCAAACTTACAACTTATTACATCTTTCTTTTATTTAATTCTAGACACACTGACCAATGGTTTTAGCATAGAAAGTTACAAAGACTCATCAAAACGTGGACGAGGTACTCAAGCAGCTGTGGTTGTGTCAGCTGTCATTGCGATGGCTCTTTTGGCTATATTAGCCTGCTGGCTGTGGAGACGGAGGTCCTCTGAACTGGTGTCCTACACAGGTAAGTAGGCCCTTCATTTATGTGACCACACGTGCAGTGAAGACCTGGGGAACATGGGGGTAAGGCTCTTGCCCAACCTCTGCAGCAGGTGATAGGGGCCATATTCTGCCTTCAGAAATGACCCATGACTGGTGCAGGGCCACTTTGTCCCAAAATACGGAGCAATGCTGTTGCTTCAAGCCCTAAATCTATCCATGCTGAAACAACAAGCTAGATTGTAAGCAAATAGAGCGTGGACCCCAACTGACTGTCCAAAAAGCATTTAGCAGATTGAATCCTCAGCTTTGGCGGATGTTGCTTAGTAATAATCTCAGTGGTGTAAAGACTTGGATTATCTATCCTACACACTTAAAACACTATTTGTTTCAACAGTTGTCCAACAAAATGATGACAGCAAAAAAACTCAACTGTACTAAAAATATATTACTGCATTTGTCTCAGGAATGACTTAACTTCATAGGTTCAGTACTCAGGTCGAGCACAAAGCCTTTGGGTTAGATTTACTGAATGATATATAGTCAAGCATGTAAAGGGTGGCCCTATACTTCTCTCAGACCTTCCTTTGTAAGTGTTGCCAAAAGCAGCGTGAGAGTTTCACTTCCAAGAAGTGCTCCTTCAATGCTCTGGTCAAAGGACAGAACAAATCAATAGGGACATGGGACGTGCAGGCTGGAGCCACCCTCCCCTCCTGCTCTACAACTGTACTGCAGATGCTGTTGCAAAAATTGACAAATCTGTTTTAAATGCTGATTTCTCAAGTTTAGACAACACTGACCATTGATCGTATCATATCAGCATCCATGATAAAATGGTTGTTCCCTGCTTTCTTAGGCGTCACATCCTAGATCTTTAGCTTAGCTACAGCAGGAACATAATTTACTTCATGTCTGTGAACCTGAACGCATCGAATTTAAAAAAAAAAAAGAGAGAGAGAGAGAGAGCACTAAGTACTCTCATCTCCAAAGAAAAACAAAGTTCAGACCTTCAACATTTTCATAAACAAGAGTGCAATAATGCAGGGCAGCATGTTTAACAATTCATCTAGGAGGAAAAAAACAGGACAAAAATCCAAGGCATTTAGAAAAAAGTTCAGCAGAGGCAGAATGAAGTACGTGCCTGTTTTATGTCTCATTTGCTAGTTTCTGCTGAAGCAAATGGCTGTTGTCTGTCCGTCTTTGCAGAACAGACAAAATACTGTGGTTCTACCAAAGTTTGTAATAGTTAAAGGAATGGAAATCACAGTCAGCCTTAGCAGTGCAGTGAATGCACCAGCTGATAATATCAAGCAGAAGTAAAATAACCCTTAAACTAAAAAAATGCCTAGGACTAATTTTGTGGTCATGCAAACTTGGATTAATGGTCAGTTGTTTTCCACAGCCATCGTGCAATCGCAATCTGATCTACAAAAGGTGTGTTTGCTAAACATCAACAGGCATTACACTGTTTCCTGTAGAGGATAATGTAGAAAGAAGGATGGCTTTTATCCTTTCAGATAGGGAAAAAAAATTCTCCTTCATTCCTATGAGTTGCATTAACATAAATCCTGGCAGTTTATTAAATGTCAACTCTTCCCTCGCCTGACTTATACCAGGCCCTATGCGATTAGATCTCTAGACTTACCCCACAAGTTGAAAAACCTCTGTGACATAAATAAAAGTAAATATTTATTTTATATTGAAGGCTGCTATAGCAAGATTTGTTTTTTAATAAACAAAACAAAGACACTTGCCTTCCAGACACTATGTTTTCCTTGGCACATCTCTACGCCATTTGTGGAAGAGGAGGTGGGACAGCAGCTGTGGTGGTTTGCTGTTATCAGAATCTGTCCCACCTCTGAGGACAATTTTCTGCCAACAGAGCTGTGGAAGACACAAAAGGCAGCGGAGTCCTAAACCTTTTGGGCATCCCAGTTTGAGGGCAACTTGGGCCAAAACTAGAGAGATGAGGATGATCCAGGAAATATGATTGCTGATGAAAGATTGGCTGTGTTTGTTTAGACTGGAAAAGGCAAGACCATGTAGGGACACAATAACAATCCTCTTTGGAGAGTCCTTAAGAAGGACAAGTTGTTTATTGTCCTAAACCCATGGACACAACACACGAAGGCACTTCAAGGAGATTCAAACTGCATGCTAGGAAAACAGCTTTTCTAAGGCTAATAGTTGAGCACTGAGGCAGGGAGCCTGCGCAGGCTGTCAGCCTCCATCAGTCTAGGGATGTTGCTGGCCTGTTTTCTTTCCAAAACTTTTTAAAAAGTGTCATGAATGGCCTAGAAATGGCTGCTGCTTCCTTGGGGTCAAGAATATGGGCTCCTGAAGATTTTCTAGCTTGATTCAGTGATCACTGGAGATTTTCAGGTGAGTTGTGTGGCAGGCAGAGAGTAAGGCGCTACAGCAGTCACATCCACTGTGGGAAGCTCTGCCATGACATCCTGCTTTTCAACACTGATGTATAAATTTCTGCTGGTAGTGGTTTGACTTGATGAAGATCAGATTGTTTCAAGAGGTGGAATCCTGAATACTGCAAAAACAAGAACTGCCTACTGAGACTAGCTTTGCTATTAAAAAAAAAGTTCTGGAAACTGGAGAAGGCAGGATGCAAAGAAGAGCAACTTCATCTCAGTAGGGTTAGTCTCTCCAGCAGCACATTGTCGTTGGTGGGGCAAGATGCTCCACAGAGAAGTTCAGAGCTGGAGTCACTGCTGTTCCAAACTGCTGTCCAGAGGGATCCCTCCACTGCCTGTAGAGGAGCTTCAGGAGGCTGGTTTCCCTTGACTACAGATGCTTCATGCATCTCTTTCTCTGAAGTAGCTTAAAAGAAACCAAAGGTGCCACTGACATCCCTTTCTTACAGCTTTGCAGCTTGCTCCATTGGTTACATAGAAAAAATGACTCTAGGACGTGATTATTTCTGTAGTTTTTATTTTTTTCTAAAAATCAGTCGTTTTCTTTTTACAGCACCTATCTAAAGGGAATGTCTGCCAACAACTGGGACAGCTGGAGGTGCATCAAGAGGAACATCCCTCCTTGTCTCAGCAGCAGCATTGCTTGTAATACAAGTGACAGATTTCTGCAGTGTGTGCCACGATTGAAGAGAAAACTAAATCCATTGGATTTCTGTTCTGACCAGGAGTTGTGTCACCACACCTGCTAACTGCTTTGGATGGCCTTCAGTGATAGTCTGTCAATGTTTTGAGCTCTTGCACTGGAGAAAGCAGTAAGACTGACACTTAGCTACTCCATACTGAAGTGCTGAAAGCTGGTGAACACCCAGTTTCTCATCATCACCATTGATGAATTTGTTATAAGTAACCATATTTCAGGAGCACGGGAAGTTCTCTTTGCTTCCTTCTCCTCACCCTGACAATGACTACTGAATGTGAAGAGGCAGCTAAAAATGAGGGGGAAAAAAAGGAAAAGAAAACTGAAGAAAACTGAAGGACACTAGACAAAGTGAGATCTGTGACTTTTTCCCCACTTTTCTCTCTCTACAGTACATGCTGTCATTGTCTAGTCATGTCACCAGCTACATGTTATTGTGTACAGAACTAACTAGACTATTTTGACCTGGTGCTACTGAAATGGACATTTCTATGGCAGAGTTAAGCACTGAATGTATTAATGGGAATAAGCCTCCTTGAAATGCACTTGGTATAAAAATTTTATTCTTTACTGAATATCCTACCGAAAAAGGAGTCTTCAACTTTTGACAGAAGCTGGTGCTTACTGTGTGAAAGAACAGTCTGTGGAAATCAGATTAAAAAACAGTGCTCTCTGCTATGTTAGTATCAGGTTACCTGGACATACACCTTTCTGGGTGAAACAAAAAATCTCAAGTCAAGCTCTATTCAATTCGACTTTTCTTTATTTAAACCAGCAGCATTCAGAGAGGGTTTTAAACTGAATTTTTCCACGTGTCTCATGCCTTCAGGGAAGAAAAAGGAGTGTATCACTATGTTGTCTGTGAATGTTCTTGACTTATTGATGGCTAAAGGGAAGAAAGGGAAAGAAAGCCAGGCATTGCACTTTCCTTCTGCCAGCATCTGTGCCTTGTAGGTTCAGCCCTGATTCAGCCTAGAGCAAATAGCTGAAGATAACAAAGTGATAAATAAGGCTGATGGCCTAAATCTTAGTTTTGAAGGAGGAAGAATCTATGTTAGTTCTCTTGCCTAGGTGGAGCACTTCTTGCCGCCCTCTTGTTGGGGCAAGCAATGGTGGAGATTTTAAAACTGAGTCCTAGAAAAACTCCTGCACCAGTTACTAAACTAAAAATCTGCCATTTTTGTGAATAAGTCACAGCCTTGTTTGTCCTAGCTCAACGTAAAGAAGGCTCTCCAATGTCAACCATGAATTAGGAATATTTTTTTTTTTTTGTATCAAGATCAGCTTTCAAGTCCTAGTGAGTGAAAATAAAACTTTGTTGTCTTTTTCTCCCATGCTGCAGAACCCAGAACCATTTGGCAACAATACAATTCACCTCCATTGAAACAAAACCCCCACATAGGCTCAGAGTTTTGTAACAGTGTGCCACTACTGTTAGCATTCCATGGGAGTCTCACAGGCTCAGCCTCCATGGCATTTAAGGGAGGAGACAGTACAGCTCTCACTTGGTGCAATCTAGGCTCACTCACCAGCTTAAATAACATAGAGAAATCAAAAAAAAAAAAAGAAAAAAGAAAAAAAGGCCAAGCTACAACTAAATAATTAAGCTCACATCTCCTGTTTAGATGGCAAGTAACTGTGTACAATAGTGTTTTAAAGACATTTTATCTATTAATGTTAGAAAAGTATTGTATATTTGCTAACTTTGAATGTCTGTGAAAGCTACTCTATTTTATTTATTAATTCCACTTTTGTAATGTGTTGCCTTCCTGTCTGTAGCTGTAATGTAGACCATTAGGTTGGGCATTTAGCTCAGTATTTGTCAGATAAAGTAACGTACAGCATCTCGGTGATCTTAAGTGTCTGCTTTTCCTTGTCTTCTCTCTTGTCCATTAATCTAAGTGTTTGATATTTTCTGAGCCCATATCTAGTCTTCAGTGAATCCTAAAGGGACCTTGACTGAGAACACAACACAAGCTCACAGACACGTTAAAAACATGACCACCACCTGCACGGTGAAGGGCATGGGCAACCATTTCCTAGTGGTTCTGTAAGATATTTCCTCGCTCTGTCGTTGTTTTGTGTTACTAATTTAGTGCTGCTGTAACTGACAGAAGCCTTTTCTAGAAACAGTTTCCCTCCTTTATATTCTGCCAGTACAAGAGACCGTGGCACTTCAGGGATGTAGGAGGTGACCTAGCAGTCACTCCACAGTATGTTGTTGACCAGGGGCATTCTCATTTATGGGTTACTTCATGGTACATAGCGAATACATCTAAGTGCAACAGCTTGCTCTTGTGAAATCCATACTTTCAATTGCCTTAAGTTTTCCAGCTGTTTTTGGAGGCAAGGAAATCCTAGCTGACAGACATTTGTTACCATTCAAAGGACTTGGAAATTCTGCAGTAGCGGTTTTTGTCATCACATACTATGTTTATATTTTAAATAAAAATCTATTAATTCTTCTTCATGTTATACTAAGTCTATCAGCATGTCAAGACAAACCGCTCCAAACCCTTGCTACAGCTAAAGCAACAGTTTTGCTATTGACCAGACTCCTCAGGGCACACGAATGGTCCTTCCCAAAGCCCACAGATGAGGCCTGACCAACTTTGCTCCATACCTAGAACAATTGAAACGAAAGCTGGGCAGTAGCTCAAAAGTAGTACAAAGCCTAGGTTGACACATCCTCTTCTCCCTCACCTTAACACCACCTAGCAGAATAAAGGTACAACAAGCCCTCTTCCTTTCAGGACTGAAGCTCTCCCACTGTACTGTCCCAGGCTGAGGGTGCACTTGAGCACCTGCATCATTTTGTTTCCCTTTGTTAAAGATATCGGCACACATGAATTGCACATCCCAAGCAACTTAAACACCTTGCATAGAAAAGCACTGTTTGACACAGCATTGTGGGAAGACTCTGAGAAATGGACTTTCACAGAAAAGCGAAAGGCTTTCATTGTGGGACAGCTGGTAAACCACAGGTGGAAAGCCCCGAGAGAAAAACATGTGCTGCTACTTAGTGGTCTGAATCCATCCTTAGTGTAGTCAAATTTATTATTTAAATCTTCATCTGTGACAGCTGAAAACTCAAAAACACTTTCCATTTTTCCACTTCAACAACTGTGTCTCCAACCACTTTTATCAGTAGCTGCTCATAATAGATCAAAGAAGCTTTAGTAGAAATTGCTTTTGCAAATTGCAAAATGATTCTTTTTGTATTTGTGGCAAATACAGTTCACGCTACCCCCATGATGATAATCACTCTAGCCTCCTTCTCTTTTCTAGGGAAAAGAGAAATTTCTCTTGAGAGTAACTGCTCAGCTTCAGAGGGAGAGGAACTTCTCTCTCACATACACACACACACACCATGTTAAGTCCTTGGGAATCTTCCTCTCAGTGTGTGATGTGCCATGAGGATTTTTACCGCATTCATTAGGTGCTACAGGACAAAATCATTGTGAATTCGTTCCCAGAGAATTATAAAAGGCACTTCACATGCTTCATGACGTTGTCTTCTCCATGTCTGGCAGGTCAGTGAAGTGTAGGCCAGGAACCAACAACCTCTCATTCACCTTTCAAGAGACACGACAACATGTTGATTTGTACAAATGCCATCCAACACAAGAAAAATGCTCCTAACACTATATGTGTTATTTGCACCACAAGCAAGCGAAAGCAGTGTGCTAGAACCAATGTGCTACGCTGCAAAACACAAGTCCTCAGGAACTACTCATGACCTCACCATTAATCACAGCATTAAGAACTTTGTTTCGAAAAAGCCTTAGTCTCCCCTTTCAAACTTGCACACAAAATGCCTGTGTAGAGATACATGCTCTTGTCAACAAACTTATGCTGACCTTCCAGCTTGCCCCAAATAGTTCCTCATAGTTCATTAATAAAGCCCTGGTTTGCTTCCCAGCCATTTCAAGCAGTGCTGTTTGGGGCCATTTTGTAATTGGAAAACTTGGACACAGAAATCACATCCCCAATGTCATATATATAGCTGAGACACCTGGCATGCAGAGACACCTATCTGTCCTCCTTTCAGCTTACTGGACTGGCAAGTCTACTTCCTTGCAGCATTCATCCCAGCAGACATAAGTCAACAAAAGCCATTTGCTATTTTGAGTAACATTGCTTATAAGCTGCCAGACTATACTTATATCTGTGTTACACAAAAAAAAAAAAAAAAAAGTCTGCCCTTAAACTTGTAAAGAGGAAGAAGATAAAAAGTATTTCATTAATGACTGGAAAACTTTAAGAGACATCACTAAGAAGTGACTAATGCAGCTGGAAAGTGAACCGAGGGTGAGTACTAAAAATGCCTTCTAAATTTCTTCAGCCAGGAGATCTATGCTATCACAAACAACTTGTAAGCTATTCCTTTTACATAGCTGTGTTTGTAGTTTTCAAACAAAATCATGTTTGCTTGCAATAACTTCTTTTTCATAACATCATGCTGACAATTTTATTCCTGTTGGTTCACCTCTTTATCAGTCACACTTAGCACTGCTGTTTTACTTAACCTACTTTAGTCACAGTAGTTAAAAAGAGATGAAGGAATAGAGATGAAAACGCATCTGAACTTCTCCCAGAGCCCTGTAGCTCCCTTTTGAACACAAGACAAACACAAAGCCCCTTTATCACTTTATTGGACACATCCTTAGATAGGCATCTCAGGTCAGTATGAAGAAATGCCAGTGACATTAGAATCACAGAATGGTTTGGGTTGGAAGGGACCTTAGAGATCACCCAGCTCCATCCCCCTGCCATGGGCAGAGCTACCACCCACCAGATCAGGCTGCCCAGGGCCCATCCAACCTGGCCTTGAACTCTGCATCAAAGTACTAGAAGTTCCATCATAAACATTGTCTCTCAAAGCTATTTCTTTACTTATCCATATGCATGCATTTCTGTATCTGCCTGGTACTATCTGCAGCACAGGAGGTTGTTCTTGAATTTGAAATATGTTATTGAATTCTCTTATCAGAATCATGAGGAAAATCCAGCCCTGAGCCAGTCAACAGGGCTGGCCAGAAAAAGACCATCCCTTCTGGTGAAACGTATTGACTATTTCTGCACAAAGCGAGGCTGGAAACTAGCACCCCAGAATGATCTCCTGGCATCATCTCACATGAAAAGCATGCCTGGAATCTGAAGAATTGGAGGAGCAGGACAGCTAGCTGTGGAGAGAGGCAAGTCTCCAGGGGGTCCCTGGACAGGGTGACCCATGGTGGGAAGCCCCTGCTACTTGCCCAGCAGACAGGGACCCCACTGGGGATCCTAGAAAACCAGGGTGAAACAGCTCTGAGGAATAAGTGCCTGCAAGCAGGAAAAAGTGGAACGATATTTGAAAATAAATAAATAAACCCTACGCAACTGTTTAACTTCAGGGGTTTGTCTGTTTTAAGTTCTTTTGTTCAGGGGATTCAATTTTTCAGTCCTTCCATGAGACAGAGCTGCCTGTTACGTTGTTGCTCATGGAACAGCTTTATCCAGCTGAGAGTAGGAAGAAGAAAGGAGAGAAAAAAGTCTGGTTCTCCACCAGCCCAGTGAGACTTCAGTCTGTGTGGGAACACTTATTACATGTTTTCTTTAAAGAAAAACATAGTCTTTCAGCAGAGCTTTTATGAACAAGCATACCATCTGTCTGGCTGGAATCATCATCCACAAAAACCAGCAGGCACGTACACACAGCAAGCTAGCGCCTTTAGTGAGCATTTTTGGCAAAGCAGCAACTGCTGGCGAGATTCATACAATGTGTTTTAGCTTCACTTTTGAGCAATTCCTGTCAAGCCACAGCGTATCTGGATGGAAGATTATTTCTAAACAAACAAACAGTCAAACAAGCGGTTCCTCAGAAACAGGAAAAATTGGCAAAAGAAAAGGTTATTAACCACTAAGCCCCGTGGCTATATTTACTGCGTCAGCAGGCCTTCTAGCCCTGGGAAAAAAGAGAAGAATGCCCACGTGTCACATACTTTCCCTGCCCAGGGCCCATCCAACCTGGCCTTGAATGCCTCCAGGGATGGGGCACCCACAGCTCTCTGGGTAGCTGTGACAGAACCTCACCACCCTCTCAGTGAAAAATTTCCTCCAACATCTAAATAAATCTCCTCTTTCAGTTTAAAATTGTTCCTCCTTGTCCTATCACTATCTACCTGTGTAAAAAGTTCATCTCCCTCCTGTTGATAGGCTCCCTTTAATTATTGGGAGGCTATGAGACATCCTGGAGCCTTCTTTCTCTTCTCCAGGAAAATTTACTGTGAAACTGGAAATGGACCCTGATCTCCTCCTATAGAGGTATACCTTTAAAGTCCAGTGCTCTTGTACACTTCCTACTATGTTTTACAATGTGTTAGTCTTAATCATTGCACATCCAGATGCTGGGAAGAAATAGAGCACTCAGCCTGTAGACCAAGAACCATGTAACACGTCTGTTGGCTGGAAATGCCACGCGAGCAGTCAGCACAATTGCACAGAGGTAATAACAAGAATAGGACAAAATAGAATAGTTCAGTAGAATAGTTCAGCTAGAAAGGGCCTTCAGAGATTGAATCCAGCTGCCTGACCACTTCAGGGCTAACTAAGAAACAAAGAATTCCTCTTTTGACTGGCTAGCTAGCTGGTGTTCTCCAGCCAGCCCTTGACATCATTTTCTATATTCCTAGACTGTGAGATACGCATTCCCTCTAAGGCACCCAGTTTCAACCTCAGTTCCTTTTGCATTACACGGATGAGATAAAACAAAAGCCTTTCAAGAGCAATCATATCATGGCGATTACATAATCAATGATTATGATTAGAGCAGAGGCACATTTGTATGCTAAGTAGTATGGAAATATTGTTATTTGCTGCTTTTGTTCTTTGCAAATACATGTATGAATGCTCCATGTACACACATGTATGAATTTCTGCAATTAAACAAAAAGAACATTGTGTTTGATTCAGTTACAGGTAAATTTACATCTTAGTAAAATCCTCCTTGCAGAGTTGGGACAGTTTGTTTCAATTTTCCTTACTGTTAGGCTTCCTTTTCTTACAGGAGATTAGAGAAGTGCAATGGAGTAGCATACCAAATGAAGGTCAGATTTTGCAAGATGAACAAGAAAGGATGTGATTCCTGCAACCTTGTTTGAGCAGCAGAACTGACATAGGCTGAACGCAAACACCATCTCAATGCCACTGCTTTGTTCAGACTTTTTACTTTTCAGGAAGGGAGGAGTCAAATAATATTCCCCCCTCACATCCCTTCCCCAGGACAAGTCAAAGCTGGTGTTGCTGTTCATTGCAAAACCCACATATTCGTGTTCTGGAGATGATGCATCATCTTGGGATGACAATCCCCGTGGGCTGGCAGAACAGCAGCAAGTTAGTTAAACAGGCAGTTATTAGAGTCTGCTTGAACTTTCACAATAATAAAATAATTGTGCTTCCTCTTCAAAGGTAGCTAAAATGGATGCTGCTTGTAGGCAAAGGCCAGAGTGAGCTCTGGAGAAGTATTTCTTCAGGCTTCCCCAGCCACAAAGTTTCTGCTTGCTCTGGTCTCTGTCTGGGTCTCAATCACAGAGAAGATGCTGAGTCCTGTGGACACTCGCAGCATTGCAGCTGTTGCTGAAGTAAACAATCTTCCTGCTACTAGATCACTTGCTGATCCATTGGAGTAGAGGACTGCATATAAACATCAGCCAAATGGGCACTGTAACTACTGCTAATATTTACAGGGCTTAGCCTCCCAGTAACAAAAAGTCCTCTGCAAACAGCCTCTGGAGGTGAAGCACTATATTCAACAAACCAAGTTTCACCGAGATCAGAAACCAGAGCCTGGAGCAGGAGCACTAATGGGGAAGGGGAGGGCTCCCACTGTGGACATTGACAGGGTGAGAGCAGGAGCTGCACTGGGCAAGGAGCAGAGCCCAAGCATTTCTCACCACACACTAATGGTTCAGTTATTCCTGGGAGGCATTTCCACTTGGTGCAAACCAAGCTGAAATCAGAAGGATCAAACGAAAAAGAGAGATGCATGACTTAAGAAGAGCACTATGATTTGTTTCACCCTATCTAGCAGGAAGGGAAACAAGGCTGTGGGACTCTCAAGCCACTGTGGGCTGTCAGCAGTTTCATGGACCTGAACAACAGGATTGCCCCACGGAGCTCCTCTTCCATGGTAGGAGTGGCACACTGAACACATGCACATGGCAGACCCAAAAAAGAGGTCTACAGGAGGAGTATCATACATGGAGGGTTGTGTTCTTGAGTGCAACCATCTCATTGTTTATGTTTAGAAGCATACATATTGGGTTTGGCAAAACTCACAGAAGACACTACACAGCATGCTTAGTGTTGCATAGACCAAGTTTTAGGTAGGTTGCTGTTGGATTTCATGGTTTCTCAGCCATGCCTAAATGAAAAGCACAGTCCTCCAGTTAGCAGCAGGCTGACTGCTCTAAGGAACGCAGACAGCATCACAGCAGCTGCACTGAACTTCCAGAGTATGTCTCTCTCTCTCTCCCCAGTGGAAAGCACAGGGCAAGCATTCAAAGCTTACACAGGTAGCAAGCCAGAGAGAAAACCAGTTATATCCCCAAATATTCCATTATAGCTGTAAATAAGCTGTCTGGAAAGTGACACACACGACAGCAGGTGGGGTGTCACCGCCAGCTCACTCAGCCCCTAAACCTGCCCAGATAACCAAGGAGACAAGGCTGTGTCACACTTGAACGGAGATGCCTGCAACAACGTACACTTCAACACCTCCCAATGCTCCCTGCTATTTCCCAGGAAAGTCCAGAAGCAAGCAAAACCAGGAATACACTTGCAGAAAGAGCATGGACTGCTGAGTGTGTCTGAGATCCTGAACACAAGGGCAGCTATCCACATCAGGGTCTGCGGATACAAGAGAAGTGATCTCAGAGAGGTACAAGCAGCTCGTTGATCAGCCTGGAAACTTTGTCCCTGACAAAAGTAGCAAAAAGATCAACTTCACTCTTATTCCTTTCTCACAGTCAAGCTGTATTTTTGTTCCTAATTCTTCTTGTACATTCAGGTCATTAGGCCTCAGCCATGTATGTGCTCTTGCCAAGTGTGTGTTATTGCCAGGACTTAAAAGAACATTTCTCTGCAGTGTTGCTGTCCAAGATGACTGTCGCCTCTTCATCTGCAAATGAACATGCTTCATTTTGCTGCTCTAGTTGTTCAGAGTTGCTCAAAAGATTCAAAAGCCAAACACTCATTTCTTTGTATCTGTGCCTTCCCTCACCCTGTGTTAAGAGTCCTAGACATGTGACACAAACGGACCACATTACCTCAAACAAGTGGAAACAAGTGAAACCTGTCACAAATGGGAATGCTTCTCACAGGCTAGAGAGCTCCAGTCTACAGCCAAACCCAAAAGCACACTAACTAGCCCAACAGAAATAGTCTTTGTTTCCACCTGGACTGAAGGAATAAGTTTAACAAAATGAAATCAGAGATTGTGAGAATGGCAAGCTACAGTTATAGCTGTTCTATTCTGCCTCACTCTTTGTCATATTCTGCTCAAATGGAGTTTGAACTTTTTCCTTCTGGTGTGAACTTGACTACTTGACTGTATTATTTAGTTCATCTGATAACAAAAAGGGGGCAAGGGAGAAAAATTCCATTTTATTGATAACACCAGGTAATGGCACCAGTGTTAATGATTAGTTATTCATAACAACAAAAAATGTGTGACTCAAGTTTTTGGGGAGTACTCTGCCAGCAGGGTCACAAGCCAGTCTGATTATGAACACAAGGGAAGGGAAGAAATACAAATAAAAGAGGAACGTTGCAAGGTTATAGCATGCTAACATAGCACTGAAAGAAACTTCACAGGTTCCTTGTCCAGTCTACAGCACTACGTGGTTAAATTCAAGTTTAGATTCCAAGTACTGGAGATTAAGCAATATAAACTCTCCCTGCTTCCACCCATTCATGCGTGCATGGTGAAAATTAGCCCAGCTCTGACTTTGAGAAGTATTGGACTCAGCGGTCAAATTAGCAGCTGTGTAGGCAACTACATTTTGCAACAAAGCCAAAAAGTTTTCTAAAGTGAATTTTTTCATTCTTTGGAAAAGGAGACCATATTTTGCTTTCACTGAAAGCCTTTTAGCAAATATAAAGGATACAGAAATCAGGGAAGAGGCAAAAAAAAAATTAGGAGTTTATACAACTTAAAAGCAGCACAAGAAAAAGCTACCGATCAGTCGAACACCTCTGAACACTGAACTGAGCATTCCCAGAGTCTGAAAACTAAGGCATCAGGCAATGACATTTAATGCATGAATCTGCTTAAAGATTTGATGTTAGATTCATAGCTTGCCTCATCATATTTGTGTTCTGTGCTCAGTCTATCCCGACAAGTACAAAGTCAGGCAGAAGTGCCAGGAGACCTGCATGGATGAACAAGGAGCTTGTGTCAAAACTAGGAAGGAAGCCTACAAAGGGCAGAAACAAGAATGAGTAACCAGTGAGGAAGACAGGAGGCATTGTCCAGGAATGTAAGGATGAAGTTAGAAAACCAGACACAGATATCAAAGACAGCAAGAAAGGCTTCTTTAAATACATTGGTAATAATAGCAAGGATAAGGAAAACATGAGGTGAATGAGACAGGAGGCCTGGTTATACAGGATGTGGAAAAGGCTGAGGTACTGAATATGCCTTCTTCGCTTCAGTCTATACTAGCGAGGCCAGCCTTCAGGAATCCCAGGTCCCAGAGATCAGAGAAAAAATCCAGAGCAAAGACGATGTACTCTTGGTGGAAGAGCATCAGGTCAGGGAATACTTAAACTGGATGTACGTAAGTCCATGGGACCTGACAGGATGTCCTCAAGCGCTGAGGGAGTTGGATGACGTCACTGCAAGGCCACTCTTAATCCTTAATCAGCCATAGTTGTTGGGAGAAGGGCTAACTGAAGGGGAAGAAAAATACCATTCCTGAATTCAAGAAGGGCAAGAAGCAGGACCCAGGGAACCACAGGCTGGTCAGTCTCACCTCCATCCCTGGAAAGATGATGGAGCAACCAATCCAGGAAACCATTTCCAGGCACATGAAGGACAAGGGCCGTTAGGAGGAGTCAGCATGGATTCACCATGGGGAACTCATAGCTGACAAACCTGATAACCTGCTAAAATGAAACGACTGGCTTGGTAGGCAACGGGAGAGCAGTGAATAATATCTTCCACAACTACAGTAAGACTTGAAACACTGTTTCTCATAACCTCATAGGCAGGCTGCTGGTGTATGGGCTGGATGAGCAAGGAACAAGGTGAATTGCAAACTGGCTGGGTGATCAGGCCCTTGGTGTCATGATCAGCTGCATAAAGCCTAGCTGAAGGCCAGTAACAAGCAAAGTACCCAAGGGTCAGTAGTAAGTCCAGTCCTTTTCAATATCTATGTTAATGATCTGGAAAACAGGAAAGCGTGTGCCTTCAGCAAGTTGTTTGATGGAACAAAATTGGTAAGAATGGTTGATACACATCAGACGGTCAGGCTGCCATCCAGAAGGACCCTGAGAAGCTGGAGGAATGGGCTGACAGGAACCTCATGATGTTCAACACAAAGAAGCCTTGCACCTGGGGATGAACAACCCCAGATACCAGCACATGCAGGGGTTGCCTAGGAACAAACCATACGAGGAAAAGCTGAGAGAGCTGGGGAAGAGGAGGCTAAGGGAGGACTTTATCCAAGTCTATAAATATGTGAAGGAAGAGGGTGAAGAGGATGGAGTCAGGCTTTTTTCACAGATGCCAAGTGCCAGAACAACACAAATTGGAACACAACAGGTTCCATCCAAACACCAGGAACTGGTTGCCCATGAAGGCTGTGGAATGTCTCTCCTTGGAGATATTCAAAAGCCGCCTGGACAACCAGTCCAAGGTTGTCTTTCCCAAACAGTGCAATTGCACCAGGGAGGCAATTTCCAGAGGCTCCTTCCAACATCAACCATTCCTGTAATTCTGGGAGACTAATAGCTGGATTTTTGGAGAACTTCAGTAAATTGTTTAGCCACAACATAATCTCCTTCAAGTAACTCAATCCATACTAAGTTTAACAGGACTATATTGAAGAAGTTAAAAAAAAAAAAAAAGTCATCCCCACCCTATACTTCAGTCCTTTATCTGCCAAGATAAATAATTATAAACCAGTGTTACATTATTGCCAGATACTCCTTTTATTTCATACTTAACTACACTCAATGTAGTGCAGTGGAAGACTAAACAATCCCAGTACCTCCTTTTTTCACAAGAATTATCAGTGAGCTTGAAAGAACCCTGTGCTTTTTGGTGTGGTTTATCCTTGTGAGCACTTGTCACAGATCAGTAAAGTTTCTTCATCTTAATCACTGGAAATCAAACTAAGTAATGGGAATGTGTCCATGCCCTCCAGCCACACAACCTTCATTCTCAGACCATTGGACAACACATGTCTAGAACTCCTGTATTTTTATACATCGAGCAGTTTTGAAAGCACGCATTAGTAATCCAGATTTGGGCAGCCTGATCTACTGTCTAGTTCAGTGGTTGGCAACTCTGCCTACGGTAGGTGTGTTGGAACTAGATGACCTTTAAGGCACCTTCCAACTCAAGCCGTTCTATGATCTGCTGGCTATTTATGCAATAAAGTGAGAAAATGGTGGAATAGAAGAGACAGAGGATACTGAAGCACAATGCTAGAATACAGCAGCCTTTCATTTCTCAGGATTTTTGTGCTAGAAAACCTTTGTACTTTGTACTTAATCACAATGCCAGTGCACTTCTTCAAAGACCAAACCCAAGAAAAACACCAAGTATTTGTTGAAGTAGGACTTGATATGATATGTACTGACAAAGGCAATTCAAGTCGTAGGATGTACTAAATTATTACAGCTGATGTTTTAAAGTTAGGTTCAGTTGCCTAGTATCTCAGAATTTTTCCAAGCACATAGGGAAGGAATTCACCTATGAAACATTACAGATAAACCTTCAAAATCTTGAACTTGGTTATGGAGTGACTTTCTTTTACTTGGAGTCGGACTTAGCCTGTGAGTCTGATTTCAACAGTTTTGTTAACTTGGACAACTCTTCTGTTTTATTTCATGTAAAAGCAGCTCTTGGAGTACTTTCCCATGGCAATATAAGCATTCAGAAAAGCATTAAAAAAAAAAAGTATGTCTTTCTCATGACATTAATGCAGCCGTAGATGTTTTCATGATTTATCAGATTATTCTCAAAAGTCTTCTAGTGTTATGCTTCAGCGCCAGACAAAGAAAAGCTTGTATGAATTCAGAAGGATTTTCCTCTGTGCTGTCTTAGCACTTTGCTAATGCAAGTTGTATCAGGCATTCAAAGCTTTCCAGAAGTGAAATGCCTCGGGAAATACCCAGGATCACAGTAGCACAGAAGAGAACAAGCAATTCCACTGCAGCACAGTTTGAGTGAGAAACATTACATTGCTGAAATACTGTCATGAAGCTGGCTTATTTATCAAGCGTTACTTCTCAAACCATTAAGCAGGGCATGGTCTGAATTTTTTTGTTTGGTTTTCTACCATAATGAGTTTCTTCAGTTATTTAACTTCTGGCTCAATACTAAAGAAGTCAGACTTGTACAGAAAATTGTTTAAACTTTAGTGAATGAGAGTTGCACACCAATATGTAAATTCATCCAGCATCACTAAACAGCTAACTCTTTGCCTAGGCTAAGCGAAGGAAGATCTGAAATGAGTGAGAACAGTGTCTGGAACACTAATCATTTCAAATCAGTCGGTATGCCTTTTATGGTACATTTATACAATGTGAAGTTCAACACTAGTAGAAAGTCAAGGGTGCAAACACTTCAAAACGGACAAAGGGAGATGTCAGAAGGACTAGATTCAATGGAAGGACTATCCAGAAATTGGTAGAGAAGACAGCTGAATAGAATCTAATGCATTTTTTTTCCCATTTCTGAAGTGCTAAATTGCACAGTTATGCAACTATGTGCAACAAAACCTCAGTGAAGGGATGACCATGCATGCAATCACACACAAAACTTCAAGTGTTACAAAATAACATAGCAGAGCACATGAAATACCCCACCCAAACTGAAAGCTCAGCAAGATGTTAGCAGGAGCTCTCTCAAGGAGGAGATGGGCTTTTTACCTCTGTTTGCTGAAAATACAAGAACCAAACATTGGTGCTTGCACATCAAAAGCAGAAAACCAGTGAAACAACAGCACTCGACTTCAGAGTAAGTATGAGATGTGAAGCAGACTATTTAAAAAAAAATAAACTATGAATGAAAGGCATGCCTGGAAACTGAGTTTCTATGTTCAGGTGTGCTGGACACTAAACACATTAATGTTAGTTAAAACCAGTTGTAAGAGAATTGTTTTGTTTATTTTCAAAACCAGAACAAACGAACAAGAAAAATCATTTTCTTTTCGTTATGGAAAGAACCAAGCAAAGTCACAAATGCTTGCCTGAGCTAAGTCGCAAGAGCTGTTTCAGAAGCACTACCAAAAGAAACGCTCTCTGAACACCTTCTAGTGGCACGTTCATGCAAATAAATGCTTCTTGATGCATTTTATAGGACAAGAGGTAGATGGTCCTTCTAGAAAAGGCTGCAATACTAGAACATTGCACTATCGTATACAGCTCAAGTTCAGGGCTATTAAATAAAAATTATGAAACAAGAACCATTAAGCGTAACTCACCCAGTGTTTTCCTATCATGTACTTTCTCATGCTGTATTTTAGAGAAATTAAACCTCAGGACAACTCCACACCACCAGGGACTGCAGACTGACCAACAGGTAAGTCACTACATTTGAGATCTGCACCATATTTTATGGATCCTCTGTCTCTGTATGCCACATCTCAAGGCAGAATGCTTTCTTACCCTGGGCAGTGCAGACCTTGGGGTAAGCAGGGAAAGAGGAAAGGTGAAACAATGCTCCAGAGCTTTTACTGTTGGTGAAGCGGCAGCTGGCAAGTCTTACATCAGCTGAGCATGGCGTAGTGAGCACCCTCAGTATTGCCTTCCTCCCCCAGCCAGCCAAGAAAAGCAGCCCTAGATATCTGAGTCATTGCTTCACATCCTGCCTTGCTTCGGCACTTCCTCATTTAAGGCAGAGGCTCCTCGGAGCAGCAGATTGGACTTTCAGCAAATTCAGACAGGACACTGAGAAATTCCACATCGGTAAGTAAGATACCAGGTTTTCTGATTTGTATTAGAAAGTGCTAAACTGTAGTAGCTATGTCTTCAGGGCTCGTGTCTTTTACAATTGCTTCAGAGAATGTGGATGTGGGAAGAGACACACCTTTTGTTTTTTTTCCCTTGACGTGAAACAGCAGCTTGTGGGAGACAAAATACAGACTGAAAGGTTTCTGGTTTAAGCTTTCCTGCTCTACAATCCCACTCCCCTGAGCTGCTGCCAGCTGGAGTGCACTTAGACTGCAAAAATGAAAAGTGAGGCTAATGCTACCGGGAAAACAAAAGGCAGCTTTCATAGCTTTCACTTAACACCCCCAAAAGCATCCCAAACTAATTTAGTCAATGGGCACAGTTTTCCTCTTTGTACCGCACTTTGTCTTTGGTTGTTCTTTAGTCGTTACAGTGACACACTGGCAGAAGCGACTGAGCACAATTTCAGTTTAGCAAAGTTCAGAGAATGAACACAAGGCAGCCGATCATCGCACAATACCTCAGAACATCAGCCAAGAAAGAGAAGGCTCAGACGAGACTTTCAGTCCATTAGTCACACCAAAACTGAAACTCCACGCAACTTTTCAGGTTCTAAACACTCACTGTTTACAACCTGGCAACATATAACAGCACCTGCATAGCTCCATGCAAGTGCCATTGCACTGAGCTGCGCACACACACACACACACACACACACACAAAACCTGCATTGTGAGGTCTTTGTTTGCAGCTGGTGAGGAAATCATGTGCAAGAGCAAAAGTACAAGAAACAGGGCAAGCAAACATCAGGCAAGGCTTTGCCCAAGTCGTAGGTCACCATGGTTTTTGTGACGAGCGTTTATGGACTTTGGAAAACAAGATAAGGTACTGCAGGACAGGTAGGCTTCAGAAGAACTTGTTGCCATTTAGTTTTGATGAAATGTTTAAATTAGCTGGAATTAGAAAACAAAGAAATGCAACCCCAGATGCATATAGCAGTCCACAGAGGAGGGCATTTAAAACTACTTTTTCCCTTTAAAATCTACTTCTGCTCTTGATAGCTTGCCCCTTCTCCTGAAGGGACCGTACTCCCCAAAGGTAAAGCAGGAAGAAAATAAGGCAGAAGAGAAACACTGGAAAAAAGCAACTGATATGATGAAGCCAAATTTCTCCCAAGTCTGTATGAACACAGACTTAGGAACACCTAAGGGCCAGCTCACGCCAGACAATTTTGCCTTTGTGAAGGCTAAAGCTGACAGAAGTATTGCACCACTTGACTAAAAGTGAATCTTGAGGGTACCGTGAAACCACACGATAGATTTCGGTCTTCATCAAATCAAAAAGCTTGTTATTGTTTTGAGTTTCTTAAACTATCAAGTGTAAGCAATGTAAAGGCAGAGATCAGCGCAGATTTTTTCCTTCTACAGTCTGTCCCCATGTTAGCTGCTGAAGTCAAATGTAATAACGTAAACTGCTGGCAGTGCAACAAGGTCATCAAGAGGGTGCCCCAGTAAGACTGAAGGAAGGAAGTACGCATCCGTCATTATCTGTCACTATCTGTTTTGAGAGGTCTGCTGAATCAGGGAGAAAGGGGGAAAAAATGGGAAAAAAAAATCTCAAGTTGAAACAAACTTAACCTATTCTAGGAAGACTAGAACATGGGTAAGTCCTGAAGTGTCAGTGTGCCTATCAATGTCTAGGAATGTAGATTGCTCAGAATCATCCTGCCTTCCTCCAGCACAAACAGCTTAAGAACAATAAATACACGCACAGACAGCTCAAGGACTCTGAGCTAGACAAGCTCCAGGAATGGAAGACTTGCTTTGGCTTTGTGCACGTTAAATGATGCAGCTCCTTCCAAGAACATGCCCGCGCTCTAACTTCAGTTAGGATTTCCTAACATCCCAGAGCTAACTGCCTTCAAGCCATAGGGTTTTTTATTCCCTTGTCTGTGGTGTGGGTTACCACTTTTTGTTTTTGCTTTTGAAGCAACCACAGAAAAAAATTCCCACATGTACACCAGAAAAGCTCAACCCACCACAGCTTTTCTGGTTGCAGCGTAACGGCATCTCCAGCAACAGATGCTGCTTCAGTTCAGCCACTGCCAGACAGCCCATCTCCCTGCAGATGTTAAGGGATCTGCGTCTGTATAGACCCAGAAGCCTCCAGAGCTAAAACCAGAATTTGTAACTACACGATCCGCAGAGCAACGTACCCCTTGAAAGCAGAATCATGTAACACAGCCATGTACCCAGCCCATCTGTGAGCAGCAGACATCAGCACAGCATTCTGAAAGAGAGCATCTGTGGTGCTTGAAACCATAGGACTTTGTATCATTTGCAAGGATGCATTGCTAGTATTTTCATCTCAGTCACTGCCTTTTAACAAAGTTCCACTCCAGATCCACCTCCGTTCCATAAACAGAAAGCAAGCTGACTGCTGTAATTCCCTTTTGCTTGCTGTAGTTGAAGATGGCAGTGTTAATGAAGGGAGGGAATGATGCAGAACAACGGCAAATTATTTTACCTAGAGGATACTAGTTTTCAAATTGTTTTAAATTACTTCCGCAATTTCATTTTGCATGCGGATATTTCTAGGCACTTTCCATGCCTCCTTGTGCATACGTTAAGCTTCAGCTTTCTATATAAATGTATTTTTTTTCCCCACTTTCCATTTTCCTGTGAGTTCACTAGCAGGATTAAGCACAAGGAGCTCAAGGAGACAGCTATTTGCTTTCTTTCCCCAGTTTATGAATAAACTTAGATTTGGACTTTGCATCTAATATTTCTCAGATGAGTGTGCTTGAAGAAAGAGTATAGTCTCTTCACCTCTGTCTTCCCAGATGTTATTTCCTAATACTGAGTTTCCCATGTTATATGCTGCTGTATGCTTAGGTTGAGAGCCAACAGCTTTTTGTAACAGTGTGCTTGCTTTCAAGCTCCTTTCTCGGCAGCCTTGCGAAAGCAGTGTCAGTCATCACCATGGTTAGAGAGCTACTAGGGCCGCAGCCAAGCTGATTCTTGCCATCACATCTGAGAAGAGAGAATTATTTTATTTTGGCCTTGGGAAAGGGAACAGCATCCAGAACTCCCTCAATTTCCTTTGCTGAGGCAGCTAACCTTGGACCAAGGTTGTTTCCTTTCTCCTTTAAGGAGAAGATTTTTAAGCTCTGCAGGGAATTACTGTGTTTTGCTTTCTGCATCCTTGTGTGCATGCAACTTGACTACTGTCTACATCAGCAGCACCAGCACGTTTTAGTTATCGGCTTGGCCAGAGATGGCATTGTCTTTTTATTCTCCATTACAGCAGATGAACAACACCGAGCTGCACTCAAAACACATGCATCATGCAGTTACCATGAACTCTTACTTTCTGAAAGGTGACATTTTCCTATAATCCAAATGCACTTCATTGTGGCTAGTTGAGAGATGCCTTCCCCTGAACAGCGAAGGAATCTGCCTCATCTTCGCAATCCTCTTCACATTCATGGCCAGAAATACCAGTTTAGGACTTCAAAGGCAGGAGGAAGGTGAAGGGAGGGAGGAAAGATACCCAGAAGCATTTGTGAATTCCCAGAGGTGAGAAGAAATGATGACAGGGAGTGTTGCTGCTTCTCTGACTCTATCACACACCCAACTGGGGCCATTCCCTAACTCACTTCTGTGCACTCCTTGCACCCATATTAACACTTCCTGTCTGCCAGGACCACAAGCTAAGTTTTCCTTGCAGCTGGCACAGTCACAGCTAGCTGGCAGTGCTGCAGCCAGCTGCCTGGGGCAGCTCAGTGCTTGGCACAGGCTGAGCACACACACTCTAACTGTGCCGTCACACACTGCTGGTCTATTAGCAAAACACACAGCAGTGGCAAGAACACTGCCTCAGACATCTGCACATCCTGTAGCAGCGTCACTGGAGTTATATTTCCAAGAGGTTTTTGAAGACAGCATCATGAATATATGACCCAGCAGGAACCAGAAGTCCTTTTAATACGCTTCTACTCTATAGAGCCCAGCACATAGCTTCTATTGGCTCCTATAGCAAACTGTATATTCCTTCCGAGTTTGTTTTGTTTTCTTGTTCATTTCTCCCTCCAGTCTCCTTGAGATAAAGAAAGGCTCTTTCTTTACAAGAAAGACTGCAACAACATGCAGCTGCAAGGATGGGAACGAAAGCTCCCTGGGTACCCATGTTTTGCTGCAGCTCGTATTTTCTCAGTCCTCTGCAGGGAGAGAGGAAAAAGAATTTTGAAGCTAAAAAATTTCCCTGAAAAATTTCCTCTGCAAGACAATCTGAGAAATAGTTGTGTCATGCTAAACAGCAAGAGGTCAACATTTCTTCAGGGATTAAAACTCACACTATAACACTCATTTCACTACCTCCTCTCCCATTCCTTCCCTCCTCACTGAGGAAAGGAAGCAGAAAGAGTACATTCAGTTTCACTAGAACACTGTCATCCACCCAGTTTGCATACTTTGGGGAAACCTAACTTCATAGAAACTCTCAGGCCTACAGTTCAGATCCACTAAAGTCAAGAAGTGCAGCAGTGCCTCACAAAACCAGAGTCAATTCATGGCACCAGGATCTGGCTGAATCACACCCTGGATGAGGACTTAATATTTTCAAATCAAAAGTAAAACCACTTAATTAAAGAGCTAATGGAGTTGTATGGCTCATTGGGCTGGAGGATTCCCATTTCCTCAAAGACAAAAAGACTTTTGTCCTCAAAGGTTCCCCTCCACTCAGACTCCATACAATTCATTTCACCCTTTGAGCAACTCAGAACAGCTGCAAGCTTCATGGGGGTCATGGTCTGAAACCACCATATGAATTTACATGCGTCTTCCGAATGGTTTCACAGCTGCAGCTGAACACCTTGATTCAGATGCAGAAGTGACAGGCAGCTCTGCTGCCCTGAGAGGGCCAGATGTTCCCACCTCATCACAGCTACGCATCTGTTTCACACACCAGAAGGCAAAGGGTTTAAGTTAGGGTAGCCTTGACTGCATTTTAGCTTTATAATCTTTTTTCCCTTCCCCTTGCTTCTCTTCTGTGTTGAGAGGCAGGAAGCAGTGTCTATGCATGAATTCCTTCTGTCAAGGGTCATCTCCAGTGGATGTTGCCACGATACTTCGGCTCCAGCCCACTTTGCATTTGCAGCCTGAGGTGCAGATGTTAGGAGGAGCAGCTGTATGGACACAGTTGAGGCAATGCCACCAACACACTGCTAGTGAAGTGCAGGTCAGAGATACTCCTTGACTTATCCCATTTAGGCCAGGGCAAGTATTTCATCCCAGGTGGCTCTGGAGTAAGGGAGGCTGCAAGGCTGTACTCAAACATTTTTCCTGCCCTGAAGTCCTGCTTTGAAACAGCATTTCTTCATTTCCTAAGAGCTCTGGCTTCCACTTTTAAAGCTGTCCTAAAAAGTCCACAGTCCTTCTCCAGCTGCCACTCCAGTTCCATATCCAAATGACTGTTTACAGCTTGAACAAAGGGTTATGAAAGAACAACATGTAGCACTCTTAGTCCAGTCCTCTAAACAGTCCCATATGTGCTACGGTCAGCTCTGAGGACCTCAAAATTCTGCAGTATTGTGAGATAAAGGAACAACAAGACAAGGCTCTTCAAATCCTATCCAGCAGTAGGACAGGGATGCAAGGGCTTTCAACTGTGGGCATGAGATCAGCATGTGAACTTCTGAAGATTTTCATGAGTGTTCAGAGGAAGTACTTCAAAACTAGGCCATCTGAAGTTTACATACTGGTACTGCTTTCTATGAGCGATATTTCCTGTTGAAACTCATAAGCTTGCACTTCATTTTAAGTTATTTGTTAAAGCAGAGGGCACAGTACCAATTAGACCTGATAATTGCTGGCTTGCTCTTCACTAACATGTCATCAAGGGCATGGAAAAGAGCTTGTTCCATAATATTTTCACAGGTAACAGACATTTGTGTCTACAAAAAGGGCAGCAATGACATTTAATGATATTGAAAAGTGCTCTAAAGATCCAAAGTATTTCATCCTTCTGACAGATGGCAGCTGTCAGTAAACTGAGTACAATGCCATACTTTCATACCTGAAGACATTACAACCTTTGTCCTGTGAGACTTAGGCATGCACTAGTCTGCACAGTGAGTCCCATTAAACACTTATGACTTTCCCAACTACAATTACAAGACTCAGCTTGGAAAAGCAGTAGGCCGTCTCCATATCCTTGTCATCACAAACTAATCAACTCAAGTTCTTGCTGAATACATCGAGATGATGTATTTTCACTAGGAAGCAAATACAAATGGTAGAAGAAATCCTATATTTCCAAATGAGTTTCTGTGAAGTTCTGGCTACGAGTTCAGTTATTTCAGTGAGGCTTGAAGTCATATATTACATTATGACAGATACTCAGATCTGAAGTTTTGGCCACCTCCAAAAGATGGGTTTTCACAAAACATCACTGGCAAGAGAGGACGGGTTCAGGCAGTCCAGCTGTGGCAAACAGGTTGTCCAGAGACCACATCTCCTGCCAGCAGCAGGAGACAGACTCAGCTGCCACATCCATCAGCACTAAACCAAATGGTTTAAATTCCAGTCATATGATGCGAGTACAAGACATACCTTAAGACATCACTGAAGACCACACTGTCAGAAGATCCTGGGTGCGCACAGCTTTTAAGAAATACCACAGCTGGGACGCTCAACATTTAAGTAACGACTTAAGGATACGTAGACAGAGAAACATTTGAGAAGGCCTCCCAAATGATATAGGTTGGCTGACAATATTGGAGAAGATGCACAGAGTTGAGAGGTGATGCTATCAGAGATTTCCGCTCTCTCACACACACACACACCAGTTTTCTTGAAATTGCTGGAACACCACAGCACAGCGTTGTGCCCTTTATATTCCAAGACACACCATGTGCCCAACTTGCCATTTACTGGAGGACAATATGCATATTCAATAGCATTTCCAGAATCACTGGCACAGACCTACAGTCTAATCACTGTAATGCTCCAGCCCAAACATGCTCGGCTTTCCAAAGCGTAGTTATCTGAGTGATGCAAAGCTTCATCACTTGTACACAGCTTCAGGCTAGAGCCTGAAGGGTGTCAAAACAGGAGTGCCACTGGCACCTGGTACTTTACAGAAGAGCTTGCATCTTTGTTATGCTGACACCAAACCCGCTCCTCTGGCTACCCAGAGCTTCTAGATCACCATCCAGGAAGCCGCAGCCTGTTCAGCTCTTGCAGAAGGAGTTATCGGATAGTCCTAGAGGGGCAAAACCCTGCTGTGAGATGCCACCAGAAAGTACTTCAGAGAGAATAAGTTAATGGAAGAGAAAGAATCGGCACTGAAGGGAGACAGGTGTGCGGTGGGGGACGCCACACAAGCGGTGCCTCAGCTAGAGTGCTGTCAAAACTTATCAACATTACTAAAGTTAAACATTGCTGCTTCAGAAAGGAAAGGGCTCAGTCACACCTGCCACTGTATGGAGCAAGGGGTAAAGAAGATGATCAACCTGCTGAGGCTGACAATCTAATTTAATCCCAGAATTTACCCAATGGGGATAGGTGACACCTAGAAAGCAAACTGTAGGTCAGTGCTATACACTGCTGAAATTGTGAGCCTTATTTGGAATGTGCATTTCACACTCTCAACTTCCAATTTGGGGCTGGTTGGAAATTTACTGTAAAATTAAGTTAACCTAAACTTTCACAGGGGGTTTCCTATAACAAAAGTGGAGAACCACAGGGAGATCAGGCTGGCCTTTCACACAGCATGAAAGTTTGTGGCTTGGCACAAGCTGCTCTTCTTCCCTTTCAAGTCACTACTTGCCCTCACATTTAAAACAGCACAAACATATTGAAGTTCTATTCAGCATCTCTGACACTGAGAAGGGTTACGTTTGGTGGACGAGAAAGTGCAGCACCTGCCTGCGCGTTACTCTACTAGCATAGATCAGGCCTGGCTACCTAGCCAGCAAGCTGTATTTATAGCAGGGTTGTACAAAGTGACTCATTGCTAAGGCACTTTCATTTGGGCCCAGAGCCACATCTGAAGCAGTCTCCACTACAGCACTCAAGATGACCCTCTCATCTACTACCAAATGACCATCAGATGCAATTGCAGCACAAGACATCTGGGTAGCCTTCATACAACATCTGTTTGCTTTCAGCTACGGCCTACTTTCTGATGACAAATGTTGTGCTCTGTTGTATTCAACACAGTAACTGGTGAAAGGGTTTTGTCACCACAAACAAAGCAAGATCTTTCTGAGGAAATGAAACAACTTGCTAACAGAGCTCCACTGTCTCTGAGCTGTATCATCACAGAAAACTAAAGACCACTTCAAAACCTCTCCTCGCCTTGACAGCAGGGACTTACAGGACTCCTTTCAGGACTTAAACCTCCCAGGAGGTATTTGCACATTGAGTTCCCAATTTCTATTTAATAAATTCGAAGAATAGCTTATCTTTCCTCACACAACCCAGAGAGATCAGTACCAGCCAGTAGTTTAAGGATGCAATTAATGGTTCGCAACCTGGCTTCTTGAGAAAAGTGAAGGTTATATGATCAACCAAAGCAACCTTCTAATTCCATCTCCTCCTCCCCAGCATTCTTTGTAATCCTTAGAAGATTCTTTCAAAAAATAGAGGAAAAAAAGAAAATCAGAGAAAATTCTGTTAGCACAATCTCCAGGGTGATGGAAAACAAAACCAGAACAGTCCTATGAAGTTAACTCTCATAGGAGTCCAGAGAACTTGTGTTAGAGAGAGGGATCGCAGAAGCAGTAACAACAGAATGAGATAACGAAAAACATACAAGTTTTCTTGTATGGTTACATGCCTATTCCATGTACTTTTGTGCAGTTTTCTTACAAAAATTTGGGGAAAAAAAGTTTGTCTTCTCTCAGCATAGCCATTCTACTTGAAAATACAACATCCAATGCAAAACACTTCCAACTCAACTGCTGGCAATTGTTCCTTGGGTAACTTTTGTAGTACAACCTGTATTGCTGTTGTAGTAACATCCGCTTGATCTCCTAGTCTCTGTATCCTAGTCATCTCTTTCCTTCTGTTTCATATTAACGTGAATTGCATTCTGCTCTTTGAAAAGAATTGCATCTTTGCTCTTGCCAAAGATGACATGCCCTGCTGGATCAGACAAATCTCACCTAGTGCTTCATCTAGGCAATACGAAATGTTACTGAGGGATAGTACAGATATCTCAGATACTGGCCAAGGCTTACATTGTGCTTGTGCTCCACCACAGAATGAAGCAAAGTTTTATTGCCTACATGTGCTAATCAGTAGCAAAGCCAGAGCAAGAACACAAACACCACCCAGGACAGGAAATAGTATTTGCTGACTTTAAAGATCAAACGCATGACAAGTACAGAAGGTAAAATAAGCCTGTGTTTCAGAATCACTCCCTATCGCTGCATCTCAGATCTTTCTGAGCACTAGGCTGCCATCACAGACAAGCCCAGATCCTCCTCAGCTACACCTTGTCTGCTTCTTGAGCTCTTTGTCCTGCAGTATTTGCACAACTTCAACAACATATCACATTGCTAAATCACATCACTATCTCTGGTAGCTCTGTCAACTCCACACCACCAGGGAGAAGAGGAACAATGAGGTCAAGTCCAACAGTTGAGTAGTAGTTGTTTCTCCAGGGCTTTGTAGGTGTGGGACAGTTCTTGCTGGCCTTTAACAACTCCAAACTTTTCTGAGGCAACATTACTGCCCCAAAACACACCACAAATTATTGCTTTGAAACAGAAATTGGACCTGACAGAGTTTGGGCCCAAAAAAACTAAGCTTGAGATCTTGCCGCCTCCACTGTAACAGAGCTGTTAGAGTCACCATTGAGGCATGCATGAAAATCTAACCTGTTATCAGTTAGTAAACAAGTCAGATGCTTCATGGAGCAGAAAATTAGGTAAGAGGAAAAACAACCAAAAAACACAAGATGACCAATTGTGTCCTGTAAATATCAGTGCATGCAAGGTTGCCGGTGCTGATTTGTAATGTGAAAGTGAAGTCACAGAAAGGCACTGCAATAGGAAATGGAAACCACGATTTCTTGTGCCATTGTAACTCACCCTGTTCCCTCTGATTTCTCCAGATGAAGAGACCCTTCCACAGCAAAGCAATCCACTGGTGGGGTTATATATATTTTAAACCTTTTGTATGTAGTTTGAGGCTATTTATTTTTTAAAAACATGACTCCTATCCAAGAGGGGAGTTGTCTCCCAATTCTGGAAAAGCTCCATGTAAGGTAACAGTCCTCACAGTACTTCACTTCACAGTGAAGTAAAAATCATTCACAAGGAATTCTGAAGTCCTACACAGTCTCCAGCAGGAACATCAAGACACTGAACCACCACAGAAAATGGAAAGCAAGGCCCTCCATGCACCAAGACACACAATTCCAGTAGATTTCCTATATTGACCTATAAAAGGGGCCAGACAATGTGAGAAAATTAATTGTACCTACACATGGCCATAGGAAGAACAGGGAGCTGTTATTAGAAAAGAGCAAGAAGGAGGATGCCACCTCTTTCCTGTGTCATTGATCTGAATAGAAACATCTGCAGGAAAAAAGCCTGAGCAGCCTTTCACAGTTCTTTGAAAGGAGCTCCTCTCTTTCCTTCCAAACCCCAACCTTGCTACTTTGAAAATCACTCAGTGCCTTCTTGTGTGGTCATGATTAGAGATAGGAAAAGAAATATAATATCACATTCACAACAGACAAAAGCGCTTTGGGGACGTGGAATGAGACAATGTGATCATGTTTACAATGTTTGAGAATGGTTGTGAAACAATTTGGTTGAACTGGATATGAATGAACCATTAGAGTCTGAAAGCTTTAAGATTGAGAAACATTCCAGAGTAGAGGGCCTGCAGGAAGTGCTTATGAGCCCATTACGTTAATGGAAAAAAAGATGTAAACTGATTGTTAAAGATATTTCCTTCAGACATGACATACATCTATTCCAGTTCTCAAGTCTGTAGTCCACATTCCTGTCTTCAACTTCTGGGCAAAATAACTTGGGCATGCCAGCACAGTTTTACACTGCATATCATATACATAACACATCAATTCAACATACATTTGTTCTCCACTAAAAGCAATCACTTATAGCTTAGCAAAACGGGTGTAAGAGCTCACAGGCATTGTTAGACAAAAAATAATGTTTCGGCCACTACCTTTGATGGACAGAGGCTAATCAGACATCAGCACTCTTTTGTTTGTAACTGACCCATCCAGACAGGTTCTTTGGTATGAGAGTTGGATGTTTCTACATTTAGAAGGATGTAGAGACTTCACCTTTGTGTGTAAATACTGTCAAAAAGAGAAAAAAAAAAAAAAAAGGCTCGGTAGGTAACTGTTTTGTGTAATTTCCTAAGCCTACAGTATTTGGCAACTGCCAGCTTTATTTTTGTCACTGGTTCAAGCGTTCTTGAACTACTAGAGCTTAATGTTTTTACTAGAACAAAGTTTACACTCCACAAGTACTTTGTGCATTTTACTGGGTAACTATGGAGAAGGCCAGGAGCGACTCCTGCAAAAGGGAATAGGTCTTCCTTAGTTATTTGCATTCACAACACTTACCTATTTTTCTTTGCGTAAGAAAAAATGCCTCCAGAACAGGCAGGAATATCCAAGACACTTCGCTAGAACAAAGGTGGTTAATTGGGTACACAGTATAAATTACTCTCTGGGAAGTTTGTTTTGTAAACAATTCCTCCTTCCCCAAAAGAGTTCTGATACGAACTGCAGCAGTGGGTCTATTGTCAGCAATTAAATAATAAACTAAAAACCAACAAAAGAAACCCACACACCTTCTCTGTTGCTTTAACAGAGCAATGTTCTTGAAGACAAGAGCTCAGGCAGACGTTAGCTCCTTCGGGTTCAGTGACAAACATAAGAGAGTTAATTAACACCTTCGACTGATCCTGAGATTTACTCTGGGACTATAAAAACTTTATGATACTTGTGTGTTCAACAGCCTGCATTTTATAGTTTAAAACAATAATCCAGAATGCGATTCAGTGGTTCCTCTCACTCAGAAGAGTCCTTACTGTAGAGTTCATCCTTCAGGTGTTCAGGCCCTCTGAGAAGTGCCCAGCACCAAGCTTGGCAAGTTCAGTCACAAACTAATGCCATGAGGTTAACCTTGGTTAACCTCACTTTCTTTTTCTCCTCTCACCCTGACATTCTGAGCTTTCATTTTTAGACCTGCTGTCCCTAGTGTTTACATGACCGACACAGCAAACAGCAGCTACCAATTGGTCTCTTGCTTCTGAAGCTCACAGCTTTGCTGTAAACATCTTCTGAATTTCATCTGCTCTGCAGCTTTCTTCCTGGTTTCACCTGTTGGGAAGCACGGATGCAGACTGTAGGGTCACAATTCACGAAGGAAATGCGTTGTCTAGCAACAGGTCTGACAAAAAAAACCCTAACTAGTACATCTGTGTGGAATTGTGTATACGCAGCACTAATAATATCATCACGTCTTGAAGAAAGGTGGTTTCTACAATGCATGAATTAAAGACATTAAAAGGAGAAAGGAGTCATGGTCCAGAAAAGTACTTGGCAGCCTTTACAACTCCCTGAGCCTGATGCTGGCAACAGTTGCCAGCAAAAATAAGCATCTAAAGGGCAGGATTTTCCAAGATCTCTCACTACCAAACGGGAAAGTAGTTCTGGAGGATGGAAATTCTCTGGAGCTGCTGTGTTACACTTCCTCCTACACAAGGCATCTAACAAAAATAAAGACATTTTATTGACTACATCATTAGCTCAAAGCAGCCTTCTGAGCCTGAAACAGTTTCCCTTCTGCTTCCTAGGAAAGTCCCTCAGAATTTCCCTTTCTTCCTATCCCTTGTGACCAGGCTTTATCCACTACTCGAATTTGAAAGTTCAAAAGGGAGGGATTTTTCCTTTTTCTTTCTTTGGGCCGATGGCATTTCCTAAGGGGGTTTTACAATCCTGCCTTAGTGTGAGAGAACTGCTGACAGAAGAGAAAAAAAACATGTAAAGAAATGATACATTGAACAAGACTATCATCCCAAGGCTATCACCCCAGAAATTTATGAAATTACTACAGTAAATGCTGACTTAAATCTTCTCTGCTTTGGCACTTCACAGTACAAAGCTCAATATTGCTCTTACTTTGGGTTCAGCAGCTCAGCTCTTGTTATGTCCCTCTAAGTTTTATGGCCCCTCTATTGCACTCTATCAAGACATCACACAGATGAGACGGAGAACAAAGATAAAAAGAATTGCATTTATGAGCTTTAAGAGACTTATCAGCTGTAAGCAGCGGAAGAAATCAAGGCCTGATAAGACAAATCAGAGGCTAGGCCGGCGCTGAGGTGAGGCCACACGCCTGCGTCAGAGGACAGCAGGCCCAGCTCAAGGTGCAGGCAAAGCTCACTCCCACTTCAGTCCCCAAGAGCCCTGCTGGCCCAGGTTCTGCTGGCTGGCACTGGGAAGGAGCAGGCAGCCACTGCCTTGCGATGCCATCCCTCTGTCCCAGAAGTCAATGGCCTGTTTCTCCCATCTTTGTGAGATGCTGGCCCTGCTCTCTTCTGTCCCTGATGTCTAGCAGCAGTACCATCTTCTGTCTGCTTCTCCTAGCAGCCTGCATCAGCTCTGCAGATCTTTACTAACAGAGGCCAAGTTCAAATAATTGAGATTTTCAGTGCAGATGCAGAAGCCCATTGAGTGATGGAGCTGCAAACTCTTTACAGAAATTTAATCCAAGTGTAAATATTTCTGTGAAGGGATAGTTCTACAAGGAAGACTAACAACAACATTAGACCACTCCTTCAATGAGAAAGGATGATTTCACACGGGAAGGCTCTAATCCAGGTTGCTCAAAGCCCTTTAGAACAGATCATATCTCCAGTGGGAGGGAAAGGCCACAAGGCAGACATCCAAGGGCAAGGAGAAACACCTGTCAGCCACACCCAAAACGTGCAAGAACCTCCCCTGTATTTCAATTCATCTTGGTTCTTCTTGACTGCATCTGTTTTATGAGGAGCTGTATAGAGAAATTAATATAATCTGGCATAATCATAGGGAAAAAGAAAAAATATCTGAGTACTTGGGAGAAGCAGCAGAGAGAAGACTTCATTCCCCTCTTCTCTCCTACCCCAACACAGCCTACGTAAGTTTCTCCCCTGCTTACAACCAGCAAAAGCTTGGAACTCATTCTCAGGCAGCAAGAGGGCTAACTAAACATTTTAAAAGGAAACAATAAGATTATGGCAATAACTAGGAAAAAGAGGAAAAGTGACTTTTAACAGGCACCTAGTTGCAGGCTGTACTGGGGGTAATGTTAACACATGAACACTATTCAGCCAGGGAGTACTGGAACTGGAGGTTTGGACAGTAATTGTCTTCAGAGCCAGAAAAAAAAGGAAAGACACACAACGCTGAATCCACTGAAGCAACCTTTCACCTCTTTCTGCACCACTGCTTGTGATCTAGTTCTTTAAAGCTTAGGTTTCCTAAAACACAAATTAGAAAACCACACATAGCGGCCTGTCTCATGTAACTGTAGTCTCTTGGAAGAGCAGTTCTTTCTTCTTCTTAAGAAGATTTTTTTCATCAAAAGAGAAAAACATTTTGTTGGAACTGTCAGAAAGAACAGTGGAAACTCTCAGAAGAGCAAAAAGGAATTGAGAGAAAGAAGAACTTGTCTTTCTGACAGCTCCCCCGCAAAAAGGAACAATGACTTTCTGGTTTCTTCTCAGAGGTTTCATAAAAGGGCACGATACCACCGCACATCACCAGTCACAGGGAATAAGTCTCACCCAGCGAGCTCAAAGTAGGCAAAGGGTGGGACACGCCAGATGCTGCTTAGGCTACACTTCCTGAGCTTCCACATATACAGAGTCAAACCTGCAGCATTCAGAAACACAGCAGAACTTACGACATACAAGATAAGGACAGGTGGGGCTGGGAACACTTCTTCAGGATTTAGAGCGCAGAAGTGGCTCTCTAAATCAAGAGTCTTTGCCCTCAGAAATTAAGCATATGAACCATTCTGCAGGGCTGTGACGCTGTCTTGCAAACCTCATTGCTAAATCTAGCACAAAAGTTAACGTAACAAAATGTTTTAAGAGAACAGGACGCAACCACACTGCTAAACATCACCGACAGCTGCCTCGCAGAACTGTCTGACAGACCCCACAGGCAGCAGGGATACAAAATGCCTCAGATCTGTGTACAAATGTCTCCCTGGTCCCTGCATTGGTCCTTCAGCCAAGGGAACCAAGCAGATGACAGACGTGAAATTCCTCAGAAGTGAGGGTTGGAAATATGGATCACATGGATCTTAATTGCCTGAGAATTCAGTCAGACCAAGCATAAAATGCCAATAACCACAAGACAGGAGCATCATTTCATCAGTGTTGAGATCTACTGTCTTGCATACCAACAGCGTGCTTCCTTCCTTCTGAAACTTGAAATGAAACATGCCACATTTAGCATCAGTCCCACTAGGCCACCCCAATCCTTCCCATTTTGCAAAGCCATGAGCAACTTCAGTTTGAGAGCTATAGGCTATTCTGAAACCAAGAATGAAGTCTAGAAACCGGAAGGCCCAAAGTGTGCTATCTTGTGCATGCTCCCTTTTTGGCCAGGCACATCCAGAGTTCTGCTATTTTCCTCCAAAGCACTGGGAAGGTGTGTGCGAGTTAGAATCCTTCCTACTAAGATCAGATATAAGCTTTAACTTCTGTTTCCCCTACGTTTTATTTTGATACATCATTTTGAAATTTCTTCTTACCAGAACTACTAATACAAAGACAGGGGAATGGATGCCATTTCTAGCTGTGGGATGTTGTTTGGGGTACAACTTTCCACTGGGAGTGGATCATGCACCACCATTCTTATTCTTTAACCTCAAGAAGGAATGATTTGTCAGAGTAGATAACACAATGATAGTATTTCAGCCTCCAGAGTCTGATGAGCCTGAAATAGGCAGCAGGAAATTCCAGCAGCATCGGAAAATATGGGCAAGCCCCAATCCAGCACTCCACCCACCACGAGCCACCTCTGCAACATAGGTGGTGCATTCAAAGCACAGGGAGAGAGAAGAGGAAACACGAACAGAGCACACAGTAAGATGAGGGCAAGATAGTTTCAAACAGCTGTAAGTCATGCTCAACCAAACAAATCGTAAAATCAGACCAGCCTTCAGCTGCCCTCACAAGGGCATAAAGTTTGCTACATCACACCTGAAGATCGAGATCTCACTCCACATTTAGCTGCCACTGTGGCACATTTTGCAGCCTGAAGGTCAGGATGCTCCCCCAGGTAGCAAAGGGCACTTTTTCCCCGCCCGCTGCTTTGTGAGGAGAGGGTGAATTACCCAACAGTTCAGCTGCGTAAATGCTACTCACCATTGCTCACAAACCTCCAGAAAATTACTTCTAAATTAGGGTAATTTACTTTAACAGCTAACCCATTAAAGGAGAAAGCCATGGTCATATTAGGATATACGCCAGTGTGTCCCTCACTGATGTCCCTGAAGGCTCTTTCCTTAAGCCAATGATAGGACAGCTGTCCAAATGACGTCTCACTTTTTTTACAGTTTTCTTTCAGATGAGATTAGAGTTAATCACCTGGTTTCAGTACAGACAGTTGCACCATAAAAACTTTCTCCAGGAAGACAGGCCATGATTTCCACTCACAAGCTCACCCATCCGCTTTCTATTAGTGAAGGTAAAAGGAGCACAGGGTTACATGAGTGGAGAGCATTTAAAGAAATGGCAGAAAATTGCCTTGGTGTGAACAAGGAGTAGTAAAGGTGGCATTTCTCTGTGCAAGGTGCTCTCAGGATTTCATCAAGTTGGGGAGAAATGTGTTTCCCCTGCCCCCTCGTATCAGTAAGACAACCAGTTAGCACAAATTTGTTCTTGAAAGTCAAAGGCAAATGGGATAAATGCTTGAAGCATAAATCAGTGACTAAGCTGTTATGCACCTGGCAAAGCATCGCAAGTGGTTTCCTTCTTGGCAGCGGCCTTCATTCATCTGGGAAATGCTGTTGGCCAGACCTTTTGGGATTGAAGACATCTTCTCCAGCTGGTGCCTGCTCCAGCCTGCGCTGCCGTTCATTCCACACTCATTACGTGCACTACTCTGCCAGTGCTGGATGTTGGCGGGCCAAGCAAAAAAGTTGCCAAACAGATCGGTCCCTTTATAAAATAGCTTGCATTGGAAGGGATCTTAAAGGTCACCTAGTTCCAAGCTCCCTGTGATGGGCAGGGACATCTCCTTCTATAATATAACACAGGAACGTTGCATCCACTCAGCCCAGAGCAGCTTATAATTCAGTGTCATCACCAGCGAGCAACGCACAGAGGTACCTCCTCAGGGTGTCAGGATGCCAGCATCTCCCTTCCTGCATCGGCCAGCCCAGCCCCTATGACAGCCTCTCACAGTCAGTTCCGACCCCAGGCTGGTTGGTCTCTGCAGTGAAAGTATCCAGAGGTGCAGCACTGCTGGTCACTGCAGCCAGCTGTTTTCTGGCAGCGCAGCCTGACTGCTCAGCTACCAGAGTCACTGCCCCAAGGTCACAGGGGAACCACGCTCCAGCTGCATCATCACTGCTGGTCTCTGATCAGGCTGCTGCCCACGGAGTTCACAGCAAGGTTTCAGGCAACAGAAAAAAGAAAATCCACCTGCACGCAGCACTGGCCCTCAATTCACACACAGCTTTTCTACCAGTGGCATTTTCTCCTCCTGCTGTCCCAGCTGTCCTGACCAGCAGAATTCTTCACAGAGGAGCATCGTTAATACCCTGCAGCAACACTACCTCCAGGGTTAACAGATCACTCCCAGAAACTATCATCTTATTTTACACGGAAAGCTTCATTGCTGCAAGAGGGAAAAGCCTACAAAAGTAACCTTTATTGTCACACTCACCCCATGGAAGGAAACAACTCGATTCAGTTTTCTCTGTGACAAAGCCCCACTTCTCTGCAGGCACTTGGGACATTTGGTTGTTTTTCTACTTGGTTGACTTCATTTTATTGCAGGCTGATTGAACCCGCTCAGTAAATGGCCTCACACCCATCTCATGTTTGCATCATGACAAAGATATTGCCAAGAAGTTCAAGTCTGGTAATTTAATCATATGCTTTAACCGCTTTGCATGCCTTAGTTACTTCAAGTAAGTTAGTGTGTTAAAAAGAGGTGGTACTTAGTGCTTCAATTCTTCTGGAAATAACTCTTCCCTGACAAACCTTACTCAGTTAATTGTTCTAGCATCTCAAAACAAGGCCTAAATAATTACTTTGTCAGATTGAAATGAACAGTGGATTGATTTTTAAATCTGAATTGCATTGGCTTCCTAAACTTCCATTTCACTTAAGCCAGTACTTAAAAATAAAACAAAGATGTGGAAGAGCAAACAAATTATACTTTGAATGTTTTCTCTGACTGGTGACTGAAATGTCTTACACCAGCTGCACCGCACAGACTGGAACAGACCTCCCTTAGCATGCCCAGAACAATCCTGGTGGAGGCTCAGCATAGACATTGCCATTTCAAGCAGTGTCAGCTCTATTCAGAAAGAAACATTACTTCAGATAAACAGCAGAATCTTAAGATAAATTAAGTGCCAGGTGCTCCAGCTAGAGCAGTCTAAAACACTTGTGTAGTTGGATACAAAGAATAAGGCTCAAAACAACACCTTCGTCACTTCTTCTTTATGCAGAAGTTTAAGCATCAATGGGGAAGTAGCAAAAGCACGTGGGTGGCAAGAAAGATCAACATTCTCATGCAATTTGGATGCAATTTGGTATTTCAGGTCTGATCCACTTCTCCCCCAACCTTGGCTTCTGTACAGATGTTTGTCAGAATCAGAAACCCCACAGGGACTCTGTGGGAGTACACCAGCCAAAGCCAGAGATGCAAACAAGCTGGCTTGGCCAGAACAACAGCTAATTGCGTCAGAATCAAAATTGATAGAAAGTGACCGATCCTGAGAAAATGGCATTGATTCTAAGAGCTCTGGCCTCGGGGTCAATCCTGTTTGCTGCTGTTATACCTTTCACAGACCCTGCAAGTTGGCCACATCTTCCTCCTCTTCTGAGGAGGAGTTATAAGGAAATATTGCAAGGATCCCCTTTACCCACTGCAGAGCACCAGCCACCAGGCTGCCCTCCTTCAGCCCTTCTAAGGGCCTGCAGCTGCCTCACAGCACCTTGCTGTGGAGCCACAGGTCCCTTCAGATTCACGTCGCAGGGCCAGCCCAGGGTGCAGGATAAGATTGCTGCTGGTATTTTCGCAGAGCAGCCTTATTTAGAGCGGAACGTCCATATGGAGCTGAGAGGGAGGATATTGTCAGTGTGTCAGTTTCATTTAAAGGAAGGAAAACATGGAATAAACTTATTTTGCAGGAGTTTATATCTTGCTTGAAATAACAACCATTACAGTGGAGATAGAGGGAACCACAGGAGAAGTTCATCAGAAACATGAAGGACACATTGGTTAAAATCCAAGAGAAAAACTCAAACTGGCAAGGGTTTCATGCTAGAGTAAGAGCTGAACAAAATCCTTCCCTCTGTCAGTTTTGTCAGCCAAAACACTTCATCTGCTTGCTCCCCTCAAACCACGACAGAGCAGACCACCACCAACCTTCCACAAGCCCTCAAGCGTCAGTCATGTGTAGTGAGCTTAACTGCACTACACAAGGGTTGTAGCGACCTACTTAGGAGATGATTAAGTTTTCCAGCACAGAAGACATCCATCCGGATGTCATAGCCCAAGCTCAACCCTTCAAAGCCCAGCCCAGCCCCATAGCAGGGAGGAGGAGGATCTGGGCCAGGGCAGGTATCCCAGCTGATGCTCACCTCCAGCTCTCTACGAGAAGACAAAGATGCCAGGTGATTTGTGCTGAGTGTCAGGAAGGGGCTGGCAAAAGAAGCACAGCTGGAGCTCGGTAATGGGGAGAGAGGAAGAAGCACAGAAATTCAGCTCATGTGACTAGATTTCAGAGCATAAGCACGCAAGCTTCAGCCCTTGTGGCACTAGTGGGTTGTCCAAGGGTTGCATTTAGGGTCTTGCTTACCCTAAGAAGCAAAATTTCACTAAAAGTACTAGGCAGCACTATCATCCTTCCCATACTCTGAAAAGAAAAGAGGACCTTGGCTGTGCCACTACTTTCACTGACAGTATCATCTCTGGAGCACACCAGGGAACCATCACTCACATGTTTTTATTCCTTAAGCTGCAAGGTGCTGAGAGGATGGGGAGAGGAAGCCCAAAAACCACATTTGTATCTTACTTGCTCTGTTTTTTTTTTTCCCCACATCTCTTAGAGAAAGTACCTGAAAGTACCTCTTTGACAAAGTACAGCCTCCTCAAAGGAGAAGCTCTTTGAATCAGTGTTTCCCCTATGGCTTATCAGCTAGGGCTATGTTTTGATGGTAGATATGCCACTTGGGTCATATTTGGTAGAGTCTGAGGTACAGTGCTGACTCCTGTTGATCAATATGATACCCACCAGATTTCACTGTCTTCCTTGATCACCACTGGCTGCAGAACAAGAATCCCCAAAGGTGGGCTGAAAGCTCAGGGCTAGTCACTGCATGGCCTATGACTCACATCCACCCCACAAACAAAACTAAATTCCTGCTATTGTATACCAAGAGCGAAAGAAGAAAGACCGAACCACAGGAAACCAAGCTCTAGAAGATATTCTACTCCCTTCCAGAGAAACGCTTATGGCAACAAAAATTAGAATGCCTTTCACTCTTTCGATTTTGTAGAGACAGAAGGAGCAGCTGGAGCACCTGGTGAAGTCAGTGACGTGGAAGGATTGCCTAAGGGCTGGCAAGCCACAAAAATGAAATGGTAAGCTATGTTTTTGCTTGTGTTGCGAAGCAGCTGAAGTTCGTGGGCAGAGGGAAATTCTTTTAATTAGCAATAGAAAATAATCTCAGGCATAAATTATGGCTACACATGTGGTTAATTTTGTCCACATGAAAACACGAGAGGAAAGTATGGGGCTTGTGCTTGTGACTGAGCCTTCACCCCATCACAACCACTGAGAAAGCTCAAATCTACAGGCAGGACTTACACACACAAGATGACAAATCAAGCCAGGGATGATAATCCAGCCAGTCTCATATCCAAGTTCTCTTCACAGAAGAGGAAGTTGTGAAACAGGGCATAAGTTTTGCCAGAGAAAACGTCTTTGATCTCCGCTCTAGCATTCTGATGAAGTACTCAGCATTTCTATTTCTCTCACTTTATTAGGCAGACTCTCTGGATGGTTGCTTGCTCGCTGTTTGCATCTCTACCCAGAGGTAAATATACTATAATACACGTCTAAGAGTTGTGGAAATATTTACACGTGAACACACAAACTGCAATGATGATAATGATTCACTAAGAATCTTTGAGGAAAACAAAACGAGTACACTCTGTGGTTTGCTTTGAATTTATTTGATCACAATCCAAGGCTTACAAGTGCAGGCAATAACTTTGACCTAAACAGTATCCAAAGCGAGGGTTTTTGAGGCTTTGGTGTTTCCAGTCTACAAATCTCCACCTGTAAAGATCACCTTGGCCACATCCTTAGAGCCCTCTGCCATTTCCACAATATTAAGGATTGTTTGGAACCTCATTCTTTGCAATCCCAACTGCCTTGTATCCCTTTTTTAATTTAAACTCATTAAGTTGCTGGGATTTCTACAGGGGTAACCCGGTAAGAAAAAGCACTGGAGCCCAGCAACCCTCTCTTTCCCTAAACTTTTGTGCATGCACTGCCAAGTTCTGGCACAGCTGGGCTTCTGGAATTACATAGCCTAGATATTGCAATTCTCCCTATGAAAGTAATATGTGCTGGTAAGGGAGTCGCCTACAACCTACAGGGGCAACTTCCTGTAATTTCTTTATCTGAAGATTAAATTTAACAATATTGAGACCTCTGTATGGAGCCAGGATTCCTCCATTTCTCTGAAGTCCCTCACTTCAGCCAGGCACTGCAGTGGCTCAGGATGTTGCACTTCAGCTGCAAGTCTCTCCCTCTCTTCTAGGAACACAGCATTTTCAGGAAAAACACTCATGCATTTCTACAGAGAAATGTGAAAAGCCTTTCACAATTCAAGATTCATCATTCAGTAGATGAGCACACCTGCAAGCGTTCTGAGCTCTGACTCACTTTTTCCCCTGTAAATAAGGAAGTTCAAGTTCAATATTTCTGAGTGAGCAACTGGAATTGCAAACAGCCTCTCGCCCCTGCCTCCCCCTCAAGTATTTTAGGGCATAGGTGAGACAAAAGCCTGTGAGGAACCACGCAACATTACCTTGCCAGGGTAACGTTTCAGTTTGAACTCATAGGTACTCAGAAACACCAGAACTTCCCCATCGCCACATTTCTAACACCAAAACATTTTTCTGCTTAACCCATTACTTCCGTAACTTTTTTCATTTGATATCAGATCTGCAGTAGTATAACCAGAGTGAATTCAAAGGTCAGGAAGGAACAGAGAGATTCAAGAGCTTTCCAATCCCAGGCCCTTTTCCACATGGCAGAAATTCTGGATCTCCTACTGCCATCCCACATTCATCCCACATATCCCCAATACACAGCTAAAGAACCAAGATTGTTGCCCTAGAGCATCTTCAGGAGTGGGGGGAGAGAACAACAAAGGAGCCCAGGCTTTAAGAGCTTCCCTGCACCACACTTTGAATACTGAAGCAGCAGTATTTACTCGTTATAGAAACCACATGAATTGACTCGATTATCACCCTACTTCACTTTGATAGTCTTAAATTTTTTCCAGCTTTTAAAACACAAAATTGTTTTAAAAGAACAAAGACATGAAATAAGCCCAAACCTCATCTTATGTTTCAATCTTACATTTGCAAGTGCAAGCAGTGTGCCAACCAGCATTTTTGCCAGCGTAGGAAGCTGCCCACGACCACACATCAAGCTCCCCAGGTAGATCAGACAAGCACTACTCACCCTGCTCCATGTGCAGCAGGCTCACCATGCAGGTGCTTTGACCTCCTGGCCCGCAAGCTCCCTGCTTCCACACCTCCTGCTGTAGCGAGGGCCTTGGTGAGAAGCTTAACAAAACATTACCTCACCAGCCTTAAGCATAACGCATAATTTCTGCCTTCTCAAAGCTGGCTTTCACATTCAGCCAGCATCCAGAGGTCTGTTCTTCCCATCTACCCGAGACCTCTTGCATCTGTAGGCTCTGTTAATGAAGTCATTAGAGTCAAATTTCAGTCACCTGTTCCTGTCCAAAGCAACTCCACCAGAACCTCCTTTTATTGCTTCTTGCTGCCCTGTTTTCACCAGCTGGAAGAAGAGCAGGGCAAGGTGGGTTGCAGCCCATGTGTGTTCATACACTCACCAGAAGCATTATGAGGTCTGCACTCTGTATCATGAAAAAAAGGAAGAGTTATGCTAGACTTAGATACACTGACCACTGCTGTCCTCAGCCTTCAGAAAAAGGCTAGAGACAAAAAGAAAGTTGATGCACTTCCAAGGCTGATATCAAACGTAGGAGTGACCACAATCTGGAGATAGGGCAGGCACTCTGGGGCTGAGGCTGCTCTCTCCCCTCCCTGCCCTTCCTCAGCCCCTCCAGGTGTGCTGGGTACAGCTAACACACCACCAGGGTAAGTCACGAATGGCAGGGCTAAGGCAACCTCCTTGGGGCACACGGGATCCGTCAGGAAGCATGCAGTGGGTGCTGAACTTCATTTGGACATTAATTCAGGTCCCCATTGAGAACCTGGCTGATGCAAGTGGAAAACGATTGAGCCTTCCACACAACGAGAGGAACCTCTTGGCACTGACAAACAGAAGTAGCTCTGGGGATATGTTCTTATCAGCTAAAGGTTTAAATTGTCGGGCAAAAGTGGACTGGGATTTTCAGCTGAAAAATCTGCAAACCCAAGGAAAGCGTATGTTGGGTGAAAAAGGTTTTAATGGAAGACACTTGGCCCCACGACTTAGCTGTCTGAATGACAGTTTTCCTTCTGCTTTTATGTCTGTGTGGATGCACGCACTCTGAAAACAAACAAGCCTCAAAACAGACACAGATAAATACAGAAACAGAGTCCTGAGCCTGTAACCAGCGGAGCCCGGGCTGGTACTGGTGACTTCAGGAGGGAACTGGGACTCATTTTGGTCTTTACCCCAACATATGCACAGACCTGGTATGTTTACAGGCCTAGAACACGGGAATGGCTACAATGCTACCAAGAACATTTATTTCTATATTTAGTCTAATTACCCCTTGTGCTTCACAGAATTTTGGCCATGAAAGTGGATTGAGCTCTTTCACAGTGAGATTTAGTTTTTATTCCTGCTGCAATCCCAAACTCATGCTACTTTTGTTCTTGCGCCCTGCTGGGGATGGAAGTTTCCCATCCAAATTAATTCATCTGTATTTTAATTTATAACATCATTTTATGAAACAGGTTTGGTCAAAGTGTTAATTTCATTCTGCGCTGTAAATACATAGTTGGCTATGCCTTAAAACTCTTGCTTCTATTAAAAAAAAAAAAAAAAAGCTAGAAATGCATAGAAACATCTTCTCAATCCACAACATCCCCTCCCCAAAAATATAACACTAAAATCTAGTAAGGTTTTGTAAGCCTAGGAAGTTGTCCAACATTACAAGCTTGAGAAGTGGGCCTATGTGAGCCTAATGAGGTTCAACAAGGCCAACTGCAGGGTGCTGCACTTGGGTCAGAGCAATCCCAGATACGAGTACAGAACGGGAGAAGAGCTCCTCGAGAGCAGCCCTGCCAAGGAGGACTTTTGGGTCCTGATGGACAAAGAGCTGGGCATGAGCCAGCAGTGTGCACTTGCAGCCTGGAAGGCCAACAATATTCTGGGCTCCATCAGAAGAGGGCTGGCAGCAGGGAGAGGGAGGGGATTGTCCCTCTCTGCTCTGCCCTCGCGAGGCCTCGCCTGGAGTGCTGCATCCAGGCCTGGGCCCTCAGCACAGGAAGGACACAGAGCTTTTGGAGTGGGTCCAGAGGAGGCCATGGAGATGATCAGAGGGCTGGAGCACCTCTCCTGCAAAGAAAGGTTGAAGGAGCTGGGGTTGTTCAGCCTGGAGAAGAGAAGGCTGCGGGGAGACCTCATTGCAGCCTTCCAGTACTTAAAGGGAGCTTCTAAACAGGTGTGATAGTGATAAGGACAAGGGAGAACAGTTTTAAATTGAAAGAAGGGAGATCAAATTAGGTGTTAGGAGGAAATTCTTTACCCAGAGGGCAGTGAGGTCCTGGCCCAGCTGCCCAGAGAGCTGTGGGTGCCCCATCCCTGGAGGTGCCAAGGCCAGGCTGGATGGGCCCTGGGCAGCCTGACCCAGTGGGTGGCACTGCCCATGGCAGGGGTGGGGCTGGGCGGGCTTTAACCCAAACCAGTCTATGATAATGGCAGACTCCTCCCCAACCTGTGCAAGTTTCAGTATATTTTCAGTTATTGTGGAAGAACTTACAAAAGCAGTCAGTACTGAAGTTACTAAGTGAAGAGCTACATAACTGCGATGCACCTGGCCTCCTGCCTTGCCTGTCTGTTGGCTCACCAGCAGGCAATGCTCACAGCAACTCTTTGACGGGCTGGAGTTGGCTGGTAACATTTCTGCCAGATGCCCAGGCCACACATATAGGGACCAACAGTTCATCTCCTTGAGGCCTTGCAAAAGTCATTTAGCTATGGGGGGAATGGTAAACTTCCTTTTTGGGATGCTGGGAGAATAATTACACTGAAGCATACGAGAAGCCTGGAGACAAGTGCTAGCAGCAGCCTTGGGTGCTCCCAGCCAGACTTGCAGAAAGCAGCCTTGTTCTGCCAGATGGTCTTCATGATGCCAGGTCCTCCAAGGGGAAATGTGCACATAACTTATGAATCTGGAGCCATGGCTTGATAGGAGGTGAAGGCAACGGGGGCAATCAGACTCTTCCAGGACTTTCCTCTTGACAGTGCAACACCCTTTTCACGCTTCTCTTTTTTTTTTTCAGCCAGACTTCCTCCCAACCCAAAAGTTGTTTAATCGTGTCTGCCTGTCTTCACTTCCCTCCATCCCCTTCTGCCCTTTTGAACACATTGATTGAAATTGTCTGACACTTGAACTCAAAGACTAAGATTCCCAGAAGTCAGGAGAAAAATTGCTAGCTAAGCAGACAGATTCAAGCAGCACCCACCCTGACAGAGTGAACGCAGCTTGTGTGCAGCAGCATCCGTCCCGCTGCACATCTGTCCAGCTGGGCACACATGGCCCTGAGTCCCGACTCAGCCTGTGCTCTCTCCTGTCTGGCTGGGAGCAGGATGCCAGCAGAATGGGGAGGAAAAGCTGGGAAGAGGGGCAATAACAACGCAAGGAAGACAAGTTATAGGAAACTTGGTGTCCCTAGCTCTGCTCTGTGCTGAGAAAGTTGTCTGCTTGTATTCCAGGTCACCCAGACACGACACGCCATGCATTTGTGGGAGAAACTGTTGTGTTGCCTTGCACCAGCACCGATCCTGCAGAGCTGGACATTTCCCAACTGAGGCTCTACTGGCAGATAGAGTCTGTTGTAGTGCATTTCTTTCACCAAGGGCACGATGACCTGGAGTTCCAGGATGAGCGCTACCATGGCAGAACCAGTCTTTTTTTGGACGAGGTGAAGCATGGCAACTTTTCCTTAAAGCTCTCCAATGTCCAGCTACAGGATGCAGCTGTGTATTCTTGCATCTACAGACAGTCTGAGAGTCAGCAAACAAAGAAACCTAAAATTAAGCTCGACATATCAGGTAAGAATTTTTTTAGTTCAGAGGGAAGGAGCTAGCGCAGCATTTTCTGCTGATACGCTACATACGGCCACTGATTTGGATGAGGTCAATTTTCACAGTCTCAGTCTATCCCTTTCTTTTGTTGGAAGACTATAAAGGGAGAAGGAGAAAAATAAATGCATCTTTGTTAAGCATCAGCAGAGCATATATGCAGAAGTAGCAGGACTCCCGAGGGCAAGCTGCATGGTTCCTCCCCCTCCCTTTCCAGGAGATTAATGATTAATGAGGTCTCCCAGACTTTTAAGCATTTGCCTATTTAGGGTGCTGTACTGCCCTGGATCCACCTCATCCCCAGAGGAATGGGAGAGTTTATTTCACTGTTTGTTCTTGCATGTGTGAAGCGGGATTAGCTTCATCCCTGGCAATGCAAAGTCCACGCCAATACCCTTTCAGACGGCAGACAGTTGCTAATTACCTTTTCCCTTGTAGCTGGAAGGTCTGGATCTGAAGGCGAGGCTGGACTCATGCAATGAGAACAATATTTTTCTTTCCCAGAAAAAGACCGAGACCATAACACACTCTTGAATCATGTCGAACAACTGAGCTAAAATGTTTGAATTGCCTACAAGTGTGGTCAGTGGAGTGATGGGGTATTTGGTTCGACCAGCTGACTGACCAAAAAAGCAAATTAAAAAAGGGGATAAAAGTCAAAACATATCATTGTTTGCTAAGGTTACTCGAACAGATCAGCTGGGAACTTTCATTATGGCCAACCACATGCATTTCATTCGGCTTAAAATAAAAAAGATTTGTTTTCAAGTAATATAAACCCTTTAATATCCTTGTTTTAAAGCACATAATTCTCAAGAGACAAATGCTTTTGAAATATTAGTAAAATACTTTGTTCAGCAAATTTAAAAGTGAAATGTTTTGCAGCTTTCAAAATGAAAAAAAAATTGAAAATGTGGAACCAAACTCTTCTCATCAACTCATTTTTGGGAGCAGTAAAGCATCTTTTCCTCTGATTTAATTCCGCGACTGAATTTAAACTTCTGTTTGACAAATGTGTTCCTTCTCAGAAAATTAGGTGATCCTTATGGGTCCCTTCCAACCCGGGATATTCTAGAATTCTAACCCTTAGATTAATTATTGGCACCTTTTTCCTAAGCTTAAACTAATAACTTGTTTGATTATTGTGTTTTTTTCTTCCCAGATCCACCTAGCACTGGGGAGGAACATTCTCATTCTGGTAAGGCAATAATCCTTAACCTGCTAAGTGGCTAACTGATTAGCTTTAATTAAATTAATTAAATTATTTTAATTTGAATTTGCGAGACTGATAAGCTGTGCTGAATAGAGAAAGTCCAAGACACTTCTAACAAAATACAAACTCAGGTACAGCTCTGTGAACAGGGAAAATTACCTTTACTACTAACACAGACCTAGACCACAGCAAGAAGAACACTGAAGTGCTGGCGGTGCCCAGTCCATAAAGCTAGTCACCATTACGAGCATCATAAAAACCAGTAAAACCCAAGTAACATGGAAGCCACTCCATTCTGGGAGTTCAGGCCTTTGTAATTTACCTGGATATGAATGAGTTACCAGGTCATGAAATTTGTGGGAGCTTTGGGGTAAACAAAACAATAAATATGCTAAAAATTCATGATTGATGACTTCATGTAAGGTCCTCTAGGATGATTAAAGTAGATCTCATGCAAAGGCAGTTCTGAAATATAATAGATGCTGAAGTCTAGGTTAAACCACTACAGAGAAGCAACTACCTTAAGGTCACTTATAAACGCTTCTTGTGTAAATACGATAGAGAAGGGCTCTCCAGTCCTGACACATCATTGTCAGTAAATTCTCCCATAAAAATTCTGCTTGTAAGTCAAGCTATTCATATTAGCTCTACAAAACCTTAATTTGGTGTCATCAAACCTGTAACATGTTGTCATATAAAATTAATGGCTGTAATTCATATTTGACTTACAAAAGATATAATCAATTACATGAGAGTCATTACATTAAAATTAACGTAGGACATTCAGCCACGGAAAGATGTTGCAACAAGGGCAGGCCGTAATAAGCTCGAATAGGAACCAAGCAAGAGAACTGTCGCAATGTTTCATCTCAGTATCATGTAGAAAACTTCAGTTTTACACCTCCTGGGCAATAAACAACTTTAAAAATTACAGAAAATGTCCTTTTTAGACCTGAGATAACTCATCTTGCTGGCTTAGAGGTCTTTAAAGAACATGAAGTTACATCTAAGATGGCATCACATGCCTTCAGTGGCACAGCACTACAGGAGAACATTGTAAGGGCAGGTAGAACAGGAGCTACAATATCTCTAGCTGTCACCTCCCACAAGAAAAATGAAATCATCAAGGGGCAAATTGAGATAACTGTACATACGTTTGGATTGGTTGAAAACTTTCTGACAACTTTTCCTCAATAGAAGCAATCACCATGAAAAGGTATTTCCATTAAAAATAAAAAGAGACTGAGAGAAGAGAGAGTGTTTCAGCTTTGCTATGGAACAAATTGAGTCACACACCTTAAACACCTGAAGGCTTCTGTACTGCTGGATTTTGGGGGCTTGGGGAAAGAGCAAAAGCCTAACTTTTGAAACATAAGGTTCATAGAATCATAGAATGGCCCGGGATGGAAGGGACCCCAGGGATCATCAAGTTCCAACCCCCCTGCCACATGCAGGGCCACCAACCTCCAGATCTGGCACTGGGTCAGGCTGCCCAGGGCCCCATCCATCCTGGCCCTGAACACCTCCAGGGATGGGGCATCCACAGCCTCTCTGGGAAGCCTGTGCCAGCGCCTCACCAAACCTCACCAGGTTTTGCAAAAAGAAAAAGTATTTCTTTTTGTTAATGTTTGTTAGGAAAAAGAAATGTCAGGCACAGCTCACGGGTTTTTTTAAATTATTTTCAGTAATTTCTTAGGAAAGGCAGAAAATAATCTGTTTTGTATTAGTTGTTACTTTTGGAAGGGACTTAGAAAAATGACCTGCTGAGAGCAAAAAGGCAGTATGCAGAAATAGCTCTCACACTGTGCAGTCATTATAACCAGATTTTAATTTTTTTTTTTTTTAATAAAGGAGGAACATTTTTGACCTTTCTGTTTGACCTTTGCTTCATTGCTGTCCATCTATTTGCTGGGTCGATTTTTTTTTTCCTAATTATGTTAAGGAGCCTGATTTTACTGTCACTTTACCATCACCATTTCATGGGAGACTCCTTCTGGGTCAATAAAAAACTTGTTTAATGTGTGTTTCAGAGACAAATGAAAGTGCACAGTCTGGTAGGGGTCACAAGACACATGAGACTTGCTATGACCTTACATTTACTTCAAGGCGTTACTGGCGACTCCCGACATTACCTTGTTCTTTATGTGCTAATACACCATAGTCCTAAAGAAAGGTGGGAAGAAAATCACATACAAGTTAACAGCAGTGACACAATGAAAGACTGGAGGAGCTGAGATACAGCAGCAAAAGGAGCAGTCTAAAAATTGGTATAAAAACAACAGGCAGCCTCATCTTTGCAGAGAAGGGCTTTGATCTAAATAGTTAAAGGGAAAAAATTCTGTACTGCTAAGTCAGGGGTTCAAAATACTTCGTCTTTGCTTGTGTACTACCTTCACCATGGGTTGTAAACGCTGATGGTGGTACAGCTGTTCTGTGCCCCATGCCAAACCACACCATTGCTTACGCACTGACAGTGGGATGCAGCGCTACCGCCATCTGAGCTCCTATGGCCTGGGCTTTTTAACACTTAGAATCACAGAATCCTTAGAGTTGGAAGGGACCTTTAAAGGCCTTTTAGTCCAGCTCCCCTGCAATGCACAGGGACAGCTATAGACAGATCAGGGTGTCATTACCATTATATACGGACTCTCAATCAAAACGCCTACCTCAGGCTCTTACTGTGTATAATTATAATTTATTTTATACTTTTTTAGTTGCTGTTGCTCTACCAGCATTCTAAACAAGTATTCTCGGTCATCCAGAAATTGAAGTTGTATTAATTGTTGCCAAGAGTCTGTGCCTCTTATATGAAAGACAAAAAATCATTTATCACAGTACCTTGGAGCTGGCTTTTCTGGATGATACCAACACACACATGCAAAAAGTAGAATTTTGAAAAGGATCCAAAATCCACAGGATTTTGTAAACTATTTTCCAGGAAGGCATTCATATCAAACATCTCACACAAATTTCAAATGCATTTCTTGTCAAGTCACTGGTTACATGCAGACTATTTTTTTTAATTTTTCAGAACAGAGTCAGATTTCCTCGAGAAGTCCCACTGATGCACCACATCCAGATGTACTTCTCTCTTTTTATCTCCTGGTGGCACTGGGGATTTGGCACCTGTAACGGGGGAAGCTGGCCTTCTCTTCAGAAGCTGTCCTCAGTAACAGAGGAGAGAAGAGTAAGGCCAGCATGACAACCGCTCCAGAGCCACATGAAATAAACACCAGCATCTGAACACAGACCTAGCACTATGTGCCTACGTCCTCTGTTTTGCTGTTCCAGAAAATCGAATGCAGCAAAACTCCTAAGTGGCAAGCCTGGTTTTTCATTTGTTTCTTGGAGCCCACTGTTAGTGCTGCTAGTGTGAACATTTTATTCCAAATGTTGTGGTTCTGCTTTAAGATAAAAGGCTCACGAAGCTGGAAGGTCACACGATGACGGACCCTTGTGAAATCTTTCGCCTCAGAACTCATCTGCTCTTCGTCAGGAGAATTGAAAGCAGGAGAAGAGATAGTTACCCTCCGTCAGATAAAATCTGGGAGTAGGAAGAAGCTCACTTTGTGAAACATGAGGATGGAAACCTTGTGAAACTTGAGCCTGTGGAACTTCAGCTTCTATTTCTATTGCTAAGCATCATGGGCTGTCATCAGCAATGCTTTTTCCTAAAAAAAATGAACTATTTCTTCATCAGAGGGGTGAAGCTGACAGAGAAAGATGATGAAAGTTCAGAAAACATCAGCACAGAGGAAGGAAGTGGTGTATTACAACAAATCACTTCTTGATAAACCAAAGCCTTTAGAAGGGCTGAATTCAGCATTTTCTCTTTTTTCAATGAAACACAGAAAAGTAAAAGTGGTTATCACACAAAAGCTGTATTTGAATGGTGCAATAAGATATTGTTACTGTGACAATGTTACAAGTTTAAAAATGGTACCTTCCGGGAGAAAAAAGCGTTAAGATCTGATCAAAACGATTGTAACTTACCCATGCAAATGAAATCAGTCCCTGAAACGTTCAATTCGGGTAGTATAAGATGTCCCGTGTAAAACGATGACTGAAAGCATCTTGTATAGCAACACCATCAGGAAATGTGTAAGCTTTGTTTCAGGCCAGAGCTGCAGCAACAGCACTATTGCAGAACTGGGATGTGTCTAGTGAACTACTCACCCTGACCCGTGGGGAGAGCAATGCAGCCATTGTGGCGGAGGAAAGTGGCTGATAAGGATGCGCACTAGTCATTTGGATTTGGAACAGTTCACCCCCTTCCCAAAGGAAAGACAGGATTGTTTTCGCAAGGAAAGGAACAGAATAAAATAGGGCTTAGACTGGTATCCACTGAGGTAAAGGAGACTGTTACCTTCTACTTTCTTTAGCAAAGGGCTATGGTGGGGAAGAGAGAAAATCCCACGTGCAGCCTGTGTTGCTGCTGCAGGGAAGCCCAGCTGGTATTTTGGCTGCCCCAGGTACAGAGCAGCTCTGTCTGTCAGCTGGGGTCCCACTTCAGGAAAAGATCTGAATATGAGAATTGTACACACTGTGATCATCTCGTTTGTGTCCTACCCTGCAACGGTTTGTCTCAGATTCCATATATTTTTCAAAATGAGTGTTGATTAAAAATAAAAACAGAAGTTCTAAAAATAAAAGAACTGGTAAAAGCAATGCCTTGGTATCACGTCAATGTTCTTTATTTGTATTCCAGTTCCGCCTACAGTTTGCTAAGCTCCCTGAGCTATCAGAAAAGTCAAAAGGTGGGAACTGCACAGGTCCATCAGTCCCGGAGCTCAGAACTGCTTGTCTCCATCTCAAGGACTGTGTGACTTCTAAAATCTAGCAGCCCCTTAAGCAGCCATCCACTTTTCCAAAGGTGCTGAGGCCCATGAACAAAATGAGCACCTCAATGACAAATGCAAGCTGTGTGACCATACAGGTGCAAAAGTTTCTTGGGCAAGCAAACAAATAATTACTTAAAAAAACATGGGTATTTAGGGCTAGAACGGAGCCTCACTGCTGTGGAGGGAGACAGCCCGGTCACATGCTCAAGAGCTGGCACTGGGCTGGCTGATGCTTATGAAACAGACCCAAGTTCCCCAAGTCCTCTGCCTCTTTCATACCCAGAAGTGATTCTGCCTGCCCTTGCAAGCTGGCATGAATCACAGTAAGCGCATGGACAGATGATGGCAGGAGGAATTCAGGGTGGGGGGAAGAAGCCTAGATGACCTCTAGATGCAATCATACTTTTTTATGACTCAGATTTGCAACGGCGCTTGGATGTTTAAACATCCCTGTTTATTGTATTTTCCCCGAGCTGTAGTTAATGCCATTCCCAGTAGTACTATACTACCAGCATTCAGCTTTCCTATGACACTGCAAGGGAAGGTCTGAAGGACACAGACCTTGATTTGTCCTTCCTCACTAGCATAATGACGTGATGAGCAAATGACTTAAAGTTCCATCAATGTGCAGAGCATGTGCAGCACATACTTCTGTTTTCCAGAGTTTCACTGTGAACTGGAGGGACAGCTTTGAAAACAAAGGAGAACAAGAACAATTTATATATAGAAGAAGGCGGAATCTCCACTTCTCTCACTTGCAGCGCCTCGGGGGACTGCGCATGCACATTTCATGGGGTGAAAGCAATGCCTGCTACTTTAAAGAAATTCTTCAGAGATTTTATTATTCTTGCAAAAGAATGGCTGTTGAAGCAAGTTTATTTTTCTCATGTGTGACAGTGAGGCTGGTCAGACAGAAACAAAAAGGAGTTTGTTTGCTCGTCTTGAAGACCATCTGATTTTACAGTGAGGTTCCCAGTTAACGCTTTCACTGACCTCCTTTCAGCTCCGTATGATACAAGAGAAATGGCCCATACAGATCATCAGCAAGACATGAATGCAATACATTTGGTGCAGAACTTCCACTGTTATTTCAGCTGAGTGTGCAAGTCTGTTATTTAAGTTCAGCTGTTATTTAAGTGTGAGAGCACTCATTCATCTAGCATACTACTCAGCAGCTGAACAAAATGAACGAAAAAATACTGAAAATAGGCATGGAGGGTGATTATTTTCTAAATATGCAGCAGCAAGTTACAATGTCATGGGTAATGCAATCCTTTTTGCAACTTCTTTTTCAGTTTCCGGGATTGTCCAAGCTTAGACCCTTCTCCTTCCCCCCCCTCAATCTCTTCCCTCAGAGACTGACCACCACCAAAATCACCTTGGAAAAGACAACCAAGTATCAGTTCTTCCATTCTTCGGAGGACTAAGGTCGACCCATACAACAAAAAAAGCCTTCTCTCAGCCGCTGCAAGCCATGCCAAGGAGGAAAAAAGATAGTCCAAGCCAACAACTCAAGCCCTGGAATGCAGCCTACTCTCAAGTATTTGCAGATGGACGATTACCTAAGCTAACACTCTTAAACTTTTTTTTAATGTATACACACACATAAAGATAACGCTAACTTGCAAACACACAAACCCTTGAAGAAACTGTTTGCTTCCTCCCAAGCGCATTACTTGGCCTGACAAAAGGCCCTCCCTACAACTCTTGGTTTTAGTCACCTTTTCTATAAAAGCATTATTATTTAGAAAACAAAACCACAGCATTGTGTAGTTGTAAAGGCTTTACACACTTTTTTTCTCATTTTTCAATGCTTACTACATCACAGGAAGGTTCCATAGCTTAATACACGTATGTTTGATATTATCCTTCTATGGGAATAAGTAAGAAGTCACAGTGTAAAAGAAACGAGCCTTGAGAAGAGAGCTGGACAAGTGCAATCACTACGATGGAATTGGACTTCTATTAGCTTCCATTACACAAGCAGGAATCTGTGCTTGATTGGCTCCCTCTGTGTGTCCAAAATGCTACCATAAAAACGTCTTCGGAAAACCACAGCTGGAATTGTGCCTGACAGCAGAGACAAAACCTGCACTGAGTGCTGCTCCCAAAGTGCCCCCTGGTGGCACTTCAGTCGCTCCACAAATCGTCTCCAGTCGCCACAAAGCGCGGGATAAAAACAGAGCACCTCGATCCCTACTCTCATTTCTGCTTTTAGAAGACAAAAAGCGTGATTATCAATTCGTGAGCACTGCAACAATCCACAGAAGAACATGTCCTAAAATGGTTCTTGTGTGTAAGCATCAGTGAGGATAAAATAAAGCAGGAAGAGATAGGTAACAACTCCTCCCCTCACCCCACAGGTTATTTCAATCACATTGCTAGAAAACCAGCACAAGCAGAGGGGCAACTACCCCTCTGTTTCAGGGATACAATAGTAATAAGCACTTGTTGCAGATCAGACAGCACAGGATCCATAAGCCAGATACCGCATGCCTCCCTGTGGAGGCTCCGAGAATGCACATTTTTTCACTTCAATTTCTGATAGCACTTAAAAAAACCGTATTAATCATAAATTTCTATTCACTTGGCTGAAACTAGCAACCCCCTAAGTAGCTCCAAACATCCGTAGAGAAGGAAAGGAAAAACCCAAGTTGGCAAATGTGTTTATTAACCTCTAAATACAGATGGAATTCCCCTCCAAATTTACACTGGCTGAAAGCCAAGAAGCCAATCTTACATCTTCTACCAAAGTTAAGCGAACTTCTAATAATATAAAACCTTAAAAAAATGTGTATCAGAAGTTAGTCCTCTGTACAACACTGTGGAATTACAACATCTCACAAAGAAAAGGCAGGTGATTCCTTCATCCTTGAAAACATTATCTCTGGATGAAGAAAGGTAGAAAGATGTTCTGAAATAATCTTATTTCGGAAAATAGTATTTTGTCTTGGATGGATGCTTCCAGCACTGACAGCACTGTATGAGTAGCTCATTTTTTGTAATTACATAGAAAATAGCCACAAGCACTGAGGAGGAGCTGCTTCCTTAGGGGCTCTCATTAGAACTTAGAACTGTAGCCCTTCAACAGTCACCAACACTGAATCCACCACTTCAGGGTACTGTTTGCTCTCTACTGCTGCTATTCAGCAGATGAGATGACTTGTCATATTTGATGCTTTTCAATTTGCACACTTGTTTCTAAGCATAAACTTCTGTAATAATCCAACGTGGAAGTCACCAAGTCAGCGATCAACATGACCAATACTGTATCTGCTTAGAATGGCATACAGTGGATTATTAGTAGCTTTCATTATTTGAGTTACTCTATTCAAGAAAGAATCTAAGAGGCAGAGAGAGATCTTGCCAATCTCTTCTCTCTGGTGATAGTGACAGGACCCGAGGGAACAGCACAGAGCTGCGTCAGGGGAGGGTCAGACTTGGTGTTAGGAAGAAGTTCATCACCAGAGGATGAAGGCTCCCCAGAGCAGTGGTCAAGAGCATTTGAACACTGCTCCCAGACCCCGGGTTTGAGTTTGGGTGGTCCTGCGTGGAGCCAGGAGTTGGACTCAATGGTCCTTGTGGGTCCCTTCCAACTTGGGGTATTCAGTGATTCTGAGAGGCAAAAGGAAGAACCATCACCCACGATCCTCCCAACAACTTACAACAACTACATACGATTGCAGCAATTTCTTCAAAATACTTCTTTTTCTCAGGACATCTGAGTCTAAGCAAGAGAAAAGAAAGGTTTATGCCACTACAGATGCACTTAAAAGGCACTGCTGATAGGGGAAACCCTAATTACACAGGTGCAGCCCTGCTACAGCCACAGTTGCCAATATACAGATTTAACTCACAGTCTCCAACAAGAAAAATTAAGCTTGATTTAGACCACTCCTACAGGTGACAGTACACAGGCAGCTGTTCTTCCTGTACTCTGGGGATTTCAATACCACCTCTGCCTTTTGGTACTTTCTGATGTTACCACACTTCTTTTAAAACTCCTGGTGATGTAGGAAAGGTGATGATATTTTTAAAATATTAAATTTTATACAAACAATTCTTAAGTTTCGTTGATTCAAATAAAACCTGAAGATTTTCTATGATATTCAGACCTTCTCCCACACTCTGCTAAGCCTCTCTGTACAGCACTGATACTGTAGCTATCCGCTTGTGTACAAAGTTTATGGAAGGAAGTCTTTATTTCCACTGAATCACACACTGACAGGGCCTTATATTCTATTCGCTACCGAAAATTTCCTATAGAGTTTGATGCAAAGCCAAACACCAAACACTGTTTCAGAATACGTCCAAAACCCATTTTGTGAACCATGTCTGCAACCATGATGATGGAGCATGATTTCTTTATACCTGCACTGGAGTCTGTGATCTGCACAAAGGATGTCCATGCAACCCTCCAAGAATTCAAAGCCTTTGGGGGGCAACTTCAGATCTCCTAAATCCTAACATGATTTTTAGTGACACAAATCAGATCACACGCTAAAAGGCTCCATGAGCAAAAAGATAATTTCCATGAACACTCACCATGCAAACTGATATTGCCCATTTTCAATTTCATTTCTTCTTTCTTCCCCACAGTAAAAACGGTCATTCCACATCCTTAGTGAGTCGTCAGCCACAGACAGTATTTACTACACTCCAGTCCAGTCCAAGTCCTGCAGATTTAATTTATGAAACACACAATTCTCCCTGAAAGACAGGGGTTCCCTTCAGCATGTCTGTCACATAAAAGGAAGAGCATCTTTCTGTCTGTGTTAATTTGAGAACTGTTTCTTCATGATGAACAGAAAGGTGGCAAGTAACTTGGAAGGGGAGGAAGGAGACTCAGCTGGATTCTATACGTAAAACATGTTTCAAAGATGTAAAGAGAACTGAAAAGCAGAAAATCTGCTACAATACATCAGCAAGTGTAAGTTATCAGAGGCAGTTATCAAACAACAATGAGGGACAAGTATGAGATGAAGGCAGATATTTATTTATACATCATTATTTTAGACATTCAACGATGTTTCTTTGGAGAAAGCTTTATTACCCTAAAGCAGGGAAAGTGAGGATAATCTGAGATTTTTTCTTCTGTCCATGTGCTAGTTGTGCAACTACTTTAATAGGGATAATATCCTTAAAAATTGTGCGTTGCATCAGCGGATATTTTCTCCTTCATTTCAGGATCTTTTTAGCTACAATGGGCCAATGGATGAATTTTCCAAAGTGCTAGTACCATGAAGCTAAAATGCTGATATTCACAATGGCTCCTCGGTGAAAACAGGATTCTCTAAGACTGAAGAAGAAAACTTTAATCTTTTAATTACTGTTAAGCTAACATGAGGATGTGGAAGATGTCTATTCGCTTGACAGCTGACCCTGGCTTTTACTTTACAGATACAGACCTGAGTACATCAATGATGAACTATCCCTCTGCTCCCATTCTTCATCCACTAGATATACTGCCACTGCATCTGCTGTGCCCCTACAACACCTCTTCCCTCAGTTTCTGGAAGCAACTTCAGTTGTTTTTTGTCCTCACGGAGATTTGACACTGGTGCACTGCAACGAGAAACCCATCTGCACAGCTCCCTCCAGCTGAAAAAGCTCAAGAAAACACTCAGTGTCTCAGGCCAGATTGGTTGATTTCTGTAAGCTCTTCTGCAGGCCACACTTTTGGGAAAAGCAAAAATAAAATAAAATAAAATAAAAAGCAAAAGCTGGCAGCACAGCCAGCTATCAATCAGCTTCATATAAACAATTATGAGACTATGAACAGGACAAGCAGGTGAAAATACTTCCATTGGTCCATACTACTTTTAATGCTATACCCTAAATTTAAACATTTCTGAAGTTTTCATGTTAAAAACAGACACTTTATTTGCCAGTTAATTTTAGCACATTCTTTACCATGGCCCCAATGCCATCAAAGATATTATGTAATTCTGTTTCACACATAAAGGCTGGGGTGGTCACCACCTTGTTCTTGGTATCCACGTGAGCTTCGTAAAAGGAAGTTAAGGAAAACACAGCCTATGTCTCACCTGCAGATGCTGTCTCCAAAATAAACCATCACTGACAAAACCTTACAACTCCACTACCCATCAACACACCTCCAAATGCATTATACTGTTCAGCTGTAAAGACAGCTGCAACCCACAACCTGAGAGCGTACAAGCTATTTTGCCAGAAATGCAAACACTGCAAGAGCAATCTGTAGCAATGACAGGACCAAGAAACATAAGAAAACCTACGAAACTTACCGATGGCAATAAAATGCCTCTCTCTGAGAACAGTCTGGACACAGCTTTAGCCTTCAGGAAAAGAAAGATCTGAAAGATAACTGACAAATTATAACTCATGCCAGTTTTATGTGCAAATTTCACTCAGCATTTCTGGCCTGACTGCATTTCCTGGTGTCCAAGGGAGCTCTCTGAAGACTGAGAGCTTCAAGCTACGCAGCTGTGTACAGAAGACAATGTCTTCTAATCACCTGCCACATCACACACTATCTGCTACACACCATATATTCCCACTCAACTACAGCGTTAGTGGAAAAGCACAGCTCCCAGGAGTATTTATTACCATGAGGACACATTATTAAACTCTCAACGTGGAAATTAACAGGAAAGGATATAGTTACTTCCTTCACACAATGCTTTCCTCCCAGTTCTTTAATGGCTCCTGCAGTTCCAGCATAAGGCCACTTGCCACCTTCCTCTTCTTCATGGCCCACAGTCACCTCAGCACCAGAAAGAACCTTTGCTGCCAACACCGGTGAAATGCAGCAAAGACTGCAACAAAAGGGAGTACAAGAACGGTTCTATGATGGCACTCTTTCAAAAGTTGGTCATGATTGAATAGATACAAATGGATGTGGTCTTACAAATGTGAAAGGCATCACAAGGCAACCCCCACTCAACATTTTCCTAGTCCCTTCTTTCACAAACACCTACACACACACACATCTTGAAAACGTTTTAAAAAAACCAAAAGCTACAACCGATACAACACCAAAGATGGTTTTTTTCTAGCTCCAATAATAACAGCGTAAGAGCTGCACATTTCCACAAAACACACTTCATCTCCATGCCCACACCACAGAACAAATACCTGTACCCAAGCAACATACATACCCAATAGGTTTGCCGGCTTTGTGGAAGTCTTTCAAGACACGTTCAACTTCTGTGTTCACCTTGCAATCTTTCCCATCAACAGCAAAGGTAGATCTGCCACAATGAGAAACTTTATCCACACCTCAGAATAAACCCACAAATAGGGATATCTATCTGCCCTAAGTCTGGCTCTCAAGATCAGTTCGAATTTAATACTTTCTAAAAAGGTCGAACAATGCTGCAGTCAGCCAGCAGTGCTTTAGCCAAAATGACTTCTAAGATTCCTGTATGTCAGAAAGCTACTTATTTAAATTAAACATCTAGATATAAGCATTATCAAATTAGCTTTCCAGGATTACTGAGAAACAGAACAGCAATGCAGACAAAGGAAAATCCGTAAGAAAAATAATATTCAAATCTCTCAAAGGCAACAAAATAACAAGACAATTAGAATTTCACATGGCTAATACATGACTTTTTTTTTTATTTTATTTTTTGAGCTAGTCATTGTTTTATTGTTACTAACGCAACAGAGCATTTTTTGGTACGCTGGCATGTAGAAACAGAAGGACAACGCTAGCAGCAGCTGAAACTAACGAAGTTTTACCTTCACTTGCATCAGCCAACCCCAAAAAGAACCACCACAAAGGTGGGGGGAAAAGGGCTTATTACACATTACCTAAACTCTACAGTCTTGCTAGGATAATTTAAGACAGAATAGTGCCAATGAGAATTATAACTGGAAACCCTCCAAAACAGCGCTAACCACTTGATTTCAACACTTTGAATGGAGTTGTCCTTGTTAAGCAGCAGTTGAATATGTTTTAAATAAGGCCATTAATTTTATTGCGTGACTCACAAAGAAGGAGACTAATATTTAATTGGCACTCACAAGTTTTTAGCAGCTCCAAATCCACCAGGGAATATCACAGCATCATGGTCCGCTGTAGTAAGTTTAGCCAGGCTTGTGATTTTACCACGAGCAATCCTTGCAGACTCCACTAAAACATTCCTCGAAGAACCAAAAATAAAACAATGACACAAAGTAGGCACTTGTGCACAAAAGAGCACAAAGAAAATTTTGGCAGAGGAAGTGAGAACTGTAGCACTCGATAACTGAAGCTATAGATGCTTCTAAAACACCATCACTGGGAAACACAGGCATTAAGAGATCACCTCCAGAAAATTCTTTTTTTTTTTTTTTTTTTTAAATCTCCAACTAAATGCCAGCTAGCATAAAGCTATTAAAGCCAGCCATTAAAATGCTCCAAGTTCAGTTACAGGCTGCTACATCTGAAAAACACCTAAGCCATATCAAGCCAAGAGCCAGGAGTCACAGAAACTTAATGAGCACAGGCTTTACCTTGACTCAGCTTCAGCTGGTTGCCCTTTACTGTGGTCAACGACATGCATCTGAGGAACATCTGGAGCATACATCTGAACCTCAGCTCCCCCACGACTAAGGTGTACCAGTATGCTACAAAAAAATGAGAGAAAACATGCTGAAGACCTTAGGAGAGAGGCTTTATCTGGCCCCTAAGTCCTGCTAGAAATACTCCACCTGGTTTTGAAAAAAGAGGAAAAACGCACCCTATCAAAGTATACTCAACAGGTAGCAAAATCTCTCCATGTAACACCAAAATTCAGAGCAGAGCAGAAATCAGCCTAGAGGCAGGGTCAGGCAAGCTAGAGACAAGTTTCTTTGCTCAGTGCTCCAGTCCAAGCAACCAGGAACCACACGAACTTATTCTCTCATTGCAAGTCCCCAGGTGTTATGGAAGAGTCCCACCGTTAACGTATCTATGAGCACGCTTAATCTAGGTGAAAGATCTCTCAGCAACCAATATTAAGAGTTAATAATTCAACGTGAGTATTAACATTTAACAGTGTTGAATTTAGCCCCAGGAATGAAAACTCAAGATGGTTATGAAATTAAGTCTTTACTTATATCTTTTGAAATTGATTCCGGAATTCTGAATTTCTGCTCCTGAAGGAAAGACGGTCTCTCCCTGACTCACTGCTCTGGTGTCTCCCACAGCGCTCTCCATCTTTGGACTGGGAACTGCAAGGATGCAGCTCGAGCTCCCAGTTATGCTCTGATAAAAGCTTCACAGACCCATGACAGGACTTTGAAGAACAACTATCACACATCTCTCAGGGCAAGTATGACACTAGAGCTTGCAGAAATGAATTCAACAGGGTGCTCTAACGTAAACAGACTTTTTTGGAGCCCACAGTTTCACAAAGCAACTTACGCCGAGGCCTCATGGATTTCGGTGCCATCATAGACACCACAACCAGACAGGACCTGCAGTAAGAAAATCAAGAAAGTATTTCAAGTGATATAAAAGTCTCTGCAGGATCTTTAACAATCTTTGTAAGACTTTAAAAACATAAAATGAAACAAAACAACAACAAAACCCAATAACTTGGTAAGAAGCTCTTTACTGAGCCAGTCAACACTACACCCTCGGTCCTGGCACTGCCATTTGACATACAGCAGGACCGGCACTCCCTATTTTTAGCTACCCACTGCAGACACAGGGCTCAGAGAGAGCTGATATTTACTTATTTGCTTCTGCAGTTGCTCCTCAGAGTTTATAGACTGTTATGATACCCTGAGGAGTGTTTTCACCATGCACGCAGTGGGTTATTTCCAGCGTCATACATCTCATTGACAGTGTCCTGAAGGTGTGAAGCGCGCTCTCACCTGGATGCACACCAAACCCCAGTGGGACAGAAGTGCACTCCGAGGTGGCACTCAGGATAAGCTATGTTGCCTCCTGCTGCATTTTGTCAGAGGATCCACAGCAGAGATTAACAGTTAAATCATTTTACAGCTAACTGTGAAACGTTAACCATACTTTCCTTTATCACCACGGTAACAATGCTTTCAATTTGTTTGCACGCGCAAGAGAACAAAAAGCACAAAGCAATAAGCTGCTCTTGTACGGCTGGAGGGAATCTTTCACACAGGACAAGATAGGAGGAAAAAAATGAAAAATAAATTAGAAGTTACTGTAAGAACAAACAAACAACAACAGCAAAATCCAAAGGGTTCTCCAGTTCCTGAAAAAATACGAACGCTTGAGGGTTTTGGTTCTGCTTTTTCCACGAGAAAAGTCCAGCTGAAGAGTGCCCATTTGCTCTCTTCCCTCCTGGTTTTGCCTCTTTTTTAGAAACCTGACAGTTTTTTATCACAGACACATGAACAGAAACCCAAGTGGAACTCAGAAACGTGGGATGCGGGGCTCACCACCACCAGCCCTCTGCTACCAGCCTCGCACCCTACCACCACTCCACCCAGTCAGCCCGGAATGTCTTCCTGCCCATGTTAAACCACAGCTACAGTTTCACTGCTCCAGTATTTACAAGTGGCCTTCTGCTTTCCAACTTTTTATTCTCTCTTTTGATCAGTGTAGAACGAACAAACACATGAGCGACCGCCCTGTACTGACCTTCTGTGAGCTGCACTTTTCCCACGTTCTTGAAACTCATCTAGAAACGAAACTACTACAGCACTGCTCTCTTTTGATATTCCAGCACCTTTCTGGGGACAAAATCTGCCTTCTACTGTAGGCAGAAGTTTACGTTGCTGATGTCAACAACAAAATTTGCCTCCCAGTCTCTATGCAGAAGGCAGGGGTTAGCTACAATGACAGTGCTCCTGCTAAGTTACCCTTCCAACATCAGAACTGCATCCTGTCCATCCCGAGGTGACTCAGCTCCAAGCAGGTTTACTTACCCAAGCAGCACCTTCTTATTTCTTTATCTTTCATGCTGTCAATACGCACAGCCTGAGCTTCACATGCTGTTCAGGGAGCCTCAAAACTGTGCATCCACCTGAGATACTGCCTACTGCCTGCATCTTCCCTTGGCAACTCGCTGCTGCTCCTCACTTTTACCACACTCTGCCTCCTCACAGCACGGTATACGTATGCAACTTCACACTCAGCTCTGTATAGCTCAACTCCAGGCTGTATAGAAGCCAACTTCTCCCACGGCGACCTGGCTCCCCCCGCGCTGCTCGGTTCCAAGCAGCTTCACCTCCTCACTGCAGCCTCTCCCAGCCCGGCCTGAGGCCGCACCGAGCCCACTGCCTTCCTACGGGGCTGGATGGGACAACCAGCCCATAAAACCAACCCTCCCCGCCCCGAGGCCCTGCCGGCCCGCGGCCTCCCCGCGTTACTCACCACAGCGACGCGGGCACCGCGGCGGCGGCGGGCGGAGCAGTGGAAGGAGGCGAGGCCGCCGGGCGCTGCCCGCCGCAGCGCGGAGCACAGGGCCGGCCCGCGGGCCGCCAGCATGGCCGCGGGCGGGGGGAGCGGAGCGA
>WBMW01000614.1:654106-688864 GCA_013396635.1 Penelope pileata
GGCCGCAGGCAGGCCGCTGTGCCCTTGGCGGCGAGGCCGGGGGCTCCCTCTGGAGGCGAGGAGGGGCCGCCGCCTGCGCCGGTGCCTGTGGGCTCCTGGTGCCTTCCTGACGGGATCGGAGATAATACGGCAGCGGGGGGGGGTTGCCCTTCGGTGCCATAAAGCCGTCGCCGTGCTTCTGCCCCTCTGCCCATCTCGGTGCTCCTTGCTCACGAGTCAGTAGGGTTAAAGAGGTGAAAGCTAAAGCAGAGCTGCCAGGTGATCCTGGTGGGTCTCTTCACCTCGGGGTATTCAGGGATTCTCTACAGAGACAGCCTCACGTCTTCCTGGGGTCTTTAAAAAGCTATACACTTTTGTAAGAGAAAAAAATGAAATCACACCATCCCTAAGTATTCATTCTGAAAGGATAAAATAACATCCAACATGCAAAGCTTCATCGCTGCTCTCCCCTCGTCCCCAGTATCTTCCCCTGGTATATTACCATCCATTTTCAGAAAGGTATTCAGGTACATCCAGAGGAGGGACACGAAGATGCTCAGAGGGCTGGAGCACCTCCCCTGCGAGAACAGGCTGAGGGAGCTGGGCTTGTTCAGCACGGAGAAGGCTGCTGGGAGACCTCATTGTGGCCTTCCAGTATTTAAAAGGAGATTATAAACAGGAGGGGAAACAACTTCTCACAAGGGTAGGCAGTGATAGGACAAGGGGGAATGGTTTCAAACTGAAGGAGGGAAGGTTTAGATTGGACATCAGGGGAAAGTTCTTTACTGAGAGAGTGGTGAGGGGCTGGCACAGGCTGCCCAGAGAGGTTGTGGATGCCCCGACCCTGGATGTGTTCAAAGCCAGTTTGGATGGGGTCCTGGGCAACCTGATCTGGAGGTCGGTGGCCCTGCCTGTGGCAGGGGGTTGGAACTTGATGATCCTTGGGGTCCCTTCCAACTGAGGCCATTCTATGATTTTTTCTTTTTCTTTTTTTGCTTTGCTCTTTTATTAAGGAAACCAAACTGCATAGAACAACAACATTCCTGTTGAAGTAGACATCTATATCAGATCAGATCTAATTAAACCAAGATGCAAGTGTTCAGGTATGGTCTCAAGTGGCAACAGAAGGAAATGGAGCTGCTTCAGGGCCTAGCCCTGCTGCACAGGAGCGATTCTGTCCAACTTACAAATTGTGCTAATGTGCACAAGGATGAAGCCAAACTTCAGCATTAGCAGACTTAAAACTCACATTCTGATATTACCCATTATTATTCCACTAAATCTCCCTTTATTATCTTCAAAATTTTCCCATGGGAAAATTTATTATCTCTCACGCGCATCATGAAATTGTCTTGATAATCTAAAAGCTTGTTGCAGCTCAAGCAAAATGACTACGGTGACTGGAACACATCCTTACCTGTAAGAAGAGATGCTACACTATCTCTCCAGCCTCCTCCCAAGGCTCTTGCACTTTGTAAAGCATACTTTTATGAAACTTTCTTCAATGCTTTTCACATGATGAGTAAAATAACCCCAAGCCACACCTCTAAGACGTTGTTCTGAAAGGCCAGATTTTCTCCAGGTTTGTGTTTCATAATACTGTGAACCCAAGAGACAAGTAAAAAATTAGGGGTAGTTAGCCTGCTTCATGAACAGCCCAACTCCTCCTTGAGACAGCACAAAGCTACAGTCACAACAGTCTGAAAGCAATTAGAACCTGTCTGGTACGGGTTGTATAGATTAGGAGAAGAATATGGTCTTTAGAAATACAAGCCTGGCAAGAAGACCTGTATGAAAACCAACACATTGGATTAGAAAGGGACAAACGTGTTACATGTCAGGTAACGTGATTATGTTCTCCATGTTAGCTTAAGCATTAGAGAGGATCCCAAGATGAATTTTTCTCTTCTTCCTGTGCTGTTTCTTCCCTACCTACCTATGCCTCCCTTCTGTATACTTTACTTTCTGCCATGGTGGGAAAAGGAGGCAGAGGGGTGGGGAATGAGAAGCAATTCCCAGTCCTAGCAACGCCACAGAGCAGCTTCCAGAAGCACCTCTCCAGCCCAGCAACTCCTACATCACCCTGAGACCCTGAAACAATAGCACGATCATGAACATAACAAGAGGCAAGGGAACACCAGCAACTGAAAAAGTTTTGGAACATTTTACCATAAAGAAAAAAATAAAAAAAATTCAAAGCTTTTGGTATGTTTCACTTAAGTGGCAAGTGCATATTAATTTTAAATACTGAAATCTTGAACTGACTGCACCTGTCTGCTGTGTATTTTGGACTTGTTTCTGCAGCAGTTTTCAATATTCACATCTCTCTTCTTTTCCAAGAGCAGAAAGAGACCAGGAAACAAGTCCAGAAGAACAGAATACACTGAAAACAAAATCAGTTCTGGCTCATTGTTATTATTTGCAGTATCTTCACCAGCAAAGCCCTTTCAACATATGGCTCAAAAGCAACACAAATATGGACACAGTTCTTTGCATTCGGAACCTCAGTGTCATTATTAGTCAATTCCCATGCCAGTTCCCAAAAGCAAAGAAAACAAAACTTTCAGATTTTCATGTTAATACACAACAATCTGTTAATAAACAATGATTTGGAAGTTACAGAACCAAGAGAAATGGGTCCACTTATTCCTAACAGTGCTTCAATAATACGCACGTATCAAAAAAAATTTCAAACAAGTTGAGAGCAGTATGTAGCCCTCCCATTAAAAACGGCGTAAAAATGGAGTTAAAAAGAAATCCATCACAAAGTATGACAAAACCACATAAGAAAGAACTCTCAATACATAATCTATATACAATGTGCTTTTAATAAAGAATGCACTTCTTCCAGTCATACTTCGAACTTCAGTGATAAAAACATGTTTTTGTCTTCTCTGGAAACAAAAGCAATAAAAAGCTAAGAAATCAATGCTGTGAAGCAACAAATCATTCGTGTTATGGACAGAGGCTACAGAAAATACAACACAGATGGCACCGTCTATCCTAAATCTCCCCCATTTCTGTAACTCACATGTAAACGCCATCCCACGCTATTAAACAGAGCTAAATTACGCCACTATGAGGGCCACTCAGTCCCAGTGAATACCACTGCATAAGTGTATGTCGTCTTAGGTTTTCTCCCATGAAGAGTAACTAGGAACTAAAATTGTCTTTATCAACTTCTTCCATAAGGTAATCACTGTCAGACTCCAAGTCTTCTTCATCTGCTGATGTTTCCGCCAGACGTTTCATGCCCCGCTGTTGTGAAATGGCCAATGCATATTTAATATTGTAGATATTCCATTCACAGCTGGAAAAATAAACAGCAACACGTTAGAAACAAGATTGCATTTTTATCCTAAAGCATAAGCACCTCCAAAAGAAGAGGCTCTTGAAACTTCAAGCACTATGCTACCATCCCGCAAACTACTCCACACTGCAGTGGAAGGTTTAGATTTAAACTTTTAAATACAGCAATACATACAGCTTGGAAACATCTTCAAAATGACGCTGGATGCTTTTCTGGAGGAACTGAATCACAGGGAGCAGCTTCTGTGACCTTCAATGGAGAAAACATACAACTCGCAGTGTAATTTATATTTACACGTGGAAATCTAGTACTTCCCTATATATTCAAAACTTTACCAAGCTTCAATGTTTCAAGATGATAAGTTAACATTAAACAAACAAAAGCTTTTTGCTTTTGTGTCATTAATGATTACATTCAATACAAGTAATTTATCACCAAACAATTTTTTTCTAATGTCAAGCTGAAGCATGAAGAACTAATTCTGCTTACTGTACTGAGAACAGTTTTTTTCCCAAGTGCTACATTACTTTCCAAACAACAAATAGTTTGCTTTAAACTGTCTACTTGACTTCAACAGAAACAAAAAGGAGAAAGCTTGATTGGGCCATTTCAGACACTCAGATGTAAATAACGACGTTGAGGCAAGCACAGCTACACAGTGCATTGTTATTTCAACCTTCATGACTGTTCCAGACAGCTCTACCTCTCAGTGTCATATCTCTGCTTTGTCTGGTTTTGTTCCAAGACTATGAACTCTTAGTACAGAATAGGCTGAATACAATTCACAGGGCAGGCCCATGTCGTTTTAAAGAACTATTTAAGAAGTCGAAGCACTTATAAGCTAATGGTGCACACTATAGTCACAAGTTAAGTCTATAAAACGTGGTCGGTCAGTACCAGCTAATTATCCTTCAGTTATATTTAATGTATGTCATCATTAAAAAAAAAAAATCTCAAAATCCTACTAGTGCTCTTAAAATTGTTGTGCATTTGTAGTCTAAGCAAGCTACAGAAAGTTTTACCTGCAGCGTTTGAAAAATGCTTTTGCAATTTATCCTCACAAATCCGATTGTGCAACTCAATTCTCATAAACGTTTGTTGGTAAAGAAGCTGTAAAAATCAAGTAGCTTCAGTCGCTATGTGTGCATCTATCCAGAATGCCAGTAACTGTTAACGGAAAGCCCTGAACTGAAAGAAATTTTAAAATGCTTGTCAGCTTTTTCACTTTCACAAGAATTCACCTTGTTTTTAATTTCTGTCCATGCAGCATAAGCAACTTATGAGTCCAAATGAGATAGAACTCTAAATGACAAGATATCTCAAAGGCAGAGGCCAGGAACTCCAACACCTTCTCCACATACACATCCGGGAGCGATGAGCAGACAACATCAACTGCGTAAATAGGAAACAAACAAAACAAAAACATAGACATTAGTGTTAAACTACTGTCTGGAATTACATGAAAGAGACCACAGGAAAAGACATGGAAAAGGAGAAGAGAGCATGGTCTTGACAACTATTTGATGTCTATTATTATATTTTAGGGCACAGTACCACAACCTCTCAGGAAGCAAATCTTTCCTCTCTGAGCCTTCCAATCAATGCCATATTTAAAAGCAAGGATTGAACTCTCCTCCTCCCCAAGATGTGCTGTAGCATTTTTCTCACACCAGAGGATGAGAGAAGGATACTCTTCCCACCATCTCTCCTCCAGAACTTCAACCTCCACCCTTTCTTCTTCTTTCAGTGTAAGCACTCTTCACCAAAGTCTTGTTGCTCCTGACTTCATAGTTTTTACAGAGTTCAGTGGAACAAGTAAGGTGTGATAATCCGAGGCAATCAAGGATGCTTGAAAAGATGCCAGAGCTGCCTGCTCATAGAGGAAGTCGATGAACATTGAAAGCAATTGGGCACCATGAACCAGCACGATTTGTAATCACTCAATCTGACATGTAACTACGATGACCTCATTATATATAATTATTTCTCAAAATGACAAGCTCTCACTCTCTGCAGCCACACCAACTGTTCTATGTAATATTCAACAGCCAATCTGTGTTTCTCTGTTAAAGAAACAGTCCCACATTCATTCTGTTCACAGTGGATTTCAACAACCGAAATTTCCACGCTTCACCCTCTGCTCCTGAGGTTTTGGCTGCTGTGTACGTAGCCAGTAGTGCCTGTGTACATGGAGTTAAGTTCAGTAAAAGAGAACAAAGTTTTGCCAGAGGCACACACCCACTATGCTGACACAAGTATGTAAAGACTGACTTACTGTGACACACGCAGTTACCAGGCTTGCTACCTAGGGTCTAAGATAATAAAATCCTACAGAAATCCTGCATTGATTTGCAATGCGTCTGATTGCAGACTAGAGCATGTTTTGACTACATAAAAGAAATTCTGTACTTGTTACACATGAAACAATGAAAGGAAATAATTACTGTTCACTGAGGTAATAACAGTGAGGCAAAGCTAAGAATGTATAATTTAATATTCCTATAACGGAACTTCCCAATGAAGTTATGAAATTAAATAGATCTCTGAAAGGTTTTTTGTGAAGTTGTATCTTCAATATATAGTTAATGAGTGTTCACATTTACCATTAACACGATAAAAAGAGTGCTAAGGAATGACTTCGTTGAATGTTCTCCAAAACCAAGTGATATCTTACCTGTTCCTTTCATTTTTGACGTCAAAACTGTGCAAGTATTGCTCTCTTGCTAGAAAGAGCCTGACACTTTGTCACTTAACTTAGAATTTGTTTGGTTTGCGTGAATACAGTCCTCTATAATAAGCATATTTACATTAGTTTGTGCTTTGTCATATAATTGTATACCTCTGCATCTGTCCCTGCCTTCTTTCTAACATTTTCCTAGGTATTTGAAAAGAGTAAAAAAAAAAAATTCCCCCTTGACCTGCTCTTCTAAAATATGAAGAAACCTAGTTCTCTCAGCATCTCTTCAATTGTTGTGCACTCCGCCCTCTTTCCAATTCCTCCTGCTGGATGCTCCAGAACCTCAGTATCTGTTGTACTAGAGTACAGAACTGGACACCACGCTCCTAACACGGTCTCACAATTGCTGAACAGAGGAAACTAATCACTTCGCTCAAGCTGCTGGTAACATTCTGACAGTACAGCCCAGAATCCAGTTGACTGTCTTCGTCACACAGGCACACCGCTAAGTCATGTTAAACTTGCTAAGCCCCTCTAACATCAACTGCATTCTTTACATGAATGCAAAACTTGGCATGAATCTGGACTTGATCAAATTCCATGTTCAAAATTCACCAGATGACTGTGCAGTAGATTGGTAAAATTATAATGTAAGTTAACACGAAAAGCTCAACATTTTTCAACAGAAGATCATCCTTTCCTCCCTAGTCTTCAGCAACAATAAAAAGACCAAGAAATTGAACATTTTAACTTTTTTACCCCCTCTCTACGGCTAAACTTCGCCCCTTATGCTTCATCTTATTTGGCTTATACGCCTCTGCTTACAATTAGCTTGGCCAAACTTCATGGAAGATCCACTTACCTTCATTGCCAGGTACAGCCTCTATAACCTCCTGAATTAACTTCTTTTCATTCAGCTTGAGGGCCATGACGATAGCCATAGTATATTCCTTCTGATGTAGTGTTTTGCGTATATTGCTGGGCGTGACATCAATATCCAGCTCAAAAGGGTCAAAAATCATCCCAGAGTCCAGTGAATAGATAAGCAGACCCTCTGTGGTGGTGGCTGCCCAGCTTCGCCCTAGAAAAGGGAGCAAGAGTTTTTAAGAACAAAGCTGAGTTTTCTAGGATGCAGGCACAACTGCCGTGACAAAGAGATGACCACTCACTGCTTGCAAGATGTAAGACAGGAAACAGCGCATCATCAGCGGACTTGTCAGCAACAATATCGTTTTTGAAAAATACCAGCTGAAAGTAATACATGCTTAAGTTTTCTCATTAGCCACTGTGCAAGAGACTGGACTACTAATCTAGCATTTTTTCCTCCTCTATTGCTCTATTCTTTTGTTTGTTTTTTGTGGAAGAAAAAATCATGCATTCATCCACGCTCACCTGTAGGAGAGAATCGCAGGCAAGTCACTCTTATTTCTGGTTTGAAGTGTCGAGAACTCATGTCACCTAAAAGAGAGTTCAAAAGTAGTTTAATACATCCTCCAAAAGTTCCCAGTCAATTCTAATGATCAATTCTAACTATGCTGTCATCATTACGCTGAACAACACGGAACATGTCAAAACTTGGCACAGTTAAAAGACATGGTCCCTGCCCAAAGAGACCATAAAGCTGAAACAAGCTAAATGAAGTGGTGGGACAGAATTTCAGTGTGTCCTTAAAGAGATCACAGGCAAAGTAAGGAACTGGGAAACAAAACTGGATCTTATAAGTATTTCCAGGTGTTGCTGGATGTGGAACCTGCATAAAAAAATCTCTGTAGCCGCAGACCACTCAAGTCAACTACAAAACTGAGCTGGACAATTCAAGGCCCTCCTATCTGGTATCTACTCTAGGGTCAATGATTTGGTCCTCACAAAGCCAGTAACAAGACAACAAGGCCAAAAGCCATACCTGTTTTTACTCCAGGAAGAGGAATAGCAACGCCATCTTCATCACCAGCCCCTTCATCAATCAGAGCCATGCTGCCAAATTCAGTCATTTTTCTCCGATCTAAATATTCCTAGAAAAACACAGGAGTTCTATTCACTGCACTGAATCTCCTCTTACTTAAACACCTGTATCAACTGAAAACGCTCCATGACATTTAGGAATTATTTAGTGATTACTTCTTTGTACTTTATTCCAAAAGTTCTTCTAAAATCATGACGAAAACTCACAACTTCAGAATAGTGGGCAACAGTGTCCAACCACAGATGAGAATCAGGCTGCTTCATTCTTATGGCTTCAGTGTAGCACAACTCAGTTCAGACTGGGGTTTCATATTATTACAATGCTCTTCTACCTAAGAGGTGCACAATTTCCTCAAAGGCAGTCCTGCTTTCCCCCCCTTCAGCTTCCATAATGTCACTGTGCTAATATTAATGGATGTGCAGCCAGACAGTTATTCAAACTATGATTTAGAATGCTCCTCTCTCTGTTTCTGGGCATCCCCCCTGGGATTCTTTTCCAGCTGGCTCACTCCTGCTATCATTTTAAGCCACATGAAAAGCTATGCTGGCACAATAAAGGGCAGCGCAGAAATAAAGGCTGCTTCACAAACCAGTGCTGTTAAGAAACAGCAGTTTTTTATTCTGAACCCCAGTCAAATACAGCCTGACACAAACACTTGAGCAATCATCATTCATCCAGGTAAGGGGATATTAAGAAGTCTTACTGGAATTTTTTTTTTTCCAAATGTTTTTCATCATTTACTTTACTTTTAAAAGGAACTTAATTTTGTTTGGCACCATCTAGAAACAGCGTTTGTAAAATACAGAGATACTTCCCTGTGTCCACTCTACAGTCCTTATTTCTTTGCTAACACAAGCAACTGAAAACAGTCATGTCACTAAAAAATATCAGTCATTTAAATTTTCATTATTTTAAGTTAACCACCAACTGACTGACTATGCTTAAATAAGTATTGCTGGTTAATACAAACACTGTAATCTGGCAAGATTCTAGTGAGCTCAATTTCAGGAAACAATTTTGTTTTCTAAGAAATAACTTTTCCTTACATGTCTCCCGCACAAAATGAACCCACGCTTAACAAAACATTCATAGATTCCATTTAAATTAGATGTTTTATCAAAAATCAAAAGTTTTGGTGCAGTAGGGGCTGGAACTGACCGCTACAGTCACATACCTCCATTGCATCTAAAGAAAAGTTGCAAGAGATCTCAAATTTTTTCATAAGAATCTGTTCTTTGACGTTATAAATACAGACAAATTTTGACAATCCGCCTGCCAGAATAGACTGACCATCTGCTGAGTAACACAGAGTTGTAAAAGATCTGGTAAAGAAAAAGAGAAAGTAGTTAATTTCACTGCCACATCTGAGCCAAAAGACAGGAGGACGGTGTAAAGTCACAGAAGATAAATCCATTCAAATTGAGCTCTGAATTACATCTCGTGCAACACGAAGGATGGTGAAGAGAGAAAAAGAAGTCATGATGTTTTAAAGAGAAAGGAGGTGGTTGAGCTCATCACCAAAAGACACGTTTTTCAAGAAAGTCATTTTGAAGAATAAGGGAGGTGGGAGCAGCAAGGGGAAGAAGAGAGGAACGGAACACAGGACTTCTGTGTTAGACTTTATGACAGTACATAAATTCAGGCTGCCTTTAAAAATTAATCCACATACATAGTAACTTGTAATAAACCCACAGCATAGTTTTTAAAAAATTAATAAGAGTTTCTCCACAGTGATAGTTATATATTAGTGTTTACATAACGATATATCCACTTAAAGACCTATTGCATTTGTCACATGAATAACTGTTAGGAGAATCTTAGTATTATGCTGGCAACACAAGCTTGTGACTGATGAAAAAGAACAGATGATCAGAATGATGCTGATCAGTGGGTGAACACAGTAAAAGGGAAAAAAGAGTACATCCAGATGTCAACAGTCTTTTAAAATCCAAGGTCAGAATCAAAACAGTTGAGCAGCAGATGCGCTCTGAAATCTTCACGTAAAACACAAATGGAAAAAAAAAAAAACTTAAAAGCAAACGGCAGTGTGGCACCCTCTTTTCAACTGCTGCCTCATTTACTTACTTTCCCTTGGCTGCTTGTTTGGCAGTTATTTTATCAAGTTCCTTCCTTCCCATTTGAAGGTCGTGTCTTCCCTCAATTGAGCCAGTTTGGACTGCATTTTCATGATCCCAAAATGTTATCTGCCCATTCAGAGAAGCAACTGCAAGCTCCTTGCCATCAGGACGGAAAGCAACAACAAGAACTGCAAAGAATTTAATTAACGATTAAAATGCAGTTGGAATTTTTTCTAGGAAAAGATTGTATGCTCTTGTAGGAAAAAAAAACTTGTATTTTTCCAGCATCTCATCTCAACTACCAGGAAAAGCTACCAATTAACAGGTGTGACAACACATTTTTTCTGGACAACATATAAATATTTAGTTAATGCACACCTACAGCTAGTAATACATAAAAAAAGATTTCTTGCAATGTTAACTAAGGACTACAGAGAACTACTCAACTTTTTGTTTGCATTATTAAGAAAAAAATCAGCCTGTATTTGATACAGTCTATCGTTCATACTCTTGTTGTATCATTTCTGACAATATTTTTATATTTGATAAAATGAAATAAAGATTACCGTCCGAGTTCAACACCAGCGTCTCCTTAGTTCTCCAGCTGTCTAACATATCCCACAACTTAACAGTTTTATCCCAAGAGGCACTAGCGAGAACACACTTCATGGGGTTAAAGGACAGACTGCTGATAGGGCCCTCATGACCTGATAAGACCTAGTACAAGGAAAGATAATGTGGAATTAGGCGAGTGAAAGTGAAGTTTGTATGGTCTGCATAAAATACACTCTCAATATAGCAATAAAACTATGCCTAACTTGTCCATGCATGCTTGAGGTAACTTCTGGACATGAGGAACAATACATACCAGTGATTCTCAACTTTATATTTACAAAAGTTAAAAAAAAAAATAAAAAAAATCACTGGAGTGCTACTACTGCATAGGCACCTACGACCACTCTCATGGATGCATGTGGTCTCTAGAGAGACAAAGACTTAGGAATAGGGCGTTCTTGTCCCCCCCCCACCTTATTATCAGAAGGAGCCCAACACAAAAGAAAAGCTCTGAGTAACACATTTTTCTAGCATGGAGCTCCTACTACTTTCAACAGAAACCATGGAAAGAAACTAAATCCAAAACTCTGAACAAACACTCAAGTATATGCTGAGATATTATCCATGTTCTGCACTCAGTACCTATGCCACATTAAATATATCAATTGTTGAGTTCATCTACTTTGCCATCACGTACAACACTAAAAAATTGAAAATAGCAAATTAGTGTCTTTCCCTTATTAAATGTACTCTGCAGAGAATAATTTCAAACTAGCAGCAAGACAGTGGAGATTTAAAATGGTAGTTTTCCAACTCTCCACATTAAAGAACCATACAAAAAATCATGACCCTTATCCCAAATCCAATGACAACTAATCCCAAAGTCATTTAGCATCACCACAATGTATTCTGTCCAACACTGTGGGTCCTTACATCCAACAGCCTCCCACTCTGCATTGACCAGATGAATATTTCAAAGGAATCCTGGGAACCAGCTGACACAATCTCACCGCTGGAGTCCACAGCTAAACAAGAGAACTGACTCGGTCGTGGAGAAGTGAAGGTACGGAAATTGCGGTATCTGTTGTAAACGTGAAAATAAATTACAACAACATTTCAAGTAGATTTAAACATACATTTTACAAACTTATTTTTTACAAGTAAAATAAAATCCTTTTCAGGCCTCTTAAGCTATCTACAGAAAAAATATTCTTTGTATAAAACGAGATGCAACGTGTTAGCACGATTCCAAGTCTCAAAAAACTTACTAATTCTGCAGAAATAATAGCCCAAAATACTCACATAGAAGAGTTTCCTTTTATTACATAGCTTATGTCCGTTCTCTAGACAACACAGGCATGTTTACACGTCCAGTTCTGTACACAGTTGTACTGTAAGGGCTCAAACACCATAACTACAGCAAACATTCTGTTATAATAGGTGCTTACTTCCTATCATTGATGCAGAGAATGATCTTACTGGATTTCCAACTCCCTGGAGAAAAGTTTCCAGATTTCATTCATAAATTTTGTTCACAGAAACTGGACAGAGTGTCAGGGTTCCAAATTACTGGCTAAGTTTGAATCAAAGGCTGAACCAATGAAGTACTAACACCAATGAAGTACTACTCCTATTTGTGCAACCTGATCGTGAAGCCATCAATCAGTAGTTCACTGCATTTGGGGGGGGTAAAAGCAGAAAACTAAGTGACCCAAAAGCTTTCTGACAAGTTACCTGTGTAGATCGAAGGCCCGCACTGTTCCATCCAGGGAAGCACTCAAAATGACATAACCACTGGAAGTAAAAGTTACAGCAGTTATGCCACTGGTGTGGTCTGTAAAAGTGACAAAACAAAAACTGCTTGAAGTGTTCCACACTTTCACCTGCAAGAGAGACAAGAAAAGTCTTCCTAGAATTTCCATCATCAGTTCAGAACAAAGGATAAGGCAGAGAAAAGTAAAGGAAAGCTAGCTCTAAAACTCTGCAATAGCATAGGGAACTTTCAATATAGTTGGAAAGAATTCTGCACAAATGAGGCAAACAGAGCCACAGCTCATCATTAGACCTCTAAAGGCAAATACAAAAGGAAATTAGGTGGAATCAATCAAAATATTTTTGAAACAAACTTAAAATTTCAAATAAAACTTGGTTAACATCTCAGACTCCCCACCTTTAACCTGCCAACACCTAAGTGCCAAATTCAAAACCAGTTGTGAAGCCTTTCATAAAGTTAAGAATGAAACAGTATTTCAAATTTCCCCCCCAAAAAAATGTTTCAAGTTTAGCTATCTGCAGTTTGAGACTCAGGGGGTTTGGTTAAGTTAAATGTGAATGGCAGAAACTGTGAAGTTTTTCCCCATCAAAATTTCTGATGGTCAGAAGCTGCTATCTTTGTCATAAAGGAGTTAACGGGAGTTTCAGATTATTCTACAAAAAAGCCTTTCCTTAAAAAAAGTACCTGTACACCTTCCATGTCAATACAAGTCCATTATGAGAATTTTTCTTTTCAATAGTAAACTTCTGCAATGGCTCATTGCAGAAAAATCTGTTTAGGAATAGTACTTTCGTAAGTAATTTGAAACAAATTTTGCATTGAAATCAATTATTAAAAGGAGTGTGAACTCAGATGATTGAAATTCATTCACCTCTACATATCATGGAACAACTGCAAACATACATAAACTAACATTTGATTTTTATGGTGACTGCATCCCTAACAACAACAACAACAAAAAGATCTACTGAAAACTTTAAGTGATAAAATCTGCACAAGCCACCAATAACAACAAATTAAAATATATGTGCTGTGCAGAGAAAAACCAAAACACCTGTATTTCCACGCAGAGTGGAAATTTAAGGTGCTTATTATCTTTTTAAGACTTCAGTTCATATTTCAGTAATACTGCCTGACTTACTTTCCCATCCTCCCCTCCAGTTACTATGTACTGTCCATCTGGAGAATACGCTAATGAAACCATGCTGTTGAAGTGGCCCTGCTGCTTCAGCACGTAGGACTCGCTCTGCCATTCCCACACCAGGAGCTGACCGAAACCTGTAGACACAGAAGAATTGATCAGAATTATGAACCCAACAACGGGAAACTGCAAATGCAAGCCAAAAAAACACATACCTGCATCTAACAAACAAAGAATAAACAAAAAGTTGATGCAAATAGGTTCCATTATGCCTACGTATTAACCCTAATACAAGTTACCTTCATTTCAGAAGTTCAAGGTTCATTTCCTTAAAAACAAGAGCTGTTATTTGGCTTAATACCCTCAGTACTACAACCATGCTATTAACAGTTTTGGTAACAAATGGTCACACACTGATAAACAGCAAAAAATCGGAAATATGCTAGGACAGAATTCTATTTTTGTGCTTATGTCAATTCTTTTGTTCATTTTTCATTTTCATCTTTAAAATATTGTAGTTATCTGACAGGCAATTGACCTTTCTAGCTGGTCACAGCACTGAATAACCAAGGTAACCTGGGGCTTTCCAATCCTCCACTTCTCAACATCAAGGCTGTAAAGGAGACGATAACTTTTTACCTTTTAATTTTTTGAATAGATGAACTGCAAAGAAAAGTAGGGCTGCCTAAACTTGGTAACCATGCAAACTGTTAAGGACTGGATGGAAATAAAGATGTTGGAACATCAAGTTAGCTTTATAAAATGCCACGAGCAACAAAAAACAGCTAAGGAAGAGAGAATAGACCCAAAACAAGAGCATATTAAAAACTACACTAAGGAGGAGTCATATTCAAAGGACGTGGGCTTCATTCTAGTTCTTATTCTTGTTCCCTGAATCACATGAATTCTGTGAGGACTACCTGATTAGAGATACATACTTGACTATATTCAGAGATTGCGGAGATGAGTCCATATATTATTAACAAAATTTCAACACTTGGAATTAGGAAGGGCAGGAAGAATTTGGATTTGTATGCCACAACATTCCTCATTTTTCCATGAATACAAGTGAAACAATTTACTAACCTGAACATCCAAAGGCAATCCAGTCACCAGTAGAGTTGATAGAAATAGAAGCTATCCTTTGGTCTGAAATACTAAAGAAAGAAAATTACCCAGTAAACAAACTTGCCTTTTCATGCCTTGCGTGACAAAACTTCAAACTTCTGAGACTTTCCTCTGTTCAAGCAAGATCTTTGATTACTGAATTATCTGCATTACTGTCACATCAAAAGCAGCATACAAGCTTTCCTTTACTATACTCAACATCAAACAATTTACAATACTGAATCAATGCTCCTGTCTAAGACTTTTTTGCTCTGATATTCTTCCATCAATTCTAAACTTGGTGTCTTCTCAAATAAACAAACTAGAACAAAAAACGAACAGTCTCCTCTCCCAAGGCAAACCAAACCAACCACAAGCCTGTATCTCACCTTAAGGAATGGATCAGATTGAAATCTGGAAGCTCATGGAGGTGAAAGATTCCAGAAGCAAAACCAGTGACCAAAAGATGTGTTTTCTTGTGATAAGCTGCAGAGGTCAGGTTATTAAAATCTCCCTCTTTATTGAAAAAATACCTGGGCATCAAAAAAGTAAGAGAAACAAACTGAACGTAAAAGAAAAGTATGCTGATACAGCTCTATTTCAATATAGGTCAAGTACTTCAAAGGCATCCTATGACAAACTTCGAAAGCACTACTTCTGGAATTGTTTACATATATGTACTTCACATGTAGAATTAGCTTTTCATTAGCTTTACATATGTAAAGTACATACATAGCTCATGAAAAGCTGATTCTTTTCCCTTCCTCTTCCTGAATGTTTACAGCTGCTCCTGTAATCTTATTATCAGAAGTGACACCTGATCATGGACAACGAAGGGAACTAAAGTTAACCGCAGAGGAAAAGCACTGCGCATTCACCTCTGATCACCACAGGTGGTTTTCATGAATTCACTGGTTATCCTTCTGTATGTGAGCCTCTTACAGAGGCAATAGTCATAAATACTGCACCACGCAATGGTCAAATAAAAGAGCATCTGAATGTTATTCAACAGCTGTATATTCCAAATTCCTTCGTTGCCTGGAAATGATGCTCACAGAGACCAATTTCAACACAGGACGGGGTAGGGTACTTCCCTTACACTTCCTTTACAGTCAGAGAAACTGGGAAGAGAAGCCTGACGCGCAGTGTTTCCAGTTACCCCTTCTGGAATCAATTCTCTCCCTCACTCCAGCGACTAGAGTTTGCCTATAAACATTATCCTCCTTCCAGCAAAGCTAAAGGCTGCAACTACCTTAAGACTGGATATTCTTTGTAACACACATCTCATTTGATGTGGACAGGGACATAATTCAGAAAGGCATCTCCAAGTAGTTTACCAAAGAGGCTGATGAGCTATCTTTACCAAACATTGCTGTAACCTCTTCAAGCCAAGCCATCTCCTCTCACAAGAGCTCACAGCCTCTAGACTTAGCTAAAGGACGCTGTACTGATGATCTCATTACATTTTTTTTGCATTTCAAATAACAAAACATACATCATAAATCAGTATTTTTTATATTATTAAAATAACACTGACTTAATTATTCTGAATGTGAATGTATCACCCTTCACACAGTCAAGGTAAGGCAAACAAGCGTCCAACTGAAATTATTATGGGATTTATAGTAAATTTCTAAATCCTGGGCAGAGTTTCACAGTACTCTAAGCAATAAATGGTGAAAAAGGCCCAACATAGTAAATTCCCACAAAAACTCTGTCTTTGGAAAACTGATAATCACTTACTTTGCAACACGTGAATATTTAACCTTCTCCCTAACCTCCTGTTCGCTTGGATTGGCTTTTCCACGAATTTCTTCACCCTTAGGTTCTTCAAAAAATTCTTCATCTTCTTTTATCTTGTTCTTTTGCCTAGCTTCTTTAGGGGGCATGGGCTTCAAACCATCAAGCTCTGTATCACACTGCCACACACAGAGAGCTCCATCCTGGCTCACTGTGTACAGCTAGAACGGAAACACAAATAACATGTAACCGATGTTTTGAGATGTGTTGCCTTGTTTTAATGACTATACAGTTACAAAAGGGATGCTGAGTCTACACTCTAACATTGGGATTATATTGTACTTAGTCCTCTAGCACTCCAGATGATTTAATTTGAAAACTTCACTTGTTCTGAGAAAACAGCGTCATACTCTACCTCTTCAGACAATTTTTGAAAAGACCTAAGGCAATTTTATTACCAGTTGGAGTTACAGCTGATTATTCTTTTCATAATTAAAACGGTAAGTCTTGGGGGGAACAATTTTAATTAAATTACTCTCCTTTTAACACTTCCCGTAACATTCAAGGAATTGTAAACTCAAGATCACAGTAAATGAGTTGAGTACCTGCTTATTTTACTACGTATTTTCAAAACAAAATAGCCAACATACTTGTCTACAGCTAAGGCTCTACTTCAGCTACTTCAATATTAAGATTCAAGAATGCAGTGTCATTATATACATACATCTAGACTGTTCTCTTCAAAAAAGCAGGCTACTATTACATCCTTATGCCCTCCAAGGGAGTAATAGATCAAATTCGCCCATCGCTCTGCACCAAACACCCATGTAGACATGTCCTTGCTTCCTACTGCAAAACACCTACAAAAAAAGAAAAAGGCAATTTGAGTCAGAACCTTGGTTTGTAAGACTTGTCACTGGGTGGAGAACATTCCATGTGGGAAGACAATGGCCACCACTTTAATAGTAATTTTACACAAGGTTTGTAAAGTTAGTACACTAGCAAAGATAGATGGGATTAATTGCATTCAAAAGGTCAACCATATTCACACTTGAACAATATGTTTCTTTTGTGAATAACTGGGCATTTTCAAGCAAGAATGTATTGCTGATTACTAATGCATGCTTATGTCATACTTTATCTAGTCTGCCTAGCTATAGTATTGATACAGCATATACACAATATATATATTATATAGTATTTGATTAAATTTAATGAAAATTTTAAAGCTAGTAAACACTTTCAAACAAAAAAAATAAGACTGTATCATGCATACAGTATTAACAATGTGAGCAGGCAGACAGTGCTTCAGCTTAACAACTCACTTGGAATCATCAGTCCAGTCGATACAAGTTGTTTCATCATATGGGCCATAGTAAGTTTTGTCCAGAACAAATGCATTAAATTCCCGTTTCTTCCCAGGAGCATGGTACATAAGAGCAACATTGTCTTTTGTAATGACAAATTTCCTGTCACGTCAGGAAAAAAAGCAGAATTGCAAACAATGCTGTTAAAGCAAGCAATTTTTCACTACTGACTGCAATATAGCAAAACAGAACATGTTAAAAAGATTTCTGTGTTACTGAAGCAATGTGTATGGATTACTTCAGAATCAAAACCAAAAAATTATTTGCAGATAGCTTCTATTCCTCAACTTCAAGAACATAGGCATTAAGTGACAGAAAACCTTAGGAAAAAAACAAATTAAGTTGAATAATGAAACATTTATTCACTAATTCTTATAAAGGAAGGAGATTTCGAACATAAGAAGTCAGATATTCTAATTCAACCTCTCATCACCTCCATATATCAGTCACTTCCACAAAATATCTACATCCCTGTTACACACTTAAAGTTTGCCCCATAACTGGTGTAATTCCCTAACTCAGAACTGCAACCGCACCTTGCAAGCAAAACACTCATTCACAATCACGTTAAGTCAGTCAAACTGAGAAACGTTGCAAAAGGGAAGTCTGCCCTTTTTCCTCTCACTCTTCTGATGCCTCTCACACACACATCACCACACTGTGGTTCACTGACCATGGAGTTAAAACATAAGGGATGCGAAAAAGAAGCACTCAATGCAGAGACCTGTCCCTCTCAGTAACACAGCCGCCTTAAACTAAATTCAATCAGCAGCAAACCTGCAGCACCACAAGTGCCCTCATATGACTGCAGCACTGACTGTCCCCCACTTTGGCTCTTGTACCTTCCTTGTAACATGGAAGAACAGTTAAGATTTATAGCAGGTGTTCTCTGTTTTTCTAAAAGTTCCACCGCAGACAACGTCTGTGACAGACACTCTTTCAGACTGTTGCCAAGCTTTGCTTTTTCTTTACTTTCCCCCTCTAAGCTTTACTGATTAAGTGGTCCCAGCCCCACATCTCCCCTATGGGTAAATATCATTCCCTCATTGGTCAGAATGCTTAAAATAATTACAAACACTTAACGAGGTAACCTGTTGTTTTGCTCTAAAGCACCCATCTCACTTACTTGCCATCAGGGGAAAAGGAGACGCTGTGCACTGGCTTGTGGAAATGGAATTGATGTATCACAGCTTTACCGATCAGACTGACAAGCAAGGCAGCTCCCTCTGTGCGGGCAGAAAAAGAGGGATCAGGGAAATTGTTCAGTGCCCAAAGAAAATGTAATCTGAGCAAGCTTAGGTGTCCCCTATTAAAATGATGGTCACAGAATCACAGGGGTTGGAAGGGACATCTGGAGATCACCGAGTCCAACCCCCTGCTAAGACAGTTCCCTACAGCAGGTTGCACAGGTGGGCATCCAGGTGGGCTTTGATATCTCCAGAGGAGGAGACCCTACAGCCTCTCTGGGCAGCCTGTGCCAGTGCTCTGTCAGCCCCACAGCAAAGAGGTTCTTCCTTGTGTTGGAACTTCCCGTGCTCTAGTTTGTGCCCATTGCCCCTTGCCCTATCTCTGCACACCACTGAGAAGTAATAATGAAACAGTAGCAGTAATAATATAAAGTATCTCCTCAGACACTTTTCAAGACAGCGTGCTTAACAATGTAAGACAAGAAGAGCAATCAAAACTACCGGTTGCTTTTCAAAAAGCCTTCCCCAGAAATTCTAACTTAACGGCTAAAGCTGATTTAGGGCTGAACGCCCGCTCCCCCCCTCACGCAGTGCTTTACTTCGCTCCTCCGCGCCGCGAACGCCGGGCGGGTGCGGTACCTTCATCGACGAGGATGGCGAGGCCTCCGTCCGGGGACAGCCCCACGCAGACGATGTTGTGCCGCGTGGCCAGCGGGAACGTCTCGCATTTGTTGCTGCGAGGAGAGCACCGAACAGCAACGTGAGCCCCAGAGCACCGAAACGACACCCACCTCCTCGGGCATCAGCCGAGCGGGCAGGCAGGGCGGGCCCAGGGCCGCCCCCGGGAGCCCCGCACCCACCCACCTACCCCCACCCACCCACCGCGGCAGGACCCGCGCGGCCGGGAGGGGTGAGGGCAAGGCTCGCTCACTTCTTGAGGTCGAAGAGGGAGATCCTGTTCCCCACGGGGCTGATGAGGCCGTTGCCATCGCGGGTGAAGGTGAGGTTCCCGCGGCGGTACACAGTGCCCAGCAGGCCGGAGAACTACGAGGAGAGGAGAGGAGCGGGGCGGTCAGACGGGCAGGGGAAACGCAGAGGAGCCCCAGGCCCCCACTCACCCGGTAGGCGAACTTCATGGCGGCCGCCCCGCGTGCGGAACGCGTGCGGCATCCGCTGACGGAACGCCCAGTGCGGGGCGGGCGGTACTGCGCGTGCGCACACGGGAGGCCGTGGCCCCACGCCGGGGGCGGGCGCTGGCGTCGCTGACAGAGAGGGTCCCGCCCCGCCCCTGCGCCTCAGCGTGCATGGCGGCAGAGGAGTGCTGGGTGGTGCTTGTCCCCAGGCGCCCGCCCGCCCCATCCCGCGCCGGGCTCAGGGGAAGCCATCAGAGCCGTGTAGGTGCTGGATCACAGCCTGGCACAGGGGAAGGCGTACACCCCTCAGTGCAGGGCAGCACCGGGCTCAGCTGCCCCAAACGTGGCTGCCCGGAGGCTGTCCCCAGCAGGTGACAGGGCAGCTGGGTGCTCCACCTCCCACACGAGAAGGCTCACCGAGCACATCTACGCTTAAATAAAGGGATGTGTTCCCTCAGCTCTGGCTGAGGGAATATGGAACGATCTCTTCTTTAACCACAAGGAAAACAGGCACAGCAACAGACAGGATTTCTTTTTAAAACATGTATATTTAGAACTGTAACGCTTACAATTTCATTAAACAATCTTAGTACAATGTGTTTAATCTAACAGTATATTACAGAACGATGTGAAAAATGATTTAATAGCAAACCATGAAAATGGAATTAATTATAATACCTGCAGTGTCAAAGTCACCGACTTGTTACCTTTTCCAGTCAAAGAATCCCAGCAGCCATTTGCACTAAATGATGCTTTGGGTTTTATCCAGAATTAAATGGTGTATGATTTCCACAGAGAAAGGGCATTCCTTCACAGAAAGAAGATGCGTAACAGTAACATTTTCAGCTAGCAGGTCTACTTTATACATCTACTTAGACATGTTTGTTTGTTTGTTTTTAAAAAAAAAAAAAAAAAGGACCAATGCAAGGTACTTATTTACTCTTTAACTTAATTGCAATTCATTTTGGAAAGAGGGTTTTTTCCTTCCCCTTTGTAATTTAGCAGATCCTGAGTTTAGAAAAAGAAAACAAAACTAAACAAAAACCAGTTTGCCTGAAGAGCAAACTTTATTTTTTCCCCTAATATGTTTAGCTTGACTGTCAAATATCTGATATGGGACAGTTTTCCTCTGTGGAGTCTGCTCACAATGCACCATTATAGAACTGCAAGTAGAAAAGGTCATTCTCACATTAAATGCACAAGTTTCAATGTCAGAAGCAGGACATCAGAAGGAGTTGTAATTTTTCCAGTCACAGGTGAATTTGCAACATTCACAAAAATTACACTTTCTTTTTTAAACACTTTTTTTGTATTTACATTTCAAGATATAAATAATGAAATTCTTTAAGTTACATGTTTTAACTTTGCTTCACAATTATTCTACATCTGCAAGCTTTCCTATATCGAACCAACCTCTTTCTTCCCTCATGAATGCGGAAGTCTGGCCTCTAATCAGGAATAATTACACTAAGCCTTCGTGATGAAAGGTTGACTGTTCAAGTATCACATCATACTGAAATTTTTGCCCCAATTTAAAAACTGGGACAGAAAACCAAGCCACTTAGAAACGCTAATAAAAGAAATTAATCTGGGAACTCAATAAGCCAAATAATTTATTATTAAATTCTATCAGTATCTTTCTTTGGTAAGAACTATGCAAGAGGATGTCCCACCCCTCCCACCCCCCAAAAAAATAAAATCATATAATATGTGACATCACAGTGTCTACTCTGTGAAGGAGAAAGCCTCAAAAAATTAAGGAATTTTGTTCAGTTAAGATTGTTTATAGCAGTAGCTCTTCCATGCATTTAAGTATGCAAACGATGGAAGTTTAATGCAAGATTGCAATGACGAATTAACAATGATAAAAGAAAAAAAATAACAGAAAAGCAACTATTAAGTCAATGGACAAGTTGTTGTATGCTTTGTTGTACACTTCTGGCACATGTGGAAAAGCCTGTAAATTACATAAAAATCCAAGATTTGCATAATTGTGTCATCCAACTCTAAATTCTAAAATAAGTAGGAAGCATTAAACAAAGCTATCAGCTGCCAGACAAAAATAAAAAAGTGGTCCAAATATTTGGATTTTGTTTTGTTTTTGTTGCCCCGTGTTGAGATGCAGGATGTGACTGAAGGGAGAAAACCCAATAGCTTACACAAAACATACCGAAGTGGCAATATAAACTAGCTGACACAAGCTTCACTGTACATTTAAATTGATACAATTGTCTGGTGCTTCCATGGCCAGTAAATGTTGAGTGCCATAGGTCTCCTTAGCGTTAAAATGTTGCAACAAAGACTAATCAGATCATAATCCTTTAAAGTGCTTTCATATCCAGTTTCTAATGTTTTTTGTTTTTCCTTGTTTTTATACCAAGTTGTCACGTGATATTGACTTCCAGAACATGGTCGTCCTTGCTGGGAATGACAAGTATTTGCATACCCGTGCTGCAGTTGAAGACCTGACCAGATGAAAAGGATTGCAGACGGGGCATTGGCAAACCTTTGTGTTCCCCACTAGCTGCAGAATGCAAGCTACCTCTGCTCCTTATGCTGCTGCTGTCAGCTTGATCATCCACATTCTTGTCCACAGATAGGTTATCATTTTCAATCCAGCTATCTGTTCAAAACAAAAACCCACAATTTCATTCTATGAAGTGATTAATTAACTCGAAATTATTTCAGAGCTCAGACACACAGTCAACTTACCACATGTTAACAGACACTGAACATCTCTGCTGAGGTAACAGTCTGCACGCTTTTGGCCAGCAGCAGATTCAGCAGCGCAAATTATATTGGTTTACATGGAAAATTTAAGTAGCATTACCTCACATTTGTCACAGGCTAGATGAGTGCACACTGGCAGTTCCCTGAGCTCTGCTGACAAATGGTAAGTTGTGTGCACGAGTGAGTTCTCACTACAGCTCTGGGGATACTCAACAGTACAAATAAAAACTCTGGTCACTGCAGTAAATTTAAACTTTTGATGTGGTTTATATGCCACAGGTTTTCAGTACTTCTATTTTTGACTTAATGCTTACAAAGACTGGGTTTTCAAAACTAACGGAGATGCAGGAGGTGTGCAGTTAACAGACAAACCTCTAATCCTGAGGTTTTATTACCAAATGAATTTTCACTTGATGACAAATTCAGAGATAACTAGTTTGCACAGTAATCTTCAAACAAAGTAAGAAAATAATGCGTTTATTATTTCTCCTCACAGATTAAGGCTGCAACCTGAAATCAAAGTTCCCATTAGAGTAGCATCTTAAAAGTTTCAAATCAGAACTGTGAATGAAGTTACAAAAACCATCTAAGGGTACTTGGTCAATACACTTCCTTGCCTTGCTTTTCTCTTTACTCAAGAACATGGAAGGAGCAGAACCATTTCTCTAAGAAGCCATGTATTCAAGATAGCTTTACCAGCATCAAGTTGCATGGAGTGAGCAGAATGATGAGGGAGGTATTTAAATAATCTGACATCAGGGAAGGGTAGATATCCAGCAAACAGTGGCATCACTTCCATGTGGACTTTGTGAGTTGCTCGAGCTGCTACAGGCATAGATATCACTCCAGAACTTTTTCCGCAGACTGCCCAGTTACTGCTGTTGTCAACAACTGCAAGAATAAAGAGAAAACACTACAAAAATCTTATTTGAAAAAACAGAACCCTCAGTATAGATTTAGAGCACTTCAAAATCAGTATTTTTGCAGTATGTAAAAACCTCACAGGCTTTTGTGTGTGAAGTTGGATGGGGCCCTGGGCAGCCTGATTTAGTGGGCGGCAACCCTGCCCATGGCAGGGGGTTGGAACTGGATGGGCTTTAAGGTCCATTCCAAGCCGAGTCATTCTATGATTCTGTGGTAAGAGCTGTGCAAAGTAAGAAAACAGCCCTACAGCCTGAATAGCATTTACACTTGAAGACAAGTTAATGAAGAAAAAAAAATTATCATAAACTCTCATAAAGTACTCTCAAACAAATACTGTTTTTTGCTGCGATAGAGTTAATTTTCTTCATATTAGATCATACGGTGCTGGTTTTGGGTTTGCAATGAAAGTAGCATTGATAACACACTGATGTTTTAGATGTTGCAGAGCAGTGCTTGCGCAGACTCAAGAGCTTTTCTGTCTCTCATGCTGCCCTGTCAGTGACAGAGCCAGGACAGCTGGCCCAGACTGACCAAAGGGATGTCCCATACACATGGTGTTTTGCTCAGCATTACAAACTGGAGGAAAGGAGTGGGGCGAACATTTGGAGTTATGTCATTCATATTCCCGAGCAACCTTTACACATGATGAAGCCCTGCTTTCCTGGAAGCAGCTGAACCCCTATATGTGAGATGGCAAGCGATGAACAAATTCCTTATCTTGCTTTGCTTGTGCATGCAGCTTCTGCCTTTCCTGTTAAACTGTCTTTATCTCCACCCATGGGTTTTCTCAGTTTTCCCTTTCTGATTCTCTCCCTGATCCTGCTAAGGAGGAGTGAGTGAGCAGCTTTGTGGTACTTAGCTGCCGAACCAAGGTTGAACCACAACACTCACCCTAATGAAATGAAAACTGCTCTGCTGAGAAGCCATACTCACAATACAAGAATATATGTAACAGAAAGTCTGACAGTTGACGTTATTGAGATGAAACTACTGGGGAATTTTGTCAATATGCATTAGAAAAATACTCTTACCTTCATACATAAGTTTTGTTGTGCAATATCCATCTGATTCTGTTAATGCTTCATCTCTGTCAACCTCTGAGAGGTCAACAAGTCGGGTGATGGACACCTCTAAAGAGCATAATGAGCCTGTTTTACAATACTCTGTCCCCAGTGGTGGAAAAATTTCTGTTTTCACATGGTACAATGTCTGCAAGGAAGAAAAAAAGTACTGTTATCAGAAAAAAAAAGGCATTTTACTTGTGTTTATACAAAACTGGACAACTGACACAGTATAAACTTACATTTGCATTTAACGCTCATGGTTTATTACATCCCTTTCATGCAAAATTCAGTTAAGTAATGCTCATTTCATTTTATTGCTAAGTAAAATCAAATTTAACTCAAACTATTTTTGATATCGGCAGAGTACACAATTTTTCCCTCCACTTTCACGCTTTTAACACTTCGGCCTTTAACTCTAAATGGATACCGATCTTATAATCGAAGCTAAAGTTTCTTGGCTCCTCCCTTTCCAGACGTGTCACACAAATTCTGAATAATACAGGAGTACTTTCATCACTCCTACCACCATAGTCCCCAGAATAAAGTTGTTTATATTAAAGAACCAACTTAGTTATCACAGAATTCAATTTCTATCCCTTCAAAAAATTAAGAAGTGTCAGTGTTTAAAACATTCAGTTCCCTTAAAAAAAACATCCATAAGGATGCTAATATAAGTGCCAAAAAATGCTAGTTACACGCTAGTAAGTAAACAGATAGCTTGTTGCTCAGTGTCAGTTTGTAGTAAGCAGGTAGAAAACATAGGGACACTGAGAACAGACAAACGGACTTAACCCAATGAAAGATTTCTCATGTTGCTATTTTTTTACCCAAGCATCAAAAACGATAACACCAATGAATTTAGAAATGAGATTAAATAATGCTGATATAATCCCTTTAATGGGAAGTCATGTCTAGCCTAAGCTTCCTAGCAGATCAAAGAAGTTTGTCCGTAAGGGGAAAGAAAAAACATTTAAGATAATGGCCTAGCAAATCCTAAATATTTCATTAGAGGAGCTCATCTCAAGCAGTACAAAAACAATTGACATGCTTACAATAGCAAAGATCTTTGGAAATGGCAGTTTGTTTTGGAGAGGGCTGTCTGAGGCCACCAGGGAAAAAGCAGCTCAGTCAGTAGTCTACGGACATTCTCCATAGCACAAGCCCAAGGATAAAAAAAACACAGAGCAAAACCGGAACAATAAAGACACGATCAAGGAAACTCAGACAAGTGTTGTTCTCCCCCATCCCATTGCAAGGGTATGCATATAATTCTACCTCCTCTTCATTTCTACAGTTCAACATAGAAAGCATTGGAAAGCTATGTATTCAAGTCTCATAAGGTAAAGAGAAGTTTTAGAATATATTTCTTGACTTTCCCTTTGCGTATGTTAGGGAGCCACAGTCAGTTAATATATACCATACTTGAGAATACATACAAAAAAATTTTCCACTTGAAACTCGTAAGTGAACGGCTTCAGGGTAAGAGACTGTTTTTCAGAGGTAGCTGGACAAAAGCTGACTGAAAACAGGCACTGCAGGGAGAGAGGAAGCTCTTTCGTCCACTTCAATTCCCATACAAAGAATATTGATTGCTTACTATATATGACCTGAAAGAGAAATTGTTTATAGTATTAGCTTTCCTTCCTCTGAGAAAGAAATGGAAATACATATGCATGTACAAACATATGTACATTCTGGCATTACTACAGCTTAGAAAAACAAGGTTACAAGCAAATGGACAAAGTTTGAAAACATACCTAATAATCTCTACATCTTTTAGAATTTAATCTAACACCAGCAGACATAAGTGCCTTCTAAAGCATCTTTAAGAATCAGTTACTCAGAGGACTGCAACGATCTGAGTGAACATCAGTTATCAGCCTTACTACACAAGTTATGCGCAGAAGTGCAAATGATATTATCAGCAGAAAGTTTCATCTAACTTTCCCATCAACAAGCTCACATATCACCAGAAGAATCGTTTTACCTGTGGAGATTGAGGGTTCAGAGGTACCAGCTGCAAATCTGTACAGTCAGCAGAATTTTTTAGGCTGTTGTCTGAAAGCTGAAAACAGAGTTCTGACAAATTCTGTATGCAGACTTGCACATACTTCCTGAAAAACATGACAGTTTGTTGAATTTTGTAGCAAATTTGAGGATTAACTCTTTAAGAGTACGTGTCCATAAGGTTGCTATAAAGTGCACAGCTCGTGCAAAAACATAAAAGCAGGTCTTTCTTTCAATCTTTTCTCAATATTTTTTCATCTGTAGAAACAAAGCTGTAAAACACACTCTTTCATATGAAATAAAAACAAATAACTACAGAGAAGTAGGTTGGCTTGGTTTATCTTGTGGTCTCGTTTCCAGAATAGTTGAGACCATGTATATATTTTATTGATATGAAAGTGCACTAGAGAAAAACTTCAAACTTTCAGTGGGAAACTCTGCAAGACACCAGAAGCTCAATTTAAAAAAATGAAAAAAAATTAAAAAGACAGCTATAGACAATACTTAAGAAACTCCGGTTCCATATTTTCTAAGAAGAAAGAAATAAGAAAGAAATAATGAGTACATTACCGTTTGCCAGCTGACAATAAAGAATGCTTGGCATTAAAAGGTATGCAGAACGTTAATGCAATAATAGTGGAGTAAATCGACCAAGGACAATCAATGGTTACCTAAAACAAAAAGGGAACAAAGTTTTTACTTGTAATGGTCTTTGAAACAAGGACTTCACTTTTCTTGTAAGTTCAAAACAAATCCTTGCTCAGCAAGTATCTACAACTAATGCATCTAGAAGGAAAAAAACAACAAAAAACCAGCATGTCAGATGCTAATCTGAAAAAACATTAGCCTTTTGCTTTTTTGTGAGCAAAGTACGAAATTTTGAAGAAGCTTTTCCCACACAAACTCATATATCTAGTTCTGAGCACCAGAAATAAAGGAAGGTGAATAGAAGATAAATGACAGTATCAATATCAACAGATCTTAATTCAATAATCTGGTAAAAGGTCAATATTGAATACTTTGCTGTATGAACTATTACTGAAACATCTTTACAATACCGTATTAAATACAAACACACAATATTTTCAAAATATATTAAATATTTGTTTTAACATTAAGCAGCACACTGCACTGATGCGTTTCTCTTGCCATCCTCCTGATTCTAAAGAACATACATTTAACAATATATTTTTGTATGCATGGGGAGGGGAGGGAAGAATTTAAAAAAAAAAATAATCTTTTGTCACATCACATTTTAGCAATGCCAGTCTATACCTATTCCTTTGAACTCTACTATTCACATACAAGGATACATGCTTTGCAAGTGGAAGAAATAGCTTTCCCATGAGTCAGAAGGGAGGATTTAAAGATCACTGTCCTAGTTTCTAACAGAAGCTACACTTTCTCGTAGTGTCTAGTATGAATTTATCTTGTACCTCCGAGATACTGATAACATCCTGGCAGTGTTGAGCGGAGCCGAGGACATAACTCACTTCCGCATTCTTCTGCCAGTGAAATAGTTAAGGGGGGCATAAGGAACTGGGAACTGGGAGGGGACAGGACCAGGGCAGCTGACCCAAATTGGCCAAGGAGGTACAAGATAAATTCATACTAGACACTACGAGAAAGTGTAGCTTCTGTTAGAAACTAGGACAATCACCTTTCAAAGACTCAAGTATCCTTCATCCCAAAAAAGCTGCATCAGAACATTAAAACTCAGAGTACTACTAGCAAGTGGAACAGCTGGCCACATAGTTGACAGTGTATATTTCTGCTTATATATTCTTTACGTTTATAACATTTATTAAGATTTTTGCATTTACATCTTTAAGGGAAAGTTAGTTCAGTACAAGCAGTTTTTCCTGCCATCACAATGCACCATTTAATATTTTGTGAAGTTCACGCTCCCATGAACAAACAGATTTCACAATAAAAACATTAAATGTCATCTTACTTTTTGATCAACAGTAGCCATACAGTTGTCCAGGTTCTCCTTTTCTTTGTTTTTTCTCTGAACTTCTTTATTTGTAGTATTTTCTTCTTCTGGTGCAGGTTCTGTGGCTGATGGTAAATACATGACTTCTAGCTCAAATTCAATCACATGATATGCAGGGGCCACCGGCAAACTGATGCTTGTAATCTTTTCAGAAGACTGAATCCTTAGTGATGATTCTGAGATCTTTTCTGTAGTTGAATAGAAAGGGGAAAAGTGATTTTAAAACATTCATCCCTCCCCAGCTTTCATTTACCTGTAATTAAGTAAAGAAACCAGCCTATAAAGCTGTCACAGAAAATATGTGGTACCATAACCATCTCCTAAGCAAGACCTTCACGCTTTCAGAAGCAAAAATGAGAAACCATGTCTTATAGCTCCCCAGCAGTCTTCTCATATTAACTATAACCTGCACATCTTAAATACCACTGCTGCTCACTACTCAATAGCAATGCTCTATCCTTCTCAAACTGTAGGAAAGTAACCACATTGAGTGTAGCAATTCCTTCCAATGTTCAAGGAAGAACTAAGAAGATTATTTGATAACAGACTTCAAATTCGCTAAAGAGCTACTTCGCACATGGAAGTTTTCATGATGTCCTGCACCTCCTTATTCTTGTAATTCATTTTTACTTCAAACGGAAGATTTACTGAAAACACACATGTCAACATTCTTAGTCAGACGCTGGAGAGCAGCCCCACAGAAAGGGATCTGGGGGTTCAGGTTGATGGCAAGCTGAATCTGAGCCAGCATGTGCCCTGGCAGCCAGAAGGGCCAACCACCTCCTGGGGTACAGCAGGCCCACCTCTGCCAGCTGGGCGAGGGGAGGGATTGTCCTGCTCTGCTCTGTGCTGCTGTGGCCCCATCTCGAGCACTGTGTGCACGTTTGGATGCCACAATATAAGAAGGACATAAAACTATTAAGAGAGCATCCAAAGGAGGACTATGAAGATGGTGAAGAGTCCAGAGGGCATGATGTATGAGGAGGGGCTGAGGCCCCTTGGTTTGTTCAGCCCAGAGCAGAGGAGGCTGAGGGGAGGCCTCATGGCGGCCTACAGCTTCCTCACGAGGGGAGCGGAGGGGCAGCGCTGAGCTCTGCTCTCTGGTGACAGTGACAGGGCCCGAGGGAACGGCATGGAGCTGTGTCAGGGGAGAGCCAGGTGGGGGTTAGGAAAAGGTTCTTCCCCAGAGGGTGGTCAGGCCCTGGCCCAGGCTGCGTGGGGCAGTGGTCATGGCACCAAACTTGCTGGAGTTCAAGGAGTGTTTGGACAATGCTCTCAGACACAGGGTTTGATTTTGGGTGTCCTTTGTGGAGCCAGGAGCTAGACTCCATGATCCTCATGGGTCCCTTCCAGTTCAGGATATTCTGTGATTTATCATGAATCTTTAATACTATACACAGGGTGCATCTGTATAGTCTATTTTAATCTTAATTATATTACGTCCATTAAGACCATTTTCCTCATCTATGTAAAAGCTGAGTTTATTTGAACAACCAAGAATATGATAAAAGCACCCACACTCAGGAAAGAAAAATAAACCCTTTGATTTCACATGTTTGAATGTAAGACTTGCTAAAGCGCACTAACTAAAAACCTACTTGGACTACTTCACAACAAACTTGTTGTCTAGTTACAATGCAGGCCACGCAGTAATAAGAACTCACCACACTACATTTGGAAATCATGAACCCAGCAGCTATTTCTCCATACCTAGTGAATTTCATCCATGAAAGTAAAAGTTGTCCAGCTACATTTGCTGAAAAGTTCATAGAACTACTCTGAGGTTGGAAGTTTAAGACCTTTCTGCACTGAAGTAATGAATTGCAGTTCTCTACAATTGCTCTCAATAAACAGCTACTGAAAAAGACAGTGTCAGTGTCTTAACGGAGGATTCAGGATTATTGAATTTTCAGCTATTTAAAGACTATTTTTACTTCACTGCTTACCCCTGGTGTTGGAATAGATCACTGCCTTGCTCTCCGGATGGTACAGAATAGGCATGGCATCAGCGTTACTGAGCTGCAAAGTATCTCCGCTCTTCATGCTGTAATGACCAGTGGTCACGGTGAATTTCACTTTCTGTGGAATGCCAGCCAAAAGGCTATCTGAAGAAGGAAGCAGAAATTGTTAACAGATTCCAGTACTCATTAGTAGATGGTTACAATGCACTGGTAATGTTCGCTAGCAACCCCTCCAAGCAATCTGTTCAATGTTTTAGGGTAACTTAGAAGTTTGGGCTTTTGGTGTTTATTGTTAAACAATCGTGAGTTTGGTCACTCACGTTCAAACAGCTTGTTTCTCCATGCTGCGTATCTGACCGAGGTTTCGACTACCTGGCTCACATACTATGTAGCTCTGGCAGCACAGAATTCAGTGGAAGATATAACCCCAAGGAATTAACTAAGCTTTTTGCTAAACTCTCCAGGTTGTACACTGCTTTATATTTTTGTACCTTTGGTGCTAGTCATACCCACATGCTATATTTACATAATCAAGACAAGAAGAAAGCACAGTATGCACACAGATTCTCAAATATCTGAGTCACATCCATTAATTTCATAGGGTAGCTAATGCGATAAATTCCCCTCTCCCCAGCTTGCCTGTCCTTCCTTCATATTGCAACCCCTGTAACTGGGATGATAGCACAAATGAATATTAATTGCCTCAGTTAATAGTCTGAAAACAAAACCACTATTAATTTCAGCTTATAAACAACAATAAACTCTACAACAAATAATGCTCAGCCATCCATGAAACCAATGTATGCATTCAGTATTAATTCTAATAACTTCATATTATCACCTACAGCAGAGAAACTTATTTCTTAGAACATATTTCTTAAATACCAAAGAGACTGCAGTGTCACAGAACTAACCAATCAGTTCAGTCAATTAATAAATTAAATACTCAGTTTTCCTAGTCCACATGGGAACTCAAATCATACCTGATATTTAAGTGACAATACACATTTGCATTTCAGCCAAGCTCTGAAATTGGTGAGAAACAAGCCATCATTGACTTCATACTTGATCAATAATTTTAAAAAATGAGATTCTATTTTAGACTGCTAGCTCAGAATTAAGAATAAGGCAACACAATTCTGAATAAAATCCAAGACAGAAAACACCATCTAGTTCCAATGAGAGCAGAACAGAATTCATCGAAACAATGTCAGCGTAGCAGTTGTACCTACCAGTCATTGGTTCCACTTTTAGCTGGGGCTCCTGAGAATACACATCATACTGCACGATTGGATAAATATGAAGAAGGACAAACTGTATTTTTCCCACTGAAGTGCACAGTTGCCTGAGCGTGTACGTACCAGGTTCCTTGGCCTTTGAAGAAAACATTTGAACGGCATTTTCAGTTTAGGAAGTACTTCTAGAACAAACCCTCTACTGAGGACTTTTTCAGCTCACTTCTCAACAGACCCTTTGCATTTGTAAATTAAAACAGAATCATTCTTTAAGTGACAAGATTTTCACAAAAAGCGCATCTTTTCCCTTATTAAGATAATAAGCTTTACAATGTACGCTGAGTCCAGAAAAAATATAACGTACCAATAATCAGAATAACTGATATAGGAGCTACCCTGTCAAGATAAAAAATCCCCAAATAAAAAAATTGCTCCCCCTTCTCCCTCCCAAGTGCACATACAATAAATGTAACTATATTTTAATAAGTGCTGAAATTATATTAAGCAAATAGCAAGGTGCTTATTTAGCTAACATTCATAAAATCCTGCCACATTCATTGCAGGGACAGCCTTCAGCTCAAGCTATTGAATTCACACACACCTCCCATGAATACTTACTAAAGAGTAATGCATATTTAAACTCAAACTCTTCCCTTGCCCTGTATAATGAGATTCTAGACGTTTTTAGATAACACTATAAAAAGCAAATCTGCAGCACTAGTATATTTATTCTTGATTCTATTTGTTCTTAGGCACTACTGCTAGGGAATGGGAGAGATTTTCCACGTGCCATTTTACCAAGTGTAATTCATAAACCATATCGATGCTGGTTAGAATTAAATCTAAACAGCAGGATTAAAAGTTATTTAGAAAAGCTGCAAGGACTTAATATTCAAGCCTCACTACCACAGTTACTTGCAAAGCAAATCCTGACTGAAATTCAGTACTGTGAATTTTGACAACACAGTCACTGCAAAATGTTCAAGGGATAAAATTTAAACAGAAAAGCATGATTGAAATACTTTGTAATGTATACACAAAACCTCAACATGGGATGAAAACATGGGTTTGAACAGCTTAGACAACACTTTCTGGTCTGTTAAAGCTTGAGGAAACACACTGGAAGGGACTGCTTGGAAGGCTGTTATCAGTTAGCATAAATAATATTAATAATCACTCTGAAACCTGCAGGAAGAATAAAGGCCCCTTAGGAGTACAGTCCTCTTTCTGCAAAAGTGGTGCAATTAAGCACTACTGCAACAAAAATTGCAAAAAGAAATTGTCACACATACAGTGATAACAAATTTTTTAAAAATAGACTGCAGCTCAGGCCTAGGGAAGTTTTCATCATGTTGTCCAGTAACACACTGCCGAAAATCATAATGCACTCAGATTTTCCCTTTAAGGACAGGTAAGTCATGCTTTGAAGAAATGCATAAAGGTAAGTAGGATTCATACTGAACAGTCTTTCCATAACAATTTTCTTAAAGAAAGAAAGGTTGGGAAAATAGGAAAGTTATCTGCACAAGGCTGTCCAACCTACAATAGCTTTCAGAAAAATGAAGAACAAGGAAAAATTAAGGTAGATCTGTATCTAGCTCTTCATCCATCTCTCTTCTGCAGCTTCACATTGCTTCCAGTTCCCACTAAGCCAATGTGCCTGCTCAGGTGAGTTTCTAGCAGCTTTATTAAGACGCCTTCACCCGAAATCACTTCTACGTACACATCATTATTTTACAGAAAACTACACCTGCAGTCACTAAGACACCTAACGTTGCCAAATCCAATTACTTTGCTCCAACCCTTTAAAAGGATTAGAACCCTAAAAAGATTAGGTCGGTAGGCAGCTCAAATGAATCACTGCCATTTCACATTGTATCATCGGGGACTTGAGCTCAGCTTCCATCTTGAGATCCCTGTTAGCTATTTAAGTTCCACAATGTGCACGTGCACATGTAACAAGTACATTTCTCTTCTGCTTTGTGCCCTGGTGCCTGGAGGAATGGATAGGAAGAGTGCTACAGAAAGCTTCACTCAGCTTCACTCTAAGCGAAGTTCTATGAACAGATGCAAATTAACAGTTTAAGAAAAGGAGGGGAAAAAAAAAAAAGAGAGAGAGAAAATGTCAGGTGTGGAGCACCTAACACATGCTGAAGAATGCTGAATAAACTTCCTGGCCAGCTCTGTTAACTTATGAATTTTTGGTCATCAAAAAGAGGGAATGTAGATACTCATTTCAATTATTTTTTATTTTTTAAGGGAGTAAAGCTAATGGAAAGCAATTAGAAAGTGTCAAAGCTAGCAGACATATATATCACGTATTACTGCAAAACTCTTTCTTCAGAGCTTCCATATCCTTTCCAATATGCAGAATGGATAAAGCTCAAAAAATGAAGCAGCTAAAATGAAACACCAGCTACATCCCTCATTGTTTCTCTCTCTCTTGTTAATCATTCAGGTGCTATACTGAATTTCTCAGCATTTGCTCACTCAAATTTTCTCTACACTGACATTCATTACTATAGCACTGAACTCGACTAAATATTTTCCTATGAAGGGTTACAGAAGTGAGGAAGGAGATAGTATTTAAAGAAAACCCAAGGAACAGAATGACAAGCTAACTGCGGCCAGAACCTCCCACTTCTGGAACTCCAAACAGATGGAGAAGTCTCACTTTCCAAAAGACTTGGCATTTTCCTTACTAGAACTAAGTTGAGAGGGAAATGCCTTTGCCCAATTCATTAACAACAACGAAACAAACAAACCACAAACCAGAAAAGTACAAGGTCACACAATGAATTAAGCATTTAAAAGCAAAAAAAAAAAAAAA
>WBMW01000614.1:688922-712306 GCA_013396635.1 Penelope pileata
AAAAAAAAAAAACAAAAAAAAACTCCAGGACTGGTACCCATGGCCTGCTGATGTATGTGAATGTAAGTGATAAGGACTGCTATCCTTAAATTACTATCTTGCTATTACTGCTATCCTGCAATTACTGGGAATTCCTAGCTTGCTGGAAGAACGAAAGAAGGGAAAAAATTGATTGCTCTAAGTATGAACCTGACTTACAAGGCATGTATAAGTAAGGACTTGGGGGAGTCACACTATACAGCACAAGCAGGACTGTAAGCCATTTTGTGAGGGTGGCATTTAGACGGTGACATCCTACTTTCATAGGTATTTACTCACACAAATTTCTTTTCCTTTAGCAGAATGGAAACTCCTTGTATCCTTTCTGGTATGTCCCTTCTCATTCATTGCATGATTAAGATGAATAATGGGGGCAATTTTAATTCTAACATCTTCTAAGCTCAAATATTTGAAGCTTAGAAGCTTAACTTTATCATACTTCTTTTGCAAGTAGGTTTACTACGTCCATGAAATGAGAAAATATTCCAACAATTTCCATAGCAAACAACAGACTAGCAACCACATTTAACCACGCACTCACTGAAGGCTAGAAAATGCAGTCCCATCAAAAACTTTTTAAATATTATCCTGAATAAGCTAATCAGTAAAGGCAGACTTGATGAGTAGTACATTACCTTGTATATGAATTCATCTGTTTATTTTTTGGCAGCAATAATCAAGATATTTAAAATAAGTTTTGGAAGATTGACTCTAATGATTACTAATAGGAAAGTCACCAGAACAAACACAACAGTTCTCTTTAAAGGGAAATTATGGTCTAGAACAATGAGAAAAAAGCCACAAGGGGAACAGCATAACCCAAGCTGCAACAGGAAGCAACACAGGTATCACTTGCCAGAACTACGTTCTTCCTCAGCCAGCGCTTTTAGTTCTTTCATGAGTGTTAGCTCATTCAACTGTAAAAACATACCTGAGTACTGAACGTTACTTTATTGACCCCTGGCTCCAGTATCACGTTGTGACATTTTAACACGTGAGCCCCATCTTCTAAAGTCACCCCTGAGGGCTTATCCAGAGAACTGCTGCTCTCTTGCCTTCGTAGTAGCATGTGCACATTTTTGCAGATAATTCCTGCCGTGTTCAAAGAGTTATCCGAGGGACTCCGTTCATACATTTCATACAGCTCCAGCGCAGGCAAGTTGTTTCTTGACCAAGGAAATCCTACAACCTCATTTGGAAAGCTGATAACACCGTTGGAGATTTTGTGCTTCGTGAGCCACTCAGCTGTTTTTCTGTAATTATTCTTCTCAATGCTGAAGTGAACATGGATAGCAATCTGATCCACTTGGACAGGGATGGGCATTTGGCTCTGCAAAGTCAACTCAATAGACAATTTCCCACCCACGTGGACAACAGCATTTGGAGGGTCAAAATGTAGAGTTTTCAACTGTGCAAAGGAGTGCATAGGCAGTATAATCTTCTGACCTGAAAAGGTAAAAACAAAACAAAACAAAAAACCAGACTTTTTATTTTTCTATGCTGCTGGAGATCAGCAAATTTCTTCCTTTGCCCTCAAAATGTTAATCCCTAGAATTAAATAGATCATCAACTTTTCACAATAAATCCTTTTAGAACAAAACAATAGTTCTATATTTTAGTTTTGTCTTGTACAGAAATCAGACTTAAGATGCAGGAATTTATTTTCTGAGAATTCATCTACTACAGTCTTAGTTGTCTTAATAGCCTAAGGAGCACTAAGTGAAAAGGTGGTACATAAACAGAAGTTTAATATTTCAGTACTACATGAATTGTTACAGAGGAGCACAGTAACATAAGGCAATACAATTCTGAGAGCCTAAAAATTAAGAGCAAATATGAGCTTAACAAACTAACAAATCAGATTGATGTCTTGAGCCATCAGCTTATCCAAATAAGTGCTTTTCACTCTTTTTTGGGATTCAAAAACAAACAAAAAAACACAAACCCTGAAGGCAGTACCAAAACTTAAATAAGTCTAAAATGACATATGATATATCCATCCACCAAGAAAAACTTCTACATAAAAATAACTAATTTTTGAGGACAAGATATTAATGAAGCAGAGGAATGAATAAAGATGAAAGGTAGGATAGTCAAAATAATATGGTACAAGTGGGTGGGAACAGATCTAACGTCAGAAAAAGTATCACCACAGAGCTGCCATCTGCATGCCAGCAACACAGAGATAAAGGTAAGTTAGGAATTGAAAAAACAATGCAAGAGAAATTACGAGCTGTGAAAGCAGAGAAATGGATAGACGAGGTAGAACAAAAACTGCTGGTATTCAGGATGAAAACATTAATTATACTTTCATCATCAATTAGACTTAATTATCTCAGAAGTTTCATAAATGCTCTGGAGATGACAGAAAAAGAGCCATGTTGAGTCAGAAGTCACACATAAGGTAATGAAAACAAACAGAAGAACAACTTTCCAGCCTATTTTTAGGGGAAGATCAGATTAGAGCAGCTTATGTTTTATACGTTCAAGAACGACTTACCTTGATTCTCTGTTTGCTGATTGGCAAAATCTAGTATCTCTTGGCAAAAGCTTTTGCGTTCATCTTCTGTTAAGTGATTATCACCAGCTAAAAGGCTGCTTATTTGAAGATAACTAACAAAGTTAAGGAAACATGAGGCAGCATGCTTCAGAACATTCCCAGAAATTTGAGTGTAGACAACACAGCTCAAGTACTGCCTTTCTAATCTTTTAATATAAGACCTGCTTTCATCATCACCACATTCTTTCATTAGAAAAGAAACAATGTAAGGTTTATCGTTATCTGAGAATATTGCACAATCTCTAGTTTTCACAGACCTACTAAAAATACGATCCATTATTAACTTGTGCAATCTTCCTTCCAACTCCCACCTAAAAATATCAGTGAGCATAGAAAATTCATTATTTGACAACAGAAAAATGCAGCATGCAAGTTAAAGCCTCACTGTGTTGCATTACACTGCACATTCAGAATTAAGTAACTTGAGCATTTGATTCCTTTCCAATTTATCCTGCTGATAATATGCCAGCTGTTAGAGCACCATTTACCATAACTAAGTTATAAGGCATTCTTTATACTTTTGAGCACTGAGGATACAAATGCTCATTTAAGTATTTAGTTAAAACTGCAATACTACTGGCTCAGATTTTTCAAGATCGCATGCAGTCAAGCGGAAAAAATTAAGAGTGCTTTAAAGCAATCCAAAAATTTTCAAAAGAGACAGACGTAATACCTGTCGAGTTAAAAAAAAAAAAAATTAAAAAAAGAAAGAAAGAAAGAAAGGGAAGTCCAAAACCAGTTACAGTAAGATTCTTAATACTGTCACTCAGAAATCCCATTGTGAGCTCTTACGCTAACAAAAAAAGAGGAGGGGTAGTATCATCAAATCAAGTCTTTCCTTGAAACTTCCACAGGAACTGTTTTGCAGAAATAAGACTGTTGAGCAGAACACTCCAGTTGGAACACACAAAAAAAATTCAATTTAAAGCTATGAAAGCAGTACTCTTCCCTCAAAACATCAAGCAATAATGAAAATTTGCCAGTTTTTCTATAACATAAACCCAGCACAGTACTTGAAATTAGAATCATACTACTTAAGCTAGCTAATAAATTTAGGCAACAACACGAGGCTAAAACGAAAAGCAGAATTCAAATTGTACTGTTCCTGATGCCAAAAGGAATTCCAAAAAGAAAAAACAGGAAAAAAAAAAAAAAGAAAAAAGAAAAACCAAGGCCAGTCAGTAGACTGTTTCCCTTACACCCACCTGGAACCCTGAAAGGAGCAACAGCAGAGCAACACAGATGGATTTAACAAATGCAACTGCAGTGGACAGAGTTGGTGCGTGATAATAATGCAGAGTATCCAAGTGACGAATTTGAAGCCGGGCAAACATTAGTGTTGGGCTAAGCCATTCTCCTAAAATATTACTTAGCATTTACACAGAAGATTTCATTCACATATTGAAGGCTGAGCAAAGAGCTTTTAAACCACTTACAAACTGCTCCCACTCCCCTTATGAAGAAAGGCTAAGCCAAGAACAAAATAAATAAATAAAAGAATTAATAATAATGATAATAAAGCACCACAGCAAAGCCACAAGACTTCCACCTTCCAAGCCTGTATTTTAACTTCTTCCAGAAGTTACAACTGGCACGTTACCCAGCAAGCCCTTGCCGGGTCAGGTACAGGGAAAAGGTATTATCAGTTATGTAAAAAAAAAACAACCAGAAATTAAGGTCCTTGATATAGGCAAAAACTATAATGCTGTATTTACCAAACGAAAAAACACTATGGCATAAAAACTACCATAATGATCAACTACAAACAGATTCATAAAAGAACCCTTTGAACTAATGACAAACTATGTTATCCACATTGCATCACTCTCTAGCACCTCAACATATTTAAAACTGAGAGCAGCAACCACACGCAAAAAGTTTTAAGTGAACAAGACATGAAAAAATTTAAAAATAAATAACCCAACCCTCCTCAAATGAACAGTGACAATGGAAACAGAAAATAGTTAGCTGTCTGATACTTGGCTGTCTCTAATCTTAAATAAAACTAGAGACATGTCAGAAAAATAAGTATCATTTTATCCCGCCTTGATTTTCTGGCTCCATCTTTTAGAGGATACTTTTCTATTTGCCCAAGGTGTTTCTGACATTCCGCTAACTGTTTTCTTGTATGTGTGACAAGCAACGCCCAGCCCTCAGCAAGGTAAGTTTTCAGTGCTCCTTGAAGATAGACTTCTGCCTTCTGTGGGCCTTTCTTCCTCCTTTAAAAATAAACAAATGAATACAGTGATGTGAGAATCTTCAGGTCCATGAAAACTGCCTTTACACATTTTTAAACAGTGGTCATGGGAGACAAGTACTTATGAATGTAGAACAAAATGCAGCCTACCATTACGCTACTCATTGTGCTTGTACCAGATCCACATATTGGCCTACCCTTCTGCAAGACACTTTGGCAGAACGCAGAACTGTCTAAATACACCGTGTCAGAGAGACTTCATATACAGACCTATCATAAGTCAGAGCAAATGAGGCAAAGCTACCTACCACAAATGCACTTCCATGACGAAGTCATCTCGAATTTCTGACAGTTAACTAAAAATATGCTTCCTCAACAACTTCAAAGCAGGAAAATGCTTTAATGGAAGTATAATTCTATCACTACACACTGTTCCACGGCAGTCTCTAAACCTGATATTATCCCCTCAGGTGAAAATTTAAATTCATTTAGGAGAATCTATTGCAGCAAGAAGTTCAGATTGGTTTAGTGAAGGCAGACAAGCAGGCCCAAACACAAAAGCACGCTCCAAAAAAAGAAACAACAAAAAAATCTAATCCAATATAAAAACATATAAACAAACACAGCAGGGATAAACACAGAAAACGTGTTTAGAAACTAGGAATAAAAGCACTAGGTTTCCCAGAGGTGGAAATAAACATTTTGGATACAAATGCAAAACTGGTTATTCTCCAAATTACATATTTTCTGGCTTTTAAGTATATATGCACATAAGCGTGTGTGCATTTGGTTAATAAAACTACAAACTTTGAAACAAACCAGAAGCCATGTTGGGAAAGCAAGTTATAGTAAGCACAAGGTTAGATCTCCTTCCCAGCCTTTTCCTCCTAACGGAAGAAAAGATCAAGCTGAAAAACATAGGATAGCTAAAGGAAAGAGTACTCAATAATGAAGGGAGACTTAGAGTTCAGTATAACAAGATTGCCAGTGTTTTCATCTCTTCCCCACCCTTGTCCTGTGCCCTTCCCCACCCCAAAAATGCAGCCTGAAACTTAGGGTATGTTGACAATAAAAAAATACTTTTTAAAATTCTTTTTGAAATATGGTAAATTTTCCCCAAGTATTATACTCAAGCTTTTCAAAGTTAATGTGTTTAACACATTTTAAACATACACTTACATATAAAACTCTGCCAAGTCCTTTCCAACAAGCTTAGCTGAGCGAATCCTTCCAATATTCGTGTACATATCAATGGTGGCATGGGACAGATCCTGTTTGAAAGAGAAAGAGCTATTATAAACTGTGTATTTTTAGTAGTTACATTGTACTTCACAGAAACTCAAAATCTGGAACTAAGTTACTAAAATAAAACTAACAGAATGAGTCACTTTTTAGATTTCTTCTTGCCCCCAAGACAGTTTTGAGCAGTTTGCAACTTAGCTGCGCTATAAACTGCAGAAGAAAAAACGTATTAAAAATGAGAACTCAAAACCATAAAGTAATAACGAGAGGCAGTTTCAAGTACTTCTCCACACTTGAATCCTCCTGCCTTTTAGGAAAGCACCTATTTCTCAGTGACTATATCCCATTATGCTATCATTAGAAGACAGGTTAGCGTATCGTTCCAGGATATACCTTGGTGTAACATCTTTATCCAAATACTAGAGCTTGCCCTGAAGACTCACAACTAACACTTGAAAAGCAAAATTAACCACATACAGTTTGTGATTCTTTCACTTAAACTTTCACATAATATCATCAACTCTACGAAAGCTTCATTTTTAAGTAAAAGCAGTATGTAAACATATTATTACATGCAACATCCTAAGATACAATTGTGCCTAAAAGCAATTTGCTGGAAGCTATGCAATCTTATCTTGAAGTTTCTCAGTCATCTTTAAGCTAATTTCCAGTGCAGCCGCACTGCGTGCGGGTCACTTTCCCTAACTTGTCCTAAGCTTGTAATCACTGATGATTTTGTGAGAAGGATCTGTCACTGTTACACACTCTATTCAACCAAACTTACTTCTCAATATCTAACCACCTCTGGCCAGAAGACATTTCATACCATATTTACAAACCAGCAGCCTTTTCCACAGCAGCTCGCTGCCATTCAGTTAGGATATTAGGAACTACTTTATTCTTCAAAAGAGACTGTTTAAGAACTTTCAAATGCCTAATTTTGTTTGTAGAGTATCTGTTGGATAGTGTCTAATTCTTATGGGGCAGCAAAGTGACCTCAAACAATACTCCAAAGTTTTTTCTAGCCAGTTCTTGATGTTTCTTAAACAGAGCCTAAGGGGAAAAATAAAAGATCACCTGCATGCTCTCCCTCTCTCATTTAAGAACTCAAAAAAGTACATAAACTAAATCAGTTCACTGCTTAAACAATCAGTATCAACAGAGACATCTTGGACACCAGCTACGTTCCCCCAAAAGTAAGGTACAAGCCAATATGTCTGCAGAAGATGCGACAGTCTTACGAAAGATTCTGAAGTCACTGCATAAAACTAGTAATTTTTATGGTAATAAAAGCTCCATTTCTTGCTTTCAACATTTCTGATGAGCTGCATTTTACTCTCCATGCTCATTAAAATTTTAAATGTAAATAAATTATCTTAGTCGTGTCTAGGAATTTTAACTAATTCTGCGTTTTTTTCTGCTGAATACATGGATAAAACAGCTACTATAAATTGTGTATATTTATGTGACAACTACACAGAAAACAATCCTTTATATTACATCTGATTTCTAATAATCTGAATTTCTGAATAAAATTACAATCAGAAATGTGAACAGGATAAGCAATTCTTTCACTGGCAACTTCTGCAGAACTCACTCAGTTTCTTAAATTTAGGAAGACACCATTCAATTTTGCAGAGATTTTAGGGTACAAATTGGAACTGAATAAATAAGCACAACCAGAAGTTCTGAAAAATGTTAGGTCTGGTCTACCTATCCAACTAGTCTCATAAAGAAACAAAGCATGTAAGTGAAATCTGGTATCTTCAGAATAAATCTTTTGAGACTTTCTTTAATAACAATTATTCAAAAATAAGTACCATCTAGTTTTCATATTAAAAAAAATGCTCGATTTTCATCCAATTTTTCCTCAGAAAACTTCAAAGGCAGTACTGTAACTATAAAAAATGTCAGAGGAAAACGATTTAAGGAAAACAAATGAGAAAAGAACTAACCACTTTTATGACAGTCAGGTATTTTTGGTATTATTTAACTTTTTTTTTTTAAATAAAAATAATCCCAATATCATTACAATGGCTCCTCAGTAAGGGAGCTGTCAGGACATAAACATACAAATTAACATGCAATGAGAACTGCAACGTTTCAATCTCTGTCAGTTCCAACTACAACACACACAGATGTCCCACACTTTATATAAGAAATTCAACAATATAACTTCATTAACATAATAATCATTGCAAGATACAAGCCTAAAGCATTTGCAAGAAAGCTGGACTCACACAACATTTTTCTGGAGAAAACTCAAACAATTTTGGATAGCACAGTAAGATAGCCATGACACTGGCTTTTTGGATAGTTAAGTATACATGCTCACAGACAAGCTCCAGCATCATAACTGTAAATACTAAAATTCATCTCCATTCTTGAAACCTGGAGCCCACACGGGGCTCCAGTTGGAAAACAAATCAGCCTTGGTGCGTTCAGTATGCAAGCAATGACTTTTGATATCAAAATATAGAAATACAGATTCAAGTTCCTAACATCGTCTTCTCAGAGTTGAAGACTTTGACCCTATTCAATCTATAAACATCCAAAACTAATATAAATAAAGACTATACTTACTAAGTAGTGTTTTTCAAAAGCTTCTACAGATGATAAGGCCTCTTTAAGTTTCTTGTAAGGGCTCTGTGATGCATTAGCTTTAGAAAAAAGAACAGGAAGTGTCACAAATACAAATTTCTGTTTTAATACACTCCTGTCCAACACTTAAAACAGACCACACATTTCTTCCCAGACTCTAAAATAAGATGAAGAAAGGCTGTTTCACAAATGTGTGTACACACACAAGTGACTGATGTTCAGTGAAGTCAGTAGCAACATAGTAAGCATACTAACTTCTCCATACAGTATTTCATGATGTTTATTCAACTTAGCAACACTCACAACTGTACTTAAATACCACTGTATTTTGCCAAGAGTAATATTCTCACAACTTCCCACTGTTGGATTTATAAAACAGTATGACAGAAATATACTGTAATTTAAAGACATTTTCATATTTTAAACAAGGTGCTTCAAGGGAAAATAGTTACCAATTTTCTTTTCCTGAGGTAGCTTGCTCAGTTTAGAAGTTCTTCCCAGATCAAATGTGTGCCAATATTTCCAGAAGAAAAAATCCCCCATTTTAAATAAACACAATAGGTACTATACTGCTGAGTTGAGATACTAAGAGATACTAATTGTTCTAGCACTTTAACATCTGAAAGTTTCTTCCCTTCAGAAATAGCTTGTGACTGACGAGAAGTCCACAACCAGTGAATAAATTTGATTGCTGAGTCACTCAAAGAGTACCAATTCAACTCAATATCACCCTGTAGCTCCAGTTGCAGGTTGTCTACTTGAATTAGATCACATCTTTCATTTCATTTTCAAATAATCTTAATACTTGTCTGAAAAGTATTAAAAATTTTATGCAAAACTAGTACTCTTCAAGAATGTTTATCTAAATGCTGGTAAGTGGCCCATTAATGGAAAAATCTCATACTTGCAGAAGTAAGGAGATGCATTGATAATTTCAAGTACTAGACACATAAAGTAAAAATCTTCGTAAGATATAACAGAGTTCTATCAATGGTTGTACATAAATAGGGGTACCTGGAAATTATTCTCATTGATGTATTTATATACCACGTATTTAAGATGGTGTCAGTTACAATAAAGCATGTGTACGTTCCTGGTCATACCCGTTTCAGGGCGCTCTGCTCCCAACCCTGCTAGCAGATCAACAGTTCTGTTAAGGTCTTCTGAATTGGGTCCCTTCTCCGACACAAGCCCACATAGGTAACCCAGAGATTTTAGCTGTAAGAAAAAACAGATGTTTGTTTTCAATAGGCTACAAAAACATTAAACAAGCCCTTTTCTTCCCTGAACACTACTCCAACGCCACAAGGCATTTCTATGGAAAATACTGCTACCATATTACACTGCTTGTAAAATCTGTATCAAAGTTGCTTCATGAAAAGAAAATAGAGAATAGGTAATTGATTTTCACTGAAAGTATAAATTAATTTTATTAAGAACTAAACTGCATATAATGTAAGTTAAAGACTCAACACTGCAACGCATGCACACACAAACACCTCTGCGTGCAGAGAACCAAATCAGAATAAACCCTTCTATTTTTCCACGGACAAAGCTTGAGATATTTCACAGTTACTACCAAAGATCATTTCTATCTGCATCTGTATTTCAGCATAGAAGTCTGGAAACTATACAAATGCAGACACTGATTAGATGAGCTTGCACATTTACCCAAGTATTGTATTCAAAGTGAAAACCTTGAAAAAGAGAGATGATTAGCATTGCTAATCTGAGTTAAAACAGTGTCAAACAACTGCCATAAAAATTCCTTCTAAACAGCAGCTGGCATGCTTGATATTCAGAAGTCAGCAGAGGATTCTGTCTTGAAGAAGTTCACTGTTGGACATTTGGTAACTCATTTAGTACAAATAACTCAATCAACTACCAAGAGGAATCCTGTCCCTCCGAGCAAAAAGGTCTCAGCTTGTCATATTGCTCTAAATTGTACAAAACAGGGGTGGCCACTAAAAGGAAAAAAAAATCCACCAAAAAATGCATTAAATTCTACTTTTCTCACTAGTTGCTAAATTTCATTCAGTATGCTCCACCTTGCTCCTTGCCATTATCCAATAATTACCTCCTTTTCCCCTTTGGGTTAAAAGAACTATGAATGGCACGAACATCTCCAACCCAGGTACAAAGCTTCCTTAGGAATACATTAGCAGCACATGAAATATCTGATGTAACCAGCAGCACTTCAAATAATCATTTTCTTTATTCTGAACTTTCCTTCCACTTTCTTATTTTAAGCACTAAGCCTTTTAACATTAGATTGTCTTTCTATGCTTTTGTAATACTTAGGAAAAGGACGATCTACGATCAGCAGAAGATTCCTAACTTTAGTGAAACATAAATCAACTATGATCACAAGAAATAGAAAATATCCTACAGGCTACAGAAACAAGAGGATAAGCTTGCACTGGTATTAAAAAAACATCCACCAATATCAAAACACAGCATTTCATTAATTTCTAAAGTTTCTTGTCAATATTCTAAACTGTTTTTCAACAGTAAAAAAAAGCCGTAGCAGCTTTAGACCCTAACTTTTTCAGAGAAATGGAGTAAGTGGAACTTCAAAAGGCATTCATATAACTCAGGAAGGGGCTTAGCCACACTGAAAAGGCCACTTCACAACTTTCAGACTCATCCCTCCTTTATGGCAAGGGCTGCTCAACTGAAAAATTCCAAGTTACTAATTATTTGCCTCTTTCACAAGCCACCAAGTGTAATACCCTCAGTAAAGGTCAAGGTGTATTATTAGCATACTAACACGCTGTAGAAATAATGAACTATGTAAACAGATTGCTATCATCTCTGTTTTGAATAGTAAAGGCATCTAAATCTGGTAAACATCTCTTGCTTAACAGAAATACATGTTCCTTCTCTTAGTCAACAAGAGCTGAGCTCATTTTGGAGTTTAATTAGCCAATCATTATCAAACTACTGGCAGGGGAGGACTGGAAATGTTGGGGAGGGTTAGTGGTAGACAGAAAAAGTTTAATGATGTGAAGCATTTCTTCTTTCCACCCTTCCTCCAAAGAAGTGAACGTACTCTAGTAACTCCCAGGCCTCAACTACCTGTGGAGCAACTGGATTACAAACCTTGATGTCTCATCCAGAATAGACAGAATCACGTGTTAAAGTTCCACAACAAGAAGCGAACAATCTGTTCTACAGAAACAAATGGCCCACTTCAAAATTGTAACGCCACAAATGCAACACATCATATACTCACCTTCTCAGTAGCATAGCTCCACAAACCAACCGTGTGGGAAACATTTGCATCTATTTGAGCCCTATCACAGCAGCCTTCTATTCTTTGTAAGACCTCCAAACAACTCAAAAATACCCAACAATCCAAAGCTCCAGGAGGAACAGAGACCTGAAGATGAACAGAAGAAAAATTAAACTGGGAAATAAACATTAGTGAGATGAGACAATACTTGAGAAAAATACTTTTCTTGATACAACAGAATAGAGCCTCTTGGAAAAGCTAACTCTAAAAACACACAAAAAGAGGTCAGCTCTTCACTAGCTCCTGAATAATGAATAAAACCAAATGGAGAAGCCATAATGACTAAGCAACTTAACAGTGTTTACATCAGTCAGATTTGATATAGTCACCAGGATGAAAGAGAAGCAAAAGAGGACTGATACGTACTAGTACTTGTAAGTTTCCAACCTTTTGGAAATTTAAATCTAAGGAAAAAAGTTCTGTATGCGTACTACTACTGTAAGGAGACATCAGATCTAACTAGTACTGAAATTAAAAATACACTAAAAAGTAGACTTAAAACCTGCGAAAAAAAGTGAGTCTAGGTGTCCTTCACCACAGTAAGTTTGTTAATCAAATTATAATATATCTGTTACAGGCAACTAATGAAATTAAAAAATACAAAATCCAAAAGCTAAAACCAGAAATGGATTACCATGGAGGGGAAAGAGAGAAGAGCTGAATACCAGAATACTTCAAGATAAAGATCAGCATAACTGGAATATAAATCACAATAATGGTACCTCAAAATCTCAGCAATAATCAATACAAAACTATTCCTTTTAGTAAGACTATTAAAGACTTCAAGACTAGATAAATAAACTAAATAATTAACTAATGTGACAGGAAAGTTCAACATGTAAGCACAACACTATTGGAACCGCAGCTCAAGAGCTCAGTAGTAAATCCAGGAAAGAAGCAGACAAATTACTTACCAGCATACCAAGTTAACTTTGCAGGTGAAGACTAGAATATGTGAACTGAATATAGGTTTGTTATTCAGATGTCTCCAATTTCTTTGCAAAGACAACCCCAAGATGAAACATTAAATTTTAGCACTGTTACAATCTGGTGTTACGACATCATTTCAGTATCTCACAGACTGAGCGTACTGTATTTTGGTGATCAATACTTAAACTTCAAAAATCTCGTTAGATCATCATAGGATAAAATCATTTGCATAAAGGAATATGTTACACAGACTCACTTCTAATAGCTTGAGTTCTTGCACACAGTTGTGAAGAAGCTCCAGTGCTCGCTGGGAAACCTCCCACGGCCTCTGCAGGAAGATTAACAACGTGCACTGGCGAGAAAATAAGTAACTACGCAAGTCCAGCAGAGTAGCTTCTTGATTCTGAATTAGCTCTCTCTTCTCCATGTCTATTGGTTTTCGGAGAATTAAACCATTCCAGCTCCTCACTGGCTGGCAAAAAAACGTCAGCCAGTTTGCACCATCTAAACAAATAAAGTTAATATCCAAGAATCAACCACTGCTATTAAAGTCTTTTTTTCCTCTCTCCAGCTTGAGGCCGCAAGCTTGCTTATTCTTTCTTAAATTACTTGATAAACTTAATGTCTTAACTTTAAAAGCATAACAACAGAAATTTCATAGCTAAGTCAACAACAGAATTTCAGGACGTCCAAACATCATATGCATTTTCTCTTAATTGCATATTTGCTATTAGTACAGAGGCACTAAGTTTGTAATATATTTCTCAACAATTAATTCCACCTGAAGTTCCAAACAAACAAACTTTGTCCACTTAAGTATTTCTCAACCATCACTGATATGTGTGTCCTGACTTTCAGTTTTAGCATCAAATTCAGTCAGGACAAACATATTTCACTGTACTGTATCTTCATTAGGATCATAACACATACCAGATGAAAGATGTTATATAACACCACATGCTTCAGCTTAGTAAAACAGTTTCAAGTTATTTGATATTTCTCATATTTTTTGTGAAGAGAAGGTTATATTTACTGCAGTGCAGATTAAGCACATTCTGGGTAATTACTACAAAAGTGAACAGAAATGTCTTGTGTAATTTGAAGCAAAACTGGATGCATTTGTTCCAGAAGCTCTTTATTAAGTAACTCAGCAGTGAGCTGCGAGAACAGCAACGGCATCCCAGACAGATCGATACTTAGGTTATTACAGAGGCTCAGAGCTCTGTTTATAATGATCATTGAATAAAAGCAAAATGCAGGTTTTCATTAAAAATTGCTTTTCATCTGTGGAGGCTTCAAAGCAAAAACTTTAAAAGGATATACCAAGTTTCCAAACAACATAAAACAAGGGCACAAACTGCCTAGTGCACCTTCACTGCAATGTACCGTCTCTTTCTCCCATCTACACACATGGCACTGAAGGCATTGTTGCATTTCAGCAGAAGCATAGCAAAGAAATGAATATGGTAAACATTTACTGTTTTAAGACACTTACCACCAGCCCCAAAGTTGACAACGTATTGAGAAAACAACGCATCCAGCTCATCATACTGCACGAGCGCATCCTCAAATTGCTGCAGCATCTCAAAGACGAAGGCCAGTTCTTCCTTTTGACACAAGCAAAACAATGAGTGCATTACTAATACTGGTTGTGATTGGTATTACAAGATGCCATTTTTCTCCTTCTGGTAATCACACAGAAAAGAAAAATCTGACACTGTACTGGATGCACCCTTTCCTCTTAACACAATGAGTTTCACAAAGAAAGACACAGCCATATAGCTATGCCAGTTTGTTCTGCTGTGCATCCAGATCCTGATTCACTGTAAGATATTGTTCATACATCTGTTGAAAGTTCAAGTTTCAAAAAAAATTACTGAATACTCAACTCCCATAACAGTAATAATACCTCCTGTGTCTACACAATGAAAACACTGTTGCAGTGTCAATAAAGGCTCAGGTGCACACAGAGAAGAGACCAAAAACTGTAGGTAGAAAGAGTCTGAGAACTAGACATATCACAGGCAAGTGGCAGCACACAAAATCAGAGGAGACATGAAGATGATGTAAAACTCATGTAAGAAAAGGAACCATACACGGATGGGAAAATTCAAAGGAATTAAGACTTCTAGTTCTACTGAACAAGATTTCCTTGCTTTTCTCTGTATCAGCTAAGGCAAACATACTTAGAAATCTAAAAAAAATGAAATCGAAGGACATCCTCTGTTTTGGGTTACTTGAAAACAGACACTTCTGTAAAAATAATCTCCATGCATACTCTTAATAAACTAAGCAAAGAAAGCATAGTGATAGTTGCATTAAATACCAATTATATGTTAGAGCTTCTTTGTGCAATCACAGTAATAGGACTTTTATCCAAAGTTCAAGAGGAACTACTTAAAACACTTTCTAGATGGAATCTGTGTTTGTTACCGTTGAGATTAATAAAATTTTGTTTGCAGCAGGTTTGTGTTACGTTGTTATTCAGCATACAACCTCTTCAGGGTTGTCAATCTTAAAAATGTTAAATCTTAAAATGTCTTCATCTCCCCTACCGCCTCTTACCTCAAAGAATGAGGAGAACATTAAAAGTATCAGACAGATAAGTCGTTATTAGAATTAGAACTCAAAGTACTTTTTTCTATTTAAAAAAAAAAAGAAAAGATTCTTACCTGGACCATGAAATACTCGCAGAAGCTCCATCCTGGCTCAGTCCTTTTCTCTCTCAAAGTTCTCATGTCATCTTCAAACTTGCCTAAGTTTTTGGTAAAAGACATGAGAAGCAATGTCCTGAGTTTGGTCAGGAAGGCATTCCAAGATTCCTGAGAACGGGAAGAGTCCTTCAAAGGGTCTGAGAGTACCACACATCTGTAGAAAGATTGATGAAAATCATTCTGGGAGAGGCATAAAACAAAGAATTCACGTATAAACGCACAGTTAAATACTGTGAACGTCTGACAGGTTCACAGTGAATAAAATTTAGCTTTTCAACACCAATCAAATTAAAAACAAGTCAGGAGGTGAGAGGAGAAAGGGGCGGAGTAGTTTGCCCTTCTGTTTGTTTCTTGAACTTTCCCACGTATGTTTAAGGTTGAGATACAGTTTACAGAAAAGAGTTAAGTGCTAATGAGTACTACAAAGTTTTACTTTTTTTTTTAAATAAGAAAGCAAATATTGGATACATTATTCCAATTACTTAAGCACGAGTAATATCGTAGCAATCAAAGGAAAAAAGCCTGCTCAGAAATACAATCAGCAGAACAATAATGATAGTTACTCTTGGCAAACATTATGCAAGACAGAAATCAAGATCCATTAGATCTTAATACAGTCAGCCTTTCCCAAGTCCTTTCAAATAAAAGTACATTCTTGTAGGATGTGTAAAACAAATTGATGTCCTAAGTGCTAGAGCGTTCACTGCCCTTTTTTCTTTTTTTAACATACACCCTTAACAGATCACAGTAATTCACAAATAAATAACCCTTATCAGAACATTTCTTTCCTCAGTTTTATACCATAATCTAATAACAGTCAAAAAAAGTACAGAGACCTTCGAGGGCAGAAAAGTCTCTTATCCAATCAGAACACAATTTCTGGTTAGAAAAGCAATGTTATCCTATGGCAAACTGATGAAACCAAGCAGTTAGAAAACAAAATCAAAATCATTCAGAGCTGTCCAAACTATTTGCCCAAATAATCCTGCAATACACCAAACACTGAGTGGGTGTAAAGAAAGTGCTGCCAACATACCACAGGTTATAGCATGCTGACCTGTCAGTCACCATCAGCTCACACTGAGGTACAACGAGGGCTTCCATCTACCCATTTAAACTATTACCCATTCTTAGGGGGAAAATCTCCTATTTAAAGTTACCTCTTGAGATTAAAACAAAATGAAAACATACAGTCAGTGCAATGTTGCAGAATGAGGAAGAAGATACATGTTAAAGTTAGTTTTGAATTGAGCTTTGTGTATTTTGTTGACTTTAATGAAGGCAGAAACAGTTTCATGTATTTTATGTCATTATTTTCCTTAGGAAAAAAAAACAGTTTCTTCAACTGTTTCAAAGTCACTTATTTCATACTGGACAAGTGATTGATTAACTGAAAAGTTCAATGGTAAAAGAGTTAACGATGCCGGTTCACATTCCCCTCACCGTATTCTCACTACCTGTAATTCTAATAACGTTTGCAGCACTTAAACAAACAAAAGATCCTCAAGTTCTAGAAACTGATTATTAGCATGCAAATTCCCTTAAATCTCTCAGTCAGGAGATTTCAGTATAGTTGAAACGTTTTTGAAACATTTCAAAGACACCATTAATCCATGAGGAATTGAAAATAAACTCCTCCATTTATTGCTTTGAATGATGGACTTCAGAGAAGATCCTCTAATGTGCAAGGAATCTGTTACCTAGGGAAATTGAGGTTTTAAGTCAGCACACTAGTTAAAGGTTAAAAAAAGGTTTGCACGTAAAATATTCCTTACCTGTCACTTTGTTTGTTACAGAAGTCATTTCTTATTTTATCAACTATAGAGGTTCGGGGAAGGATGTTTGTTTTGTTCTTTTTCTTGGCATCACTCTCAACTACCACAATTAGCCAGTCCACTGAGTTGTGAGCTTTGAGGACGTTCTGCCACTTGGTGATGTCATCCTTGACCACCGTTTTGTACACTTCCGTGTCCTGGGATGAGAAGCGGTGAGTCACCAAAGCAAACAGACATTCTTAACAATTTCAAAAGGCAAAATTTTGTTCCACCAGAAGAAATATATAAAGGCTTATCAAGCAGAATTAGTGACAGTAAGTTTACTTACTGAGAGAAACCAAATGAGCCAAAGTATGGTGAGGTTTCGGTCTTTGAATTGAATTTATTTCCAGTATTTTGGTTATCAGTACTTGCTATGATTCTTTAGACTTAGATCTTGGTACTCTTAGTCTAATCAGTACACTGATTGGTACTTGATATAATCCTTCAGATTACGCTCTTAAACTTTACAACATGAGCATGTTTGACATAAAAAAGCTGAACTGTTTTATTGTCGCATGATAACAGAAGTGTGACATTTGTGCCTTCTAACACTGCTCAAATCTTAAAACTGTTTAAGAAGAGAAGAAGAAGAGAGGCTAGCTTTTCTGTTTGCTTCAAAAAACAAAAACAGAAGCATGCTTGGCTTTTTTTTTTTCTTCTGGGTTGTTTCCAAATAGATTAATTCAGGTAACTCTTCTATCCATTCAGGATACCTTTGTTTGGTCACAAATCAAATGTCACCTTTGTCCTTCAATTGCGTAACTGATTCATAAGAAAACCCAATCTCCAAGCAGTGAACTGCAGATAAACAGAATTAAGACCTTCCAAATCCTACCCAGTTGTGGTGGTTTCACACCAGTGGCTAATTAAACTCCACCATATTGCTCTCTCAACCCCTCTCTTTAAAGGAACTAGAGGAGGAAATACAATGAAAAAGGGCACAGAGGTTGAGATAAGGACAGAGAGATCACTCACCAATTACCATCACAAGCAAAACAGACTCAGCATTAGGGAGACTAATGTAATTTCTTGCCTAACAGAGAACTAAAAGCAAACTACAGGCACCTTCCTCTCATTCACCCTCTTCTGCCTCCTCCCCCAAGCAGAACAGGGAATGGGGGCTGCGGTCAGTCTACAATGTTTCATCTCTGCCGCCCCTTCATGGTCACTCTGCCCCTGCCCCGTGTGAGCCCCTCCCATGGGATGCTGTTCTCCCCAGACTGAACCTGCGTGGGCTTCCCATGGGCTGCAGCTCTCCAAGCACTGCTTCAACACAGCTCTATACCATGGGACCCACCCTTGAGGCAGTACTCCAGCATGGGGCCCCAAGGGTGGCAGCTCCCCCAGATCTCCTGCCCCACTGCAGGTTCCTCTCTGTGGCTGCAGCTCCAGCCTGGTGCTGCTCCTGTGGGGGCTTTCCATGCGCTGCAGTCTACTCCAGGCCACATCCACTGCTGCACTGCGGGCTCCTCCATGGCTGCACATGGAGATCTGCTCCGTGGGGCGCCCATGGGCTGCAGGCAGACAGCCTGCTGCACCATGGGCCTCTCCTGGGCTGCAGGGAACTTCTGCTCCATGTCTGCAGCACCTCCTGCCCTCCTCCTGCACTGACTGTGGTGCCTGCAGGGCTGTTTCACTTTCTCTTCTCATTCCTCTCTCCCACCTCCTCTGTCCCTGCTGCACAGCAGTTTTTCCCTGCCTTAAATCTGCTCTCCCAGAGCATATCCAGCATTGCTCGTGGCTCAGCTCTGGCAGTGCTGGGTCCCTTTTGGAGCAGCTGGAGCTGGCTCTGCTCTGACACGGGGCAGCTGCTGGGCCCTGCTCACACAGCTCACCCCTGCAGCACCCGTGCTAGCTAAACTTTTCCATGTAAACCCAATACATCAGCTAAGACCACTGATGCATACCAATTCCTGTCACATGCAGAATATGAAGTGAAATACGTATTTTTTTTCTTTACGATTTAACCTCATGAATAGATCGTAACTGAAATAGTTTGGCTATGTTTCTGTATTATGTAGCAAATGTGCTGTGCTACTGCAATAACACTGTTAGATCTTGAGTTTTTCATGCCAAAGTACTGAAAACAGGCTATTCAAAAGCCTGTCCTCTTAGTGTCAAGCAACATTACAAATATCGCTTACTGCAAAAAAGTACTGAAGTTGACAAAGTTTCCAATATATTGGGTATGCGAGCTTATGCAATGCAAACTTGATTGTTCGTGTAACCATGAAAAGCAAGTAAAAAAAAAAGAGAGGGCAAGTAGAAAGTCAAAACAATTTCATTTTAAAATCTGAGCACCCAATTTTTCACTTCGTTTTCCTAATACTTACACAACATTCTGTCCAATAAATATGAAGAAAGGGAAAAGTCAGAAGAGCTTTATTCCCCTCTTTGGGTAGTAGCTCCTCTTTAAACTGAACAAAGTTAGATTCTAGATGAATCATCTTCGGAGCACGGCCATAAGACCTGAAAAATTCAAAAACTGAAATCAGCAAACAAGATACATATAGCAGAACTCAAAGATGAAAATCTATTTTGTGGAATAGGAATAAACTGAAATATTCTGGTATTGGAAACTCAAAAATGATGCTTACTGCAGTATGTGTAGAGTTAACTAAAGTATGGTATCACTTGAAACGTTATAGATGCTCCTTTTTGCAAAAACGGGAGCTAGAATTTGCTATACCTCTAAGACCTTTAAAAGTAGACAATTCCAAATAAGAAAATTCCCAAAATATTTTTCTCCATCAGAGCTCAGTGTGCCAAATGAAGCATTTTGCAGGAAGTTTTGTTTAAAATTCTACCTACATTCTCATGGAAAAGAGCAGCATATCCCGTTCAAAACATCTGATGCATATCAAGGCACAAACCAAAACACAACAACAACAACAACCGCAGCACTACTGTTCTTTTTCTTCAGGTGAAGCTCAACATTGCTGAAATGCAGATGAGAGCATTCGGAAGTGCACAACATCCACCCTGAGTACCAAAGGCAGCTCCCAATTCTGACTCACCTTATGGTAAAAGCTTCTCACAGCACAAATGCACATTTTCCCAAATCTTGTGATACACCAAAACAGTACTATGGAATCAAATGTAAATTTACCTCCTCCATTCCATAGGTTCTCTTGGAAGCTGCTGGGAAAGCGTAGAATACAGGGAAGTAAATAAATTCTGATCTCCAGCACCTAAACATGAAAGATAATAATTTAGCATCATATGCAAATGACGGAAAAGATATTAATAAGCTATGTTATAGTTGTTTCAGTAAGAAAGATGTATTTTTCTCCTGCTATGTGGGCACTGGAGTCTAGCACTAAGTTGCTTTTCCTTTTTTTAGATCACTTACTCGCACAATCTTAACACAAGGTACATAATACATGTTCTGTTACAACCTCCTGTTACAGGTTTCCACACAGCTGCTGCCAGACCAAAGCAGCCCACTGCTGCCTTCAGAAACACCACGTCTGCTAACACAGTGCAGGGCCCCTGGAGCTGGCCCTATAGACACCCAGATCTGTGGTTACCTGAATCACTTTGGCTTTAACAACTGCATTAAACGCCAGCACCACTGGGGCAGCTGCTTACATACAGACAGACTGAAACACGGGGTCCACCATACAAGAAAATATACCATCAGCAGCCCACAAATATCAATTCTAAAACTCTGTTCTTTTCCTTCAGATGCAGGGATGAAACAATGAGGAGGAGATGGGTTTAAGGTCAGTTCTCCCAACTTCTGACAGCTGTGAGCATTTCTGAGCAAAGCGATGGGGAACTCTGAAACAAGGGACTTTGTCAGATGTGTTTGAAACTAAACTGGCCATACTAGCCAAGGTATGATGCCCAAATAGTCCACCACGATTAAAGAGAAAACACTGCACGTCACTTCTGGCAAATAGACACATCCAAATGAGAAGGGAGTAAGGCCAAAAATATAATTTCCATGGCATCTGACCATAGTTCTAACATCTATTACATCATGTGCACAGTCTATAGAGTTGGGAAAATGATGGCCCATATTAACTGTGGTACCATTTATTTTATCTCTCATCCGTGTGTTGCCCTGAAGTTATCACAGCTATTGCTCTCTTCTCTGTACTTCCTCCTTGAGGCTTTATCTTTGAATGACTGTACTCTCCTCTGAGACTGCAAATTAATTCTTGTAAAAAAATCCTTTTTTCCTTCCTCCAGAGGCTCCACTACCCATTTTTCTCCCTTCCCAGCATCTCTGGAGCTGGAGAGTCACACTTTCCGAGCACCATTTGACACGGGCATATAGCAATTCTCCTGTTTCCTGGCAATCTTCCACCTGTTTCCTCTTCATAATTACTTTTCCCATTGTACAGCCCAACCTTAACAGAAAGATCTTCTCACCTGTCTGTGGAACAGGGAGCTAAGGCTGGAGAAGAACCTGACATCCTCTCTTCTCCTCCCATCACGCACACAGCCAGGAACAGCTTCTCCAGGAGCTTACCAAACTTCATTTAGGTTGAGCATCCTTCTCTAGTTCACCCACCCTTTCCCAGTGTTCTCATTTAACATGCTGTTTTGATTATCAGCCACTAACACAATGCTGTCATCTCACAACAAACAAAAAAGTCTGACTACACAGCACAATAAGCAAACCTGGGTCTTCTAACACCTGACCAAAAGAGCTATTATTCAGTGATACAACTTCCTAGATTGGCTTAAAAAGAAACAAACAAATAATCACTCTATGATTACTGCTTCAGCCTGAAGTCTCCAGAAAGTTACTGAACAGGCACTTTACACCACTCTTCGCTTTCCTCCTGCCCTGTTTAAATTAAGCGTAGCGCAACAAATCTTTAATTTAATGCTACAAACAAACACTAAAATGAATATTGAAACAAGTGATATTCATATTGCTAATGCTGTCTCATACCATAACGTCTCCATGAGCTAGGCCATAAAAAACTGTTTATTGATTTGCAACTCATTACTGCCCATAGAAAGTGAAATCTGGCTCAATGATTTAGCACCAGCATGCTGACCACACCAAAGCGATAGCCTGGGAAGCTCAGGGCCGGCCACAAAGAAAGAGAAACTACAGATTTTGTCTCTGGAGCACAGCAAAGTGCTCTTTCTGTACTGCACCCAAAATCCAATTTGTGCCCCAGAACATTTGAGAATGCAACATCTTGAGTGAAGAGATTTTTTCCATAACACAAAGAAGGGATGGCAAGGGTAATATTTGAGTGCCCTCTAATTACAGACAACCATATCACACTATCAGCTGAAGAAAGGTGACCTGAGTTTTAAAACCAGTTAGCTTTTCCTCCTGCATTAGATTTGAGGGCATATCCTCAACAACGAAGAGGAGCTCCAGTGCAAACTGCATCAGCTTATCTTTTGACCATGGACCAGACACTGTTACCAAATATTGCAAACACGCAGAGGATTGTTGTATTTCAGGTTCTGCGCCATTAGACCCTCTATTTACTGTCAGCAGCACATTCGAGCCACTTCACCAAACACTAAGAACGAAGTTATCAGCACTAGCACTGAACCAATGCAGGACAACCACCAGACTAGCTGGTAGTATGAACCGGGGAAGGACCGTAAGACTGGCAGGACGTACGTCACTTTTTTGGACTGCTGGGTGGAAGGGGAGAACGTCACACCAAGAGCACAACCTTCCTGAATAACAGAACAGAACATCCTGGAAGATCAGGATTGTTTTGGAGAGTCGTTGTGCAATAGTCCCAAGACTCAGGAGACATGAAGTTCTATAAAAGTATCATTCTGTTCTGCATGCGTCCCTGAAGCATTAGTAGTTGCCACATCCATGATCTACTTCCTAAAATATTTAAAAAACAACAACAAAAATGAACAAAGAAAAAAAATCACAATGATTTTTCCTTACACCTAACTGAATTTTGAATTAAACATTCCAAAAACACAAGTACCCCTACGAGTCCAATTTACAGCAGACCTTGAAAGTCGGGGGGGGGGGGGGGGGGGG